>BMAC01001042.1:134028-168310 GCA_014905375.1 Phtheirospermum japonicum | reverse complement strand
TGTTCCCTGAATCAAAGTAAGTCCTCAGAGTTTTATGTTTTGCGGAAATAGATTTTTGTGAGTGTGTTCCCTGAATCAAAGTAAGTCCTCAGAGTGATAGGCAGCCGTAATTCTCAGGTTTGTAGCAAAAATATAACTTTCAAAAACCTTAAAACTTTTTGGAAATGAATTCCTTTTACTGTATATCTACTTCTTCTAACTCTGCTTCCACAGCCTCCGAAGACTTGGCTAGGAATATAGTACGCAGTGAAGAGATTACAACGGAAAATTTTGATAAATCAATTGATAATTGGAAAATACCAAAAGTAAGTAAAGAAGAAATTTATAATTCATCTTTCTTTGATTTTAGAATGGATTTCACTATTAAAACAGAAGAAAGAGACATTCAACTTACAAAACCTTTTGAGACAATTAAATTGTTAACGCAAAATTCTCTAGAAAAACATAAAACAAGAAATTATAGATATATAAACATTGGATTAGTCCAAGTAGGAATAAAACCTCTTACAAAAGAAGGATTAAATACCTCAATCCTTGCAATTTTAAGGGATGCAAGATTTACAGATTTTGAAGACTCACTKTTGAGCTCAGTAGAATCAAGTCTTTGCACTGGACCTATTTCTTTTAATTGTTATCCAAATTTAACAATTTCCTTAAATGATAAAAATATTTTAAAATCCTTAGTTTGACAAATCAAAACTCATAATTACAAAATGCTAGAGGGATCAATTCCTGTAGCAATCATTTACAGGATACATTACAAAGCAATGATGCCTGCCTTTGTAAAAAAGTCAAACACTTTTACTTCAAACAGATCTTAATAGATCTAACACTGTTATTCCAAGATCTATACAGTGGAAAGAAATTACGCTCCCAGATGAATGGGTCTTAGAAAAGGAGCAACCCAACCAGACCTGCAGATCCTCTAACACCGAATTCTCATCTACGTGATATTACACAATATCAATATCAAGATGGAAAGCTAAGACTCTCCTTCGATAGGGTTCCAAGAGAATTCAGGTACAGTGAAAATTCTTCTACTTCTGATACTGTTGATTTAGGAAGAGTTTCACAAATTCCTTCCGTTTTAAATACCCCTACAAATCATAGGTATTCTACGTCAAATATACCAAGTTCTTCTTTCAAAAATGTAGATTACTCTACAGATATACCTAAACCAGTTTATATTAAACCTAGAAGACTAGAACCAGACTTAGAACCTAATAGTCCAACGTTTTCCTCAATAACTGAGAATATGGTCAATGAGTTAAATGTTAGAAAGAGACTTTCATAATTAGAAATATTTTTATAGAGATATGAAATACTTACGTAATGATTTCTATTCTGAAGAAAACTTGGAAAAAAGAGAATGGTATTTTAAAATTTTTTCTAATGATAAACAAATGATTAAAGAAAAATTCTACAAATTTGTGGATGAGTTTCAAACAAACATTCTATTTTTTGACTGGTTAGAATATTATTATTTTCTCCAAAATTCTATTAAAAATCCTTTTCGAAAAGAATATTTTCAAAAAACCAAACATGCTCAGAATACTAGAACAAAAACACTAGAACCTACTTTACAAGATGAGGACAATTTTAAAAATGAGATAACTGAATTCATTCCAAGTCATGAAGAAACTATAATTATAATAGTTCAAATATCTCTGAAAATTTAGTCCAAGAAGTAAATGTCCTTCATCGAGATTCTGATGAAAGTGATGCTATGAGTCAATTTCAAAATCCAACAAAACAACTTAATAAAATAGATTGGGAACAACAACTTGATATTATTCCTTTCCCTGATTTGAATATGGCAAAACCCCTATCCCGGTCTCGCTTTAATGCATCGTCTGTGTATAACTGGAATATGGATGGGAAGTCTGAATATGAAATTCTAAGCGTTCTCCAACAAATGACTATGGCAGCAAATGTGTGCAAAACCCAAAGTGGTACGCAAGATAGAACTATTATAGAAATCCTTATAGCAGGATTCTCTGGTCAATTAAAGGGTTGCTGGGATTATTATCTCACAGACCAACAACATGAAGAAATAATTAAATCCATACGAACTGATGAAGATAATATACCAATAATAGATGAAGATGGTAATCCTCAACAAGATGCAGTGTCCAGGTTAATTCTAACAATTTCTTTGCATTTTATAGGAGACCCTTCACATTTAAAAGATAAAAATGCTGAATTACTTTCAAATCTTAGGTGCAGAAAACTCAGCAATTTTCAAAATTATAAAAATACTTTTCTCACTAGAGTTATGCTAAGAGAAGATTCTAATCAAACCTTTTGGAAAGTGAAATTCTTAGCAGGATTACCAACACTCTTAGGCGAAAAAGTCAGAAATAAAATTAGAGAAATATGTGGTAAACAAATAATACCATATGATGAATTTACTTATGGACAATAGTAGGCATAACCCAACAAGAAGGATTAAAAATTTGTCAAGATTTAAAGCTCCAAAAACACCTCAAATGGGAGTTGAAAAAGTCAAGACTTGAATTAGGAACTTTTTGTCAACAATTTGACATAGATCCTAATAAGCCTCCTTTAGAGTGTGCAGGGAATTGCAAAAAACCTAATAAAAACCCTCATAAAGAGAAAAATAGGTTCAGCAAAAGAAAACATAATAAACCAAAAGAAGAATATTACAGGAAACCAAAACAAAAATATTCTAATACTCCAGGTATGAAAATTACTAATTTTGTGTTAGATTCATCTCTTATTATACCTATTTCACCATTTAACTTACAATGAACAAAAAGAAAAAAAAAACAAGAAAGAAAATACAAAATTTTCTCGTCTCGTCTCCATGAACATAAGTCGATATCGATCCAACATAATATTATTTGGGTTTCCTAACAATATATATATACTAGTTTAATACCCGTGTATTACACGAGGTTTATCAAAAAATAAATATAAAAAGTATTTGCAATAATTACAAATTTTTATGTAAAATGAGAAACTCAAATATAATAAAGAATGGCTTAAAAATGCTGAATGTTTCAAATGCCATAAAACATGTCATATTGCTAGATACTGTAAATTAAAAAACAAATTAAACGAACTACATTTAGATAATGAAATTTTAAATAAAATTTCTAATCTATTAATTGATTCATTTGACTCTAAACAAAGCTCTTTTTCAAATAATAATGCATCACAGCATAATGGGTCTTCCTTTTCTAGTATACACTCAAGTTCTGAGATAGAAAAGCATGTTAGTGTTCTGACAAAAGAACAACAGTTTCACATTGAAATCATTAAAAACCTGCATGACCCACATTTACAAAGAGAATACCTTGAAAAAATACAAAACAATCCTGAGAAAAACAAAAGCCCAACTCTATCAAATACTTCAAAAACCACTTATGATTTGACAAAAATTCTTAAAATTCCTGGAAAAGAAAAAAGAAAAGAAACCAGCTTAAGTACTTTGCTACAAGAGTTACAAGAAATTAAGACAAATTGACAAGAATTGAGAGAAAAACAGGAACTAGGTGAAGAAGCCATAAAATATATCATACAAAGGATTGATGTAGAGAGTGAAAATGAAGAATGTAAAAGTATTGAGGATAATGAAGAATTGAAGATCGTCGAAAGTTAAGAAAAGATCTCGGAAAATTCTTTATATATTCTTAAAGAAATTACTTCAAGAAAATACTTAATAAGGATCACTCTTCAATTTTCTAAAAAGTTTAAGATGGATACTATAGCACTATTTGATACAGGAGCAGATTTGAATTGTGTAAAAACCAGTTTTGTTCCTGAAGAATTTTAAAACAAAACTAACGAGCGATTATCTGCAGCTAATAATACAAAATTATATATTCATTTCAAAACCGAAGCTGCAGTAGTAAAAGATGATATATATCTAAATTCCTCGTTTTTCCTTGTTGATAACATTAGTCATACTGTTATCCTCGGAACACCTTTTATCAATTTACTAACCCCTTATATGGTTGGAACAAATTCTATTTCTTTTAAAATCAACCAGAAGGAATTACATTTTGATTTTCTTGAAAACCCCACAATTGAAGACCTTGATCTAATCAAGTCTCATTCAATTCGTGAAAATACAATAAATAATATTTCTTGTTTTCATAATACTAACAGGTTTCCAACTATGCAGATGGACTCAACAAGGAGATGGATTCTGAAGACATTTTACTTAAAGATTATAAACAAAAAAATGTTTGTTCTGAAAACAAACATACAAATGAGCTAATAAAAAATCATCAAGCCTTGCTTGGTAATCTTTTAGATAGCAAAAACAAAAAAGACCATTCATTTAAAAACTTAAACACTCAAGAATGGTATTTTCCAAACAAAAACAAATTTCATTATTTTGTTATTCTTAAAGGAACACTGACAGGTATTTTCAAAACCTGGTCATTTGTTGAAACTTATACAAATCTCCCAGATTCTATGTTTTACGGATTTCATACTGTTGAACAAGCAGAAGAATTTGCAAAAGAAAATCTAGGGAAACACTTTTCATAGAAAATACAGTTGATATTGACCAAGAAAAAAACCATATTTTGTCTATTGAAAGACAACGGCAAAAAGAAATACAGCCCGATACCACAAAAGAAGAAATTTCCTTGAGAAAATTTAAAAGAAAAATGAGAAAAAATGAAAAGGCAGAATTCACAAAAGCTACAAATTCACCTCTTGATCCTGTTCATGTTTTCTTTCATCCACATGAACTTCGTATATCTGACGTAGAATACCTATGATTTGTAGGGGTATATATAACGAAAGGAATTTGTGAAACTCTTCCTAAATCAACAGTATCAGAAGTAGAAGAATTTTCACTGTACCTGAATCCTCTTGGAACCCTATCGAAGGAGCGTCTTACCTTTCCATCTTGATATTGTGTAATATCACGTAGATGAGAATTCGGTGTTAGATGATCTGCAAGTTCTGGTTGGGTTGCTCCTTCTAAGACCCATTCATCTTGGAGCGTAATTTCTTTCCACTGTATAGATCTTGGAATAACAGTGTTAGATCTATTAAGATCTGTTTGAAGTAAAAGTGTTTGACCTTTTTTACTGTGAAATCTGACTTTAGTAGCAAAGGTAGACATCATTGCTTTGTAATGTATCCTGTAAATGATTGCTACAGGAATTGATCCCTCTAACATTTTGTAATTATGAGTTTTGATTTGTAAAACTAAGGATTTTAAAATATTTTTATCATTTAAGGAAATTGTTAAATTTGGATAACAGTTAAAAGAAATAGGTCCAGTGCAAAGACTTGATTCTACTGAGCTCAAGAGTGAGTCTTCAAAATCTGTAAATCTTGCATCCCTTAAAATTGCAAGGATTGAGGTATTTAATCCTTCTTTTGTAAGAGGTTTATTCCTACTTGGACTAATCCAATATTTATATATCTATAATTTATTGTTTTATGTTTTTCTAGAGAATTTTGCGCTAACAATTTAATTGTCTCAAAAGGTTTTGTAAGTTGAATGTCTCTTTCTTCTGTTTTAATAGTGAAATCCATTCTAAAATCAAAGAAAGATGAATTATAAATTTCTTCTTTACTTACTTTTGGTATTTTCCAATTATCAATTGATTTATCAAAATTTTCCATTGTAATCTCTTCACTGCGTACTATATTCCTAGCCAAGTCTTCGGAGGCTGTGGAAGCAGAGTTAGAAGAAGTAGATCTACAGTAAAAGGAATTCATTTCCAAAAAGTTTTAAGGTTTTTGAAAGTTAAATTTTTGCTACAAACCTGAGAATTACGGCTGCCTATCACTCTGAGGACTTACTTTGACTCAGGGAACACACTCACAAAAATCTATTTCCACAAAACTTAAAACTCTCAGTTCAAGACCACTTTTCCTATATCACCACCCCCTCTGGCTCTGATACCAGGGGGCGGTGATATAGGAAAAGTGATCTTGATCTGAGAGTTTTAAATTTTGCGAAAATAGATTTTTGTGAGTGTGTTCCCTGAGTCAAAGTAAGTCCTCAGAGTGATAGGCAGCCGTAATTCTCAGGTTTGTAGCAAAAATTTAACTTTCAAAAACCTTAAAACTTTTTGGAAATGTATTCCTTTTACTATAGATCTACTTCTTCTAACTCTGCTTCCACAGCCTCCGAAGACTTGGCTAGGAATGTAGGTTACAGGAAAAAGAACTTTATAGAAATAGAATTTAAAGCAAATTGTTAAAAGAAGATTTTAATGCTGATTATTATACAGAAAGAAGAATATTGTATTTTAAAAACTTTGATGATGATAAACAAATTATTAAAGAAAAATACTACAAATTTATAAATGATTATCGAACAAATATGTTGTTTTTCACATGGTTTGAATACTTTATGCTCCAAAAAATTCAATAAAATATCCTTTTCGAAAAAAGTTTATCATTAAAAAGAAAAGTAAAGAAAATAAAAAGGATTCTAAAAAAGATAGAAACAAAGAAATTGAATTATGTAATAGAGAAGATAAAGAAAGTATTCAAAACTACAAAACTGAAATTATTGAAGATAACCAGACGAAAATCTAATATCTTCAGATCTAACAAGTTCATCTCCTGAAAAAGATAGATAACCCTGTAGAGATACCTGAAGTAACACATGAAGGTCTCAAAGTAGAGATACCTGAAGTAATAAATGAAGGTCTCAACAGATTAGATACGAATATTACTTTCAATAATCTGTCACTTTCTTCAAATTATCCAGAAAAATTAAATATTTTACAAAAAGATTTCAAAATTGATAAAAAGTCCTTACGTGATGAATTTCATGCTAAGCACAATTTAGAGAAGAGGACTTGGTTCTTCAAAAACTTTGAAAATAATAAACAAAGTATTAAAGAAACTTTTTATAAGTTTTTAGAAGAAAATAAAATTCATATTTCATTTTTTGATTGGTTTGAAACATATGCTTCTGAAAATTTTATAAAATATCCTTTTAAAAAATACGCAAATCCTATTACTTTTCGAAATAAAATACCTGAGTGAGAACCCATCAATGGATGTAAAAAGATTCAATCTAACCATCCACCTTTCCAAGGAATTAGAGTTAAGACTTTCCAAGGAATTCAGGTAGATGCAATTCCTCTAAAAAATACTAATGATTGTGATAAAACTCTAAGAGTGCTAATTGATCAAAATAATTACACTAATATTCATTTAAACTCTTTAGGAAAACAACTAGATAGAATAGAAAAATATTTTCAAAATCAAACAGTTGTATCAATTGATTCTTCTCCTTCAAATATGAAGTACATTTAAACCCTATCAAGTGTCCAGTAAAAGAGGATAATAAAACTGAATTCATAAAAACTTTGCAAGATTAAGGTAGGGTTTATGGCTAGCAGTTCTAGTAATCTAATAGCCCTACATACTCCTGTTTCTGCGTCCAATAAACTAAATATATTAAGTAAAGATTCTAAGATAAAGTTCAAACAATTCCAAAAACCAACTAATAAAATAAATAACACTGTTGGAAAAGAACAACACCAAAATATGTTTTCCCCAGATTTAAGAATAGGTAAGTTATGTTTCCAATCTTGTTTTAATACCTTTTCTGCTTATGATTGGAATATTAATGGTAAATTAGAATATAAAGTCTTAAGTGTTTTACAACAAATAACAATGGCTGCGAATGCTTATAAAACCAAAAGTGGAATACAAGGTAGAGCTATAGCAGAAATCCTTGTTGCAGGATTTTCCGGTCAATTAAAAGATTGGTGGGACTATTATCTCACAGATCAACAACATGAAGAAACACTTGATGCTATAAAACTTAATGAAGATGATTTCCTAGAATTAGATGAAGAAAATAATATATGGCAAGATGCAGTATTCAAGTTAATTATAACAAGTTCTTGGTATTTTCTAAAAAACCCTTCTCATTTAAAAGATAAAAATACTGAATTATTTTCAAATCCAAGATGTAGAAATCATTACAATTTTTAAAATTATAAAAATACTTTTTTCACTGGAGTCATGTTAGGAGAATATTCTAATCAACACTTTTGGAAAGAAAAATTCTTAGCAAAGTTACCTACACTCTTAAGTGAAAAGGTCAGAAATAGGATTAGAAAGTTATGTAAACAGGTAATACCTTATAATAATATTACTAATGGTCAATTAGTTAGTATTTTTGTTTTGATACTAGGGGGCGACCCGGGACCAGCAGGGGGAATAGGAAGCAGAGAAGGAGATCTTAATAGATCTAGTTGATAAAGCAGTTATCAAATGGAGAAGACAAAAGCATAAGAAAGAAGATGGTTAGTGTTAAATAAATTATGGGGCTTGAACCACCATATAAGAACAAAATAATTAAATAAGTTATGGGGTTTTAAACCACCGTGTAAAAATAAAGTTGCAGAAATTTAAAATGCGGAATTTAAATTAATATAGGTGGTAGAACCGACCATATATTAGTATATATATATAATTATATAGTTATGGGGCTGTTAAGCCTACCATATAATTATAAGAGCAGGATTTAAGTAGTATGGGGTGATTAAACCAACCATACAAGACGAAATTTAAATGCGGAATTTAAATACTTTTAATCATATATATATCGACTTAGTTAACGGCGGTAGTCCGCCAGAGGTCAAGCAATATATATATATAATTATGGGGTATATGATCCCATAAACAAAATTAAAGGCGGAATTTGAACAGCACAACGGTACGAAACAGGAACCTTTGATTAAGTATAACTTGAATTACAAATAATCTTCATTTCTTAAGAGTTTTTGTGAAGAACATGAACTAAACTATCATCTAAGCTAACTTTTATGGTGTTTGAGATGAAGGATTGAATTATTCAAGCATGGTGGAGCTTGAGTTGAAAGGAGATAAGAAGTGGAGGAWAGTGGAGAAAGTTGATGGGAGAGAAAGGAGAGGAAAGTGGAGTTTATGGTATGAAAGGTTGTGAATTTGAGCTCCTCCTACTTGGTTGATGGTGGAGTCTTTTTTATAGGAGTGAGTGGGGTTGTTTTGGGTATTTTTGAAGTGGAGTGGAAGAGTAATTTTGTCTCTTTTGTGAAGGGTATTTTGGTCATTTTCATTTTTTTAATTCCTAAACTATTACAGTACAAAATAATAATACAATAAAATTGAAAACAAATTTAATTACATATATCCGTCATTTTCGAAACTTGGGTCATAGTCATCATCTAAGTTAATAGCTGGTTCTTCGGAAGTTTGTGTAATCTTTGAAGGTCCCGGAAGAAACTTTTGCATAATAGCTCGTACTTCAGTCATGTCTTTCGCCTTTGATAGTTTGGCTGCAATTTGTGTTTTCTATTCTATAAATTCCGGTTTTTGTATTATTTTAGAAGTTTGACTTTCCATAATCCATATTTGTACATTGTAGGCTTTGACACTTTTAGGAGGAATGTATTTGTCCCACCATTTCACCTTGAACCTTCTACGCAGTGTAGGGATTTTTTGATAATCTGCTTCGATGGTCCAGGAAAGAACCCATGGAACAAAGAACTTTGCACAAAAGAGTGATAACGGAGTGAATTTTCGTTCTATTGGTGTAGGATCATAGTGTCTTTTGAAAACTTCAAGACTTTATTTAACATCCTGTCTTAGAATCTCAGGACATGAACCAAAGCAATCCCACCATGTAATCCACCATAGAGACCAGCGATCAGTTTTGCAAGTATTAGTATCGAAATAGAGTAACCAAGAGTGTTTTTCATTTTTGTTTTGGATGAAGAAGGAATTAAACCATGCTTGTTGATAGTCCCAGTAGTTGTAAGGGATAAATGCCCATGAATTTTCTGCATAATTTTGGGATAATCGAATAGGTGCAGAAATACTATGTTTCCATTCGGATGGAGCGAGAACTCTTAGAATCTTACATGTTGAGTAAGTAGTTTCTTCCTTTTCTTTGAAATGTTTAAAAAAGGCTGAATTATTATCTTCAAGAATAGCTTGGTAATATTGGGGAGTTTTGTTTTTATCCCATGGTTTATAAAAGTTTCTTTCACCAAAAGCGTTTTGGAGTATTTCCATGGGGTTTTGGTGTTCGAATTCGGGTTCAATAGGGACAATGTTTTGCCATCGGGGTTTTAAGAGATATTTGGATTTGGGCGAATAAGATTGGGAGTTTGAGAAGGATTTTGATACTTCAAGTGAATTTGGGTTCCTTCGAATTGGATTGAGAATGGTCAAGGTTTTAGAAGGACTTTCTTTGGGATTTGTTTGTGTAATGGCTTTTTTGATGGTTGGGGTTTTTTTGCCTATTTTCCAATGAATGGATTCGGCTCTCAAGATTAGAGTTTGCTGGATTTAGAATTTGAGTTTGAGCCTTAGATTGTGCTGTGTCTTTGAGTTCTTCTTCTTGTACTAAATCATACCAGCGCTTATTGGAATCTGCTGGTTTCTTGTCATTGTCTCTCTTAGTAGCCATTGGTTCTGTTTTGGAGAAATTCTCTAGTAAGAAAATCTGGTATAGAATTCGCTTCTCCTTTGATAAACTCAATCTCAAAATCAAAGATACTTAATATAGCTTGCATCTTGCGAAAATTTGTTTTGATGCAAGGTTTTGAACATCTTTTTGTAAAACTTCTTTTGCACTTTTACAATCTATTCTTAGAAGAAATTTTTGATTTAATAAGTCACTTTGGAATTTCTGAATGCACATGACAATGCTCAGAATTTCCTTTTTTATAGTAGAATAATTGTTTTGGGTATCATTCCAATGAGAAGAAGTAAATTGGATGATACTTTCTTTTTCTTCTTGCTTCTGTTTTAGAATACCACCATAACCAATGTCAGAAGCATCGGTCTCAACAATTTTTGGCAAAGTCGGGTTAGCTAAATGAAGACAGGGTATTTCTTGTACTTGTTTTTTTAATTTCTTTGACCAAAGCAGTGTGATCATCAGACCAAGGAGGTAGATTTTTCTTGAGTCTATTATGTAGTGGTTTTGCCATTCTATTAATGTATGGGCAAAAATCCAAGACATAATTTAGGCTTCCAAGAAATCGTTGCAGTTGAGTTTTATCAAGAATTTTATCATGGAACTTATTATCAAACTGTAAGGATCTTTCAATAGGAGTTATAGTTCCTTGAGAAATGTAGTGTCCCGAAAATCTGATTTTTGTTTGGAAAAGACTCATTTTTGATTTGGATACTACTAAACCATTTTGTTTTGTGACATAAAGAAATGTTTTGAGGTGCTTAATATGTTCCTCTATGGAGTTTGAAAAGATCAATACATCGTCGATATAGACAATGCAAAATTTTGAATAATCATTGAAAATCTCATTCATTATCCTTTGAAATTATGAAGGGGCATTTTTTAATCCGAATGGCATTACATTCCACTCATACTGCCCAAAGGGAACAGTAAAGCTGTCTTGTATCGATCTTTTTCTAAGACTTGTATTTGCCAAAATCCTGATTTCATATCAAATTTAGAAAATATGAAAGCAGTATGAAGTTTTTGCAGTAAATCTTTTTTGTTAGGAATTAGGTATCGGATCCATTTCAAAGCTGTGTTTAGAGGTTTATAATTTATAAATAGTCTAGGGGTTCCTCTTTCTATCTCAGACTGTTTATTAACATAAAAGGCTGCACAACTCCATGGTGATCTTGATTTAGAAATTAGCCTTTTGTTGATCAAATCTTTTATTTCTTTTCTACAATGTTCTTCTAATTCGTGGTTCATTTGTATAGGTCTGGCTTTTGTTGGAATTTGTTTTTCACTAAAATTTTCTTCATAAAGAAGATCAACTATATGTTGCTTTCTATCCTAGAAAGCGTTGGGTAAATCTGCACAAATTTCTTTTTCAAATAAGTATTGTAATTTTTTTATTTTGTCTTTTATTTCTGTTGTTCCTAATTTATTTTCTATTCTTTTAAGAGATATATCTTTCTTAATATTATCTAAATGAAAATTCTTTTCTAAGATAAAATTATTTATAGTATTTTCATGAATGGAGTAGGCTTTGATTAAATTAAGATTTCTAGTTTTTGGCAATTCTAGAAAATGGAAATTTAGCTTTTTATGATTAATTCTGAAAGAGATAGAATTTGATCCAACCTTATAAGGTGTTATAAGATTTATAAAAGGTGTTCCTAATATAACTGCATGATGTATATCTTTAACAAGAACAAAATATGTTTTGAGAAGTATTCCATTATTAATAATTGTTGCTCTAGTTTTTGAATTAATAATTAATTTAGAGTTGTTAGCTGTAGAAAGCCTTTCATTAGTTTTTTCTTGGAATACTTTAGGTACAATACCTGCTTTTATACAATTTAAATCTGCTCCAGTATCAAATAAAGCTATAGTATCAATTTTGAAATTTTCTGAAAACTGAAGAGATATATTTATCAAATATTTTCTAAAAGTTATTTCTTTGAGAATAAATAGAAACTTTTCATGAATTTTAATGTTATTTATTAAATCATCATCATTTTCAAAATCTCTATTCTTAATAATGGTTTTTTCATTAGTATTTTTTATTATGCATTTAAAATCTTTATAATCTTGTTTTTGCCTTTCTTTTAAAACCTCTTAGTTTTAATTTTACCGTTTTCATTTCTTTTTGCAAATCATTTATTGTCAAATCTTTCTCTTTAGGAATATATGTCAAATCAAGCGTACCTTGAGAGGTGTTTGAAGGGGCCACATTCTTACTTGTGTTGTTTAGCATCATGTTAAGATACTCTTTTTATAATTGTGGGGTCATGAATATTTTCAAGAATTTTAAAATGAATTTGTTGTTCTTCTGTCAGAACACAAACGTGCTTCTCTGACTCCGTACTCGAGCATATTATTGAAATGGAGCATATTATTGAAACTCTCAGATCAAGACCAGCAGTGGTCGCCCCCTGGTACGAACCCAGAGGGGGTGGTGAGTAAATAAAAAATTATTGAAGAACAACAAATTAATGCAAAATCTTCCTAAATTATGTGTCTGCTTCGTATGCTTCAATGAGTAAATAAAAAATTCTGGTGCTTCGTTGCTTATGTGTCATCCAAGCCTAATGTTTACCTAATTTAATATTTTTCTTTTTATTGTAACTTACCTAATTTAATTCTTTTATATTATATTTTTCCTTATTCAATACTTTCCTTTGATTCTCCTAATATAAAAATAGAAATAAGTCATATATAAATAGTAGATAATATTTAAATAAGTTATTTTAACTAAAATAAAAACTACATATGAAATAATTTAAATTAAAAATATTTTATTATGAAAATAATTAAATATATTTTATTAATAATATAATATAAAATAATTTTATTTTTGGAGTTTCAAATATTATATATGTAAAATATGAGTTTATTTGCAATAATTTAATTATGTAACTAAGTATTAGTAATGTATTCAATCTAAACATAAAAATATTAAGTTATATACTAATAATAATAAACATTAATTAGACACCAGTACAATGCGACACGGGTTGAGGATATGACATCTTTTTGAATATTTCAAAGTATGTAACTAATAATTATTAATGAATTTATTCTAAACATTAATATATGAAATTATTTAATAATAATAATTAATAAAATAGATATTAGACACATGTTTAGAATGTGATGCCTTTTGAAATTTTGTATGTAACTAAGATTACTAATAAATTTAATTTAAACATAAATTACAAAATTATTTAATATTTATAATAATTGATATGTACAAGGCACGAGTTGGGAATACATTATTTTAGAATTTTATTTTCAATTTAAAATTAAATAATTATCATAAATATTTTTTTATATTTATATTTTGATAAGTCCTGTATAATACTCGGGTGTTAAACATTTATGCAAAATTCTCCTAATGTATGTGTCTGTTTCGTATGCTTCGCTTGGATAAAAAAAACTTTTGGTGTTTCAGTTGTTTATGTGTCATCCGAGCCTAATTTATATGTAATATAATATTTTTATTTTATTGTATCTTGCCTAATTTAATATTTTATTTTTATTATATTTAGCCTAACTTAGTAGTTTTTTTTCTTATATTTTGTCTATTCAATAATTTTCCTTTATACTACTAAAATAATAACATAAATAAGTCATATATAATTAGTAGAAAGAAATCTAAATTAATTATTTTAATTAAAATATAAATTACATATGAAATAATTTTAATTACAAAAAAAATTATTTATGAAAATAATTAATAAATTGTATTTATAATAAAAGTTGAAATAATTTGATTTTAAAATTCTAAATATTATGTATACGTAAATTATTATATATTTGCAATAATTGGAGTATGTAACTAAAAGTTAGTAATGAACTCAATCTAAATATAAAAAATTAAAATTATATAATAATAGTTAATTAATATTATTAGACAATGGCACAATACGAGAAAGTTTGAGATTATGACACCTTTTGAATTTTTCAAAGTATGTAATTGTAATTAGTAACAAAATTAATCTAAACATAAATATAAATAATTTAATAATAATAATTAATATAGATTAGAGACGGGTTGAAAATGTGACATCTTTTGAATTTGTATAAGTATGTAAATATAATTATTAACAAATTTAATCTAGACATTAAAATTTAATATTAATAAATAATTATAATAATTAATAAACTGAACAGGGTACGGGTTGATAACACATCCTTTCAATTTTTTATTTTAAAATAAAAACATTATAATTTTCACAAATATTTTTCATATTTAGTTTTTTATAAATCCCGTTTAATATACGGGTGTTAAACTAGTATATATATATATATATATATATATATATATATATATATAGGTATAGGATCATATGAGAATATATGATCCGTGGGTGAGAAATGAGAATAAATTCTGACCAATCATTTTAATGCCTTTATAAAAATTATCCGGTGGTATTTCTGTAATTATTAGACATCCGAAAGAATCTCAGAAAAAAAAACCCCCCTCTTTTCCCCTTCGTCGGAAAATCCAAAGGAATTAAGCTCAACTGATCCCTGCCGCCGCCGACGCCTCCACCGCCCCAACCGCTCCAGCTGCCACCGCCTCCATTTTCGTTGCTACTCCCGCTGTTGAAGAAGGTTAGTTTATTAATTTATGTAATCCGTTGAAATATTCTGAAAATTGGGGAAAATTCTGAAACAATTTAGCAGCCGCAACAGCTGCTGTGGACAAGCCGAGGAGCTCGTTCACTTCGTGGAAGCAGCATCAAGGTTTCAAGATGACCTCGCCTTGGTGTAGGCTTCTCACCGAATCTACGCAGGTGATTTTTTTGGTTTCCTTAGTCCTTTTTTTTTTTTAAAATTTTGCTTTTGCCTTTTCATTTATTGATTTTAGTGCCAAGCGGTATTGTAGTGCAATAGTTGGGTTTGGCGGTGCCATTGAAAAAAGCCCCCCCCTTTTTTTTCCCTAAGTGGTGCTGGATTTCATCTCTCATTTATTTTGAAGTTCATAATTGAATAGAGTGATCTACTGAATGCAATCTACCTGTTTGCAGAACCCCACTGTTTCTGTGTACACAACCAATTTCTTGGTGGGCTCAAGCAAACATGCTAATCTCTTGATCAGGGACCAGGCAGTKAGTGCGATTCTGTGTTCTATAAGGCTCTCCCAGGTAAAAGTTTTCCTCTGAATGTCACCCTGCATGTACTGTTTCAGTTTTCCCATGCAATTGTRACTTGAATAGTACACAATGAGACGACGTGGACAATTCTTACGGGCCTGGACCACCTGGTTGTCGAATAGGACAGGAAATTGATGAGGAAGCTGATTGGTCGAGTTACGCCAACTAATGCCTTCATGAATGTGATACCGACTTAGAAAGTTATATATTGAAATTGATGACGTTATAATGAAGACGGCATAAAAATATTGAAAAATATTGTTATTTTTTCGAGTCAATGTTGCTAATTTGTCGCCTGTCGTCAATGTAATGCGTTGCTTGCAATTAATTATTTTGAAGACTAATTTYTTGTTTRATATTGTCGTTAATGATCAGCGTGATGACAAACCTGTAGCGGTCCTTGAAAGTCGGGGGAGCAAAGGATGTGCGCAAGTCAACGGAAAAACAATTAAGAAAAACATTAGCTGTGATCTCAATTCAGGGGACGAAGTGGTTTTCGGCTTTCTTGGAAGTCATGCTTATGTATCCTTTTTTTTGTACTATTTTTTTCTATATTTATTCCACGTGTCAATTTCCTTCATGCGAATTTTCCTTAAACCCATCCATATAGATTTTCCAGCAGCTGCCTTATGTTAGCATAATCAAAACCCCTCCACCAGATGTTCAGACTAATGCCGGAAAGCTGATGCACGTTGAAAGACGAGCTGGAGATGCATCGGCGGTAGCGGGTGCTTCGATTTTGGCATTGCTTTCTAACCTGCGACAAGATTTGTCACGTCTCAAGCCTTCTTCTCAGACCAGTGGTAAAAATTACCGAGGGAGTGATCTACCTTCCTCATCCCTTCTTAATGAATATGATCTTGATGGCCAAGAAGTTAATTCAACTACAAAGTTAGGTAGCGAAGCAGCTGCAGATGTAGGGGGGGCTCCAAGCAAGATCCTCCCTCGTTCGTCACAGCAGCTCGCCAGCTGGAATATTTGCAAACATAGATATCGAAAATGGTAGTAATTATTAATTTTTTTATTTTATTTTTTTTCTTGAAATCTTAATTTGGCTCGATTGTTTTAACATCCTTTTGCGTATTGGCTTGTTCTTTGAACTTTATATAGCAAGCATGGTGAACTGGCCTAGATATTTTATAAATGCAAAATTGATGTTAAAAATGCTTTTTGCTTAATACAAATCCAAACCTAGAGGGATTTTTTTTGTAAGTTTCAAAAACATCTGGGGTTTTTATTTGTAATTAGGATAATTAGATGATTATTGTTTATAAACAATGTGAGCTAAAATGCAAGTGTGTTCTGCCACAAATACAACTTCTTAGTTTTAGTGTTGCGCCGGTTTTGGACTTATGAGTAGCTCCAATTGTTGAAGATTGTGTAGTCGAGATGTTATCTTGCAAGGTAAGAACATTTTTTTATTTCTCAAACCTATGTTGGGGGCTTTAAATATAATGGCACTAGTCGTTATTGTTGCAAATCACAATTCTATAATTGTTTAATGGCAACATTTTTTTTTGATCGCTACACATTTAACTCTGATATCATGCCAAACTTAAAATTTTTGAAGTTTGAGAGTTCCAAAATGATGGAACGCCAGAACGAGCACTTTTCAGGTACATTTATGAATTTGTTTTTCGTTAAATTGGTCGTATTTCTTGCCCAGTGTGAACCTATTGATTGCATGGTAAATTTTTGTTAGGGTCAACTCTGAAGGGAACACGAATATTCTGCACAGTGCTTAGGTTCTTAGACTGATCTCTTGGAGCGTTGGATTTAGAGTCTTAGGCTGATCTCTTTTTATTTTTTATTTTTAAAATTTTGGGCTAATTTTCGTAGCTTTCATGAGAAACCATATAAAATGGGAATCTTTTGGCTCCGAACAATTTTTGAATGTTGATTTGAAGTTAAATCTCATCGTTGAGGTAGTTGTTACTAGAACCATACGTCTTTTTAATGAGCTTCGATTATTAATAAGCTTTTCTTTCTTTCTTTCTTTCTTTCTTTTTTAATATGTGCTAGATATACACAATTTGCTGCCCATGGAGAAATCTTTTCTTGATATTAATTTATTGCTTTTCTACAGATTTACACGCGGCCATTTACATTGCTGCTCGTATTAGCTGTTGAGGGTCCAAGAAAAAAGTACGTACTTAAAACTAATTAATCACAAACAAAGTCCTTCAAAATAAATGTAACCACTTTTATTTTTCTTTTGACATCAAACATTTTGTCTCCAGAGTGATGCAAACCTTACTAGACCGTGGATAATCGGGGACCGTGGCTCCATTTGCCGGACAGCGAGTTGAAGACGATCAACTGGGAACTATTTTGTGCATATAGTTATGCACTAATGTGCACGCGCGTATGAACTAATGTGTAATTTGTTGTGCATGTATTATTTTAATTGTTTTGTATATAGTGGCTAGTTGTGCATGTAGTTATGAACTAATGTGCACGCGTGTATGAACTAATGTGTAATTTGTTGTGAACTAATGTGCACGTAGTAGAACTAATGTGCAGTACATTCACTTTTTTTTATGGCTAATGTATATTTGTATCTTTTGTTGTGGAAGCACTCTTGTCTAAGTAGAAGAAACTGGAACATAATGTTTATTATGTTTTGATGTCTATTTCTTGTTGTTCTGTTTGTTCATAAGTAGAAGAAATTTTTTGCGACTCAAAAAAGCTGTGTTTTGCATATTTAGATTTTTTAATAATGGTCCTTGTGAGAGAAAGACAAATATTTAAGTTTCCAAATTTTTAACTTCGATGGTTGCACTTTTGGTTGAACATATGTTATTGCATTACTTGTGTAAATGATATCATTACAATTCGATCATCGGGTTGAATTTGTCATTAGACCTAAATTAAGCATTGTCGATGTACGATAAGGGAATATGTAAATATATTTAAATACAAGATAACAAGAAAATAGAGAAAGAAAACACAAAAAAATGTCTTATTTTTTAATCTCAGACAAAACTATAGTCAAATTAATTTGTACGAAAAGCCCAAAAGACCATCACCTAAAATAGGAATTTATAAAATACCATTGTGCATAAATTATTTCACTATTGTGCAAAATTTATAGATCGGTTGTGCAAAAGATCATACTTGTTTGTGCACAGCCTACGTCACAAAATCAAGAGTAATAAAAATAAGAAAATAATATGAAGGGTCTTGAACTCTGCAATTGCTCCTTTCTTTTACATAGTCTTGAACGCTAAAAATAAGAGCTAGGTGTCATGACCATAGTTTGTCGAACAAGCTCACAATTGTGGGAAGAACATTCAACATCACCTGCAAAAGCTCGCATACAATCAGTGCACAAAACAATACATGCCACATATAACACGACAGAAAAATAAATCACACGAAAACCACAACAGACAACGACATGTACAAATTTTCTTAAGACTTCACGACACGTGCAGAACACCATTCAGCACGGACGTGCATAAGGGAACACACTAATGTGCACAAACTGACATTGAATTGTGCACAAAACAAATCAGACAACAACCACGTCAGACGACGACATGTACAGATTTTTTTAAGACTTCACGACACGTGTAAAACACCATCAGCACGGACGTGCACAATGGAACACACTAATGTGCGCAAACTGACACTGAATTGTGCACAAAATAAATTAGACAGCAACCACATCAGACGACGACACTCACATATTTTTTTAAGACTTCACGACACGTGCAAAATACCATTCAGCACGGACGTGCACAAAGGAACATACTAATGTGCACAAACTGGCACTGAGTTGTGCACGAACAAATCAGACGACAACCACAGACGACGACGACATGTACATATTTTTTTTAAGACTTCATGACACAGTGCAAAACACCAATCAGCATGGACGTGCACAATGGAACACATTAATGTGCACAAACAGACACTGAGTTCTGCACAAAAAAAATAGACAGCAACCACGTCAGACGACGACATGTACAGATTTTTTTAAGACTTCACGACACGTGCAAAACACCATTCAGCATGGACGTGCACAATGGAACACACTACTGTTCACAAACTYATACTGAATTGTGCACAAAACAAATTAGACAGCAATCACATCAGAAGACGACACTCACAGATTTATTTAAGACTTCACGACACGTGCAAAACACCATTCAGCACGGACGTGCACAAAGGAACACACTAATGTGCACAAACTAGCACTGAGTTGTGCATGAAAAAATCAGACGATAACCACAGACGACGACGACATGTACAGATTTTTTTAAGACTTCATGACACAGTGCAACACACCATTCAGCACGGACGTGCACAAGGGAACACACTAATGTGCATAAACTGACACTGAATTGTGCACAAAAAAAAAATCAGACAGCAACCACGTTAGACGACGACATGTACAGATTTTTTTAAGACTTCACGACACGTGTAAAACACCATTCAGCACGGACGTGCACAATGGAACACACTAATGTTCACAAACTGATACTGAATTGTGCACAAAACAAATTAGACAGCAACCACATCAGAAGACGACACTCACAGATTTTTTAAGACTTCACGACACGTGCAAAACACCATTCAGCACGGACGTGCACAAAGGAACACACTAATGTGCACAAACTGGCACTGAGTTGTGCACGAACAAATCAGACGATAACCACAGACGCCGATGACATGTAAAGATTTTTCTAAGACTTCATGACACAGTGTAACACACCATTCAGCACGGACGTGCACAAGGGAACACATTAAGGTGCACAAACGGACATTGAGTTGTGCACAAAAAAAATAAAAAAAATAGACAGCAACCACAAACGACGACACGTAGTGGTTAACTAAAAAAATACAAAATCAAAAATCAGATCAACTCCATTAATTTAAAATGAAACATTACCTGATTCGTTCAAAATAGAAGCCATCTGTGTGCAACAAAAATTAAACCAAGGAAAAATTAAACTTAATAAGGAACCTCCAAAATTGAATAGAAACGGGTTTTAGGGATTTTTGGCGTGAACAAGGAGAGAGGAACGACCGAAAATGGGTTTTAATTTTGCTTGAACAGGGAGAAACGAGTTCTGGCGTGAATAGCGAGAGATAAACGGTGGAGTCTGGCGTGAATAGGGAGAGAAAAACGTCCGAAAAGTGATTTCGATTTTGCGTGAAAAGGAGAAATGGGTTCTGGCGTGAATATGGAGAGAGACGGTGGGTTTGGCGTGAATACGGAGAGAGATACTGCCGAAGAAAGGGAGAGAGACGGCGGGTTCTGGCAGCTATTCTTTAGGTTTTAATTTCAATTGATTAAATCTAATCCATTAGATTAGATTGAATATAGTGGTTAGGATTTATTCTCATTTCTCACCCATGGACCCATTCTCACCGGAACCCAACCCTATATATATATATGTATATATATATATATATATATATATATATATATATATATATATATATATGTATGTATGTATGTATGTATGTATGTATGTATGTATGTATGTATGTATGTATGTATGTATGCATGTATGTATAGGATTAGGTTCAAATGAGAACCATGTTTCTATATGTGAACCTAAGGTCAATTATGAGCTTTAGATCTAATTAAATGGATGGATCAGATTCTTTGTGTCTTTCCTTATTTATTTGAAAGCATTATGATTGTATAATAAAATCACTACTGGTGTACATAACTAAAAATAATAATAAAACACTGTGATTGTATAATAAAAGCACTAGTTCGCAGGTTCGCATATAATGACATGGTTCTATTTGAACCCATATATATATATATATATATATATATATATATATTGCATTTTTTTGTATTTTTAAAATAATTTTCATAATCAATTTTTATGTTGTATGTTAATTTTGAATGCATTACTAATTTATTTACTAAATCAGTTATCTACACGGTGGAATTTCAAAAGCGCGGTTTACCCCATGCCCATATTTTAGTGTTCC
The DNA here is from genome assembly GCA_014905375.1 of Phtheirospermum japonicum. Lineage (NCBI taxonomy): Eukaryota > Viridiplantae > Streptophyta > Magnoliopsida > Lamiales > Orobanchaceae > Phtheirospermum > Phtheirospermum japonicum. Next base: position 146,770 of record BMAC01001042.1, on the reverse strand, counting down.
TTGATCGCGAACGCATAGTTCCTACACCACAAGATGTTGATGAAAGCATATCAGCTGAAATACCAAATCGAGAAACAAATCCCTTTTTACACGAATTGGTGACTCAACATATGATGCATGGCCCTTGCAGCTCGAAAAAAGAAAAAGCCTGCTCAAAGAAGGGAAAGTGTATTAAGGGTTTTCCTAAACCATACACTGATACTACCACTATTGATGATGATGGATACCCACTGTATAAGATAAGAGATACGGGAATTTCGGTTGTTAAGAATAGTGTTAATTTAGATAACAAGTTTGTCATTCCGTACGGCCCCCCAGCTATTGACGAGGTATCAGGCTCACATCAACGTGGAATGGTGCAATCAGCTCAGATCAATTAAGTACCTCTTTAAGTATATAAATAAAGGTCATGACCGAGTAACTGTGTCAATAACCGAGGACTCAAATGGTGAGACTTCAAAGGAAGAAGTCGTTGATGAGATAAAAAAAAACTACTACAACTGTAGATATATCTCTCCTTGCGAGCCTGTTTGGCATCTTTTTGGATTAGATATCCATTATAGGAAACCATCTGTCCAGAGACTGAGCTTCCACCAACCCGACGAGCAACCAGTCTTCTATAATGATGATGACACCATTGATCGAGTAGTTGTCGAAGAGGATGGAAGGGAATCAATGTTTCTTGCTTGGATAGCATGTAATAAGAAGTATTCACGTGCCAGATCGTTGTCATATACAGAATTCCCCACGAAATTCGTTTGGAATGCCACTGATCGTGTATGAAGAAAAAGGCAACGTGGATTTAAAATTGGTAGGTTGGATTATGTTCCGCCCTGTGTTGGAGAAGCATATTATTTGTCAATAATGCTACACCATTCACGAGGAGCAAAATGTCACGAAGATATATGTACCATTAACAACATTGTCTACCCAACTTTCAAGGCTGCATGTTATTCTTTGGGACTGTTGGATGATGATAGAGGATACGTTGACGGTATTGTCGAAGCAAGTTACTGGGGTTTACCTTCATTCTTAAGAAAGCTCTTCGCATCATTGTTAATGTCTTCGAGTGTTTCAAGACCAGAATATGTATGGGAAAGGATATGGCATCTACTTGCAGATGACATCTTGCGTAGATAACGAAGAGTTCTGGGTATAAAAGGTAATTAGTCTTTATTTTGATGAACTACTTTTTTATAAATTTAAGATGTTCTTATTTTTTATGATAGTTAATTGCCTACTAATATAATTAACTTATATAGTCAAAACTTTATATTTTTTATCACTTTGTTCAGATCTTCAACTAAGTGATAATATGTTGAGAAACTATATCTTGATTGAATTGGGAAAACTTCTCCAAACGAATGGAAAATCGCTAAGGAATTTCGGCGATATGCCTTTGCCCGATGACGCTTTGATGACCGACGGAAATAACAAACTTATCCAGCAAGAACTTAATTTTGATAGATGTCTTTTGGAAGTTGAACACCAGAAATTATGCTCATCATTAACGGATGAACAAATGACAATCTATTCAGAAACTCTAAGTGCTACGACAAATGACAAGAGTGGTATTTTCTTTGTATACGGTTATGGGGGTACAGGCAAAACCTTCGTTTGACGAACATTGTCTGCTGCTTTATGCTCAAATGGTGAAATTATTCTCAATGTTGCTTCGAGTGGTGTTGCCGCACTTTGGCTTCCAGCTGGTAGAACTTAACACTCCCGATTTGGAATACCCTTGACCATAACTGAAGACTCAATATGTACAATAACACCTGGAACAGAATTAGCTGCTCTTCTTGATTGTGAAAAACTAATCATTTGGGATGAAGCACCAATGATGAGTAGATTTTGTTTTGAAGCTTTTCATAAAAGTTTGAAGTATATCGCACCTGAAGAAAGAAAGGAATTACCATTTGCCGGTAAGGTTATAGTTCTAGGTGGAGACTTTCGTTAGATTCTTCCTGTTGTGCCAAAGGGTAGTTGGGAAGATATTGTGTATGCCAGTATCTGTTCATCTAGACTGTGGGAACATTGTAAGATTCTTCGATTGACGAAGAATATGAGGTTAACCGTCAGACAATCAATGTCAAAGTCTATTGAACGTGAAATTCGCGATTTCTCCGACCGGATACTCAAAATCAGTGATGGCAAAATTGGTACAGAAGTGGATGGTCAGACTTTAATTGATATACCTGACGATATACTTCTCCAGACTTCAGGTGATCATGTTGCTGCAATTGTTGAGAGCACTTACCCGTCTCTTTTACAAAACTTTGGCGATCAATCGTTCTTCGAAGAAAGAGCTATTCTTGCTCCAACTAATAGCATTGTGGAGACAGTGAATGACTATGTGATGTCTATTCTTCCGGGTGATGAAAGAGTTTATCTTAGCTCTGACACAATTTCCAAAACATATGTTAACGGAGAAGCTCAGCATCAAGTCTATTCAACATATTTTCTAAACACGATAAAGTGCTCCAAAATCCCCAATAATATTCTGAAGTTAAAAGTTGGAGTTCCGGTTATGTTGATTAGTAACATGGATCAGGCTTCTAGGCTGTGCAATAGTACTAGATTAGTTGTTACGCAACTCGGAGATCGAATTATTGAAGCGAAGATTTTGTCTGGAACAAATGTTGGGAATAAGGTTTACATCCCACGAATGGCACTGAGTCCTTCGGATAGCAGGGTTTCTGTTCAAATTTCAAAGGAGACATTTTCCGCTAATGGTTTGTTTTGAAATGACCATAAACAAAAGTCAGGGTCAAACTCTTTCAAATGTCGGTTTGTACTTGCCAAGGCCGGTTTTTAGCAACGAAAAAATCTACGTCGCAGTCTCTCGGGTCAAGAGTCGTAAAGGATTAAAAATTCTAAGTTGCGACGATGATGGTAATATTGTTAATAAGCCTGAAAATGTTGTTTAAAATGAGGTTTTTCAGAATCTCAAGTGAACGCTTTCAATATTGTATTATTGACATTATTTTAATTTACCCAATTATTCTCCGTAAAATTATATTTTTTCTCGGTATGCCCGCGTAAACGCGGATTTCCGAACTAGCATTTGGGTAGAGTTTTCTTAACAATCTATTACAAAATCAGAAGGAATTTTGGGTAGAGGTTTCCTAAATATAATATATTTAGCAAATTTCTAATTACAATATTATATTATATTATATATATATATATTTATTTATATCACCCCTATATATTAATGCAAAATTCTCCTAACCTATGTGCCTGTTTCGTATGCTTCGTTTAACAAATAAAAAATTCTGGTGCTTCGTTTGCTTATGTGTCATCCAAACCTAATATTTACATAATTTAATACTTTTCTTTTTATTGTATCTTACCTAATTTAATTATTTTATTATATTTTTTTTATTCAATATTTTTCTTTGATTCTTCGAATATAAAAATATAAATAAGTCATATATAATTAATAGATAAAATCTGAATTAGTTATTTTAATTAAAAGACAAACTACATATGAAATAATTTTAATTAAAGATTTTTTTATTATTAAAACAAATTTAATAAGTTTTAGTGATAACAGAAACTTCAACAAAAAAATTTATTTAGTAGTGAGTGCAAAACTGATTATAAAATTTAAAATTGGGTCAAAACTTGTCATGCGAAACACACATAACTTGAAATGCTAGAAATATATATATATATATATTATTTAAATTGTGCAATTTGCTTGTTTTTATTTTCTATGATATGAAATAAAATGCTGATAAGATTGAGTTCAAAATAAAATAAAAATACTAAGATGTCATTTGAGTATGGTAGTCTTGTCCAACATTTAAGTGGCAATATCCGACTAATTTATAAATTTCAATCTAAGTATCTAGATTCAGTTCGAGCATCTTATTATTAGAGGTACAAAGATCAAATTTGGTATTTTCCATTTAATTTATATTAATGTTATTTCAAGTTTACAAGTTATATGTGTTTAATGATCAAATGAACTGTTTGTTGTTCTTGATCTTAGCAGGAAATATGATGTATGTTTTTCCAACACAAACTTAGCAAAAGTTTAGAGATGGCTTTAGATTAATTAATGCCAGATGAAAGTAAATTGGAGCCTGTAAAAAGGTAGCAAATTTTGCCTTTTCACTTTGTTTTACATGTGAAGCTTTCTTCGTATCCAAGTTTTCATATAATGATTCTTTCTTTTTTTTTTTTCTCTCTTTTTCTTGGAACTATATATTTCAACAAGAATGAGGGTAGGTATTAGTGTTGAAATGCCCATTATGTTGGCTATATAAATGTATAGGCACAATTTAACATTTGGTTGGTGAATGGATTATTGTGAAGTTTCTTTACATTAAAGTAGCTGAAATCACTTTGCACCATATGAAAACAAAATAATTAAACCTCCTTATCCTACAATTCAAAAGCTATTAAATCCCTTTTTTTATTTGTTTTACCTGCAAGTAGTTATTTAACCATGTACTTCCTCTATTTAACAACTTATTTCTTGGTTTTAATTATTAGTGTACATTTTAAAGAGATCTTTATGTTTATATTTTATATTTTACCTCTGTCATTTAATCATTTAAGCTAGGTTATTCGATTAATCAAGTTATTTATGGGATGCATCATCGTGAATTATTTTACAGACGGGTGGCACTTTGGTGATTACTTTATTAAAGACTTTGGACTTATTTCTGACCCTGAATTAATAAAAAGATGGATTAGTAGCAAGGATCAATTCATCATTTTGGCTACTGATGGGGGTATATTTTGAGAATTAATCTCAACTTAATATGTGGCGTCTAATAGACCAATTAAAATAATAATAATAATAATAATAATAAAAAAATTACAAAATTACAAGGGAAAAAAACTTTCTGCCCCCCAAACTATTTCGATTTTCACAGTTTACCATACGAACCTTTTTTTTTTTGGAACAAACCACCATCTGAACTATGCATTTTTTGCAACTTACCCCCTGAACTCAGAATTTTAGTGGTTTTGGATATCAAATCCGGTTTGTTAAGGGTTTTTTTGGTAATTTCACTCCTTATTTCTAATCCTCCCCCTTTCTCCGCCCTAATCTACCATTTCTACAATGATAACGGCACGACGGTTCTTTAAGCCGCGAAATGTCTTTGCTTATCTTATTCGCCATGGAGAGGAGGTCCGTCGTGTCGTTATCATTGTAGAAATAGTAGATTAGGGCGGAGATAGGGGGAGGATTAGAAATAAGGAGTGAAGTTACCAAAAAAACCTTAACAAATCGGATTTGATATCCAAAACCACCAAAATTCTGAGTTCAGGGGGTAAGTTGCAAAAAACGCATAGTTCAGATGGTGGTTTGTCCAAAAAAAAAGTTCGTATGGTAAACTGTGAAAATAGAAATAGTTTGGGGGGCAAATTTTTTTTTTTCCCAAATTACAATTACACCCCTAGGTAACAAATATCATCTTGTTGCCTATTGGGGGTGTAATTTGTAAAATAAAAACAAAAAGGTTATTCTATAATTTATAATGTTAGTTTTTTGTTTTTTTTTGTCTTTTCTAAAAGTAGCTGTTAATGTTTAGTTAGGTTTGGGAAGTTAAATTGAAATCGTATTGGTTATTGAAGTTTTGAATTGTTGTTTTATGCAGTGTATTAAGTTTATGTGTGAGTGGTGAGTTTCATTTTGTCCATTATTATGTGCATCATATCTCTTCTATTTACAATCGACATTTACATTTTTCTTGGAYCATAACATCGGCTTCTTATAGCTTAACTCTTGGGTTTATCAAGCAACAAGAAATTGTTGGATATCGAGCAATAGTACTGCAACAAGTTCAGGGCTGGCGATTGCACTATTCAGGCAATTGTTTTTTTTTTTTTTGATCTTGAGTTATTTTTTCTTGAAATTATTTATTGGATACTTGATTTTATTGATATTTGTTCGATATTATTGACTGGTTTTCTTGACATTTGTTGGATAATTGATGAAGAATTTCTTCTTGGAGTATTTGCTAACGTGTTGATGTTTGTTCGATATTTGATTTTGTCTTGATATTTGTTGGATCTTGAGTTCGTTCTTAGTTTTCTTGTTATTTGTTCGATATTTGATTTATTAGTGAAATTTCTTCTTGATGGAGTGTCGTGCTACTTGTCAGGGTTTATATATATCAACATGTTCAATTCATGCTCCTTCTCTGTTTCTATATGCGATTTGTTGTTAAGTTATGGTTCGAGGCCCAAGTATTGGTTATGCTGTGAATTTATTGGGTAAGAGCAATGTTGTTCTTTCTTGTACAAGGTTTTCTTGTGAATTAATTCCGGGGAAATATTCATGGTAATATACATGTTTATCAATTAGAGAACTCAATTTTCAGAGTTAGGCTGCAGATATTTTTTAGGAATCTGCCACTTAGAGTTTTCTGGTGATTATTTTTACTTAGGCATTATCTAGGTGATGATTATTGTCTTGAAAGCACATAATRGTTTCTCAATATTATGCATTTGTTCCTCTGGATATGCTGTCTTGTTTATATTTATTGCCCTGTTAACTTTTCTTTTCATGGTCGTCAGGTTTTGATAGATTATATTGTGCTACTCTTGTGAGTTTCTTTGTATGACCACATTGTACAAAAATCATTTCAGCATGTATCTTTATACTGTTTTCCTCATTTACTTGAGTGGTGCTCATGGTGAAGGGTAATAGATTGTTCCAGTGAGTCTGTGTTGTGGCTCTTATGAAGCTCGTAAAAGTTTCTTGTTGCAAACAAAAWGTGAGACTCTTGACGTAAAAGAATTCTTGGGTGCTTCAGCCATATCCGTGTTCGAAAAATTGRTAGGCGGTTTTTAGGCGCCAGGCCAGTGCCTATCGCCTAGGGCACCTAGGCGGGGCCTAGAATTTGAGAATAAATATCCTGATACAGCATTACATCCAACCATTTAATAGTTTAACATACTACCTGCTACACAATAAAATCTATGGCAATTCAAAACTAAAAGTAATGATCACAAGTTACAATTTACAAGTTAAAAATTATTGTTCAATTCAAAGTTCAAAACATAGATCCATAAGTTCATTAGTCAAATAACAATACCATAGCATACATTACAAAATTAAAATAATAAAAAATATGCCTAAAATCGACATCATTTTAGGCCAAGAAAATTAAAAAAAAAAAAAAGTTGGCCTACGCCGAGAGCGCCTAGGCAACGCCTGGGACGCCTGTCTTTGGCTGATTTTTAGGCAGATTGGTGGCGTCTAGGGTGATTTTTAGAACATAGACCATATCTGCTAGCTCGTAAAAGTTTCTCGTTTGGATATTAATTTATTTTGAAACAGAAGTCCTCGGTGGGCTAGCGTGAACTTGGGAATATTTATAGGCTTATAAGGCTCTTAATTCTTTTTTTCTTTATATTTTTCTCGTAAAATTGTAATGTAAAATATTTTTCCAAGTATATTGAATGCTTTTGTTAACATTTGATCTTGATTAATTTTAATTTTCATGAAATATGAATTAAATTGTAATTGTTTGGTATTTATAGGTTGGGACGAGGATTGGTATATAGAATGGACATTTAATTCTTTTTTAAATTATTATTTTGGAATGTAAATGGGTTATATTCAAACCGATGTAAATGTTCTTTGTGTCAACGACATCGGTTCCTCAAGAAACCAATGTTATATCTCAGTATTATTGGTGACGCTTCTTAGTTAAGAAGCGCCACCCGGTTCGTTTTTGGTGTCGGTTCTCATTCAAGTCACTATTCTCAAAGATATGTATGATAATGATATTTTTACATGGACCAAATGGGTAACCAATATCAATAATACTATTTGGTGTTTTACAATAGAAAGTAAACTCAATATTTTCTTTTGTGGTTACAAGACCGCTACAGTCTCAATTATATATGTGAATGGGAAAATAAACTCACATCAATGTTTTTTTTTTTGGGTATCACAATACGTTTTGATCCATTTCGGTGACATTGTACTTTCTTGAGTTAAATCAAGATAATAATTTTGGGAAAGTAATATTTGGTGAAGTGTATTAGTAACGGTACAATATGTGCATATTGTACATAGGAAGGGTATTTCACCTCCCAATAGTTCTTCGTAGTTCCGCTGACAAAATTAATCTTTCCTTATATCTTTTCACTTTGACAAATCATGGGAGTGCTAACATATTGCACTTATTCATATTTAATTGTGTGATCATCTTTTGGATATATGCAAACTATAGAACTTAGTATTCCACAAACTCGGGTTTTAGTTTAAAGCCTTAACATGACCGAGTTTTTCCATGTTTTATTATCTTAATTTAAAATTTCAAATAACTAACGATATCTCTTATTTCATTAAGAGTGGATATTATGTTCATATCATCAACATATACAACTATAATCGCAAATTTGAAACTTATTTTCTTTATAAATAAGCAAAGACATAGATTATCTTTTTCCAATCAAGTAGTCACTTAGAAATTGAGTCTTCTATACTTTCAAACACATTTGCAGCTGGTATATATATGATCTCGTCACTTTAGAAATTGAGTTTTCTATACTTTAAAGATCAATTGTTCATTTTACTTTACTTTCACATTACATTGTGAAATGCGGGGATCATAATCAAACATAGCGGTAAATCCAATGATTTAGCGGTAAAGAGATCATCTATCAAATGTTTCAAATAGCGGATGACTGTTAGAGATTCATATCCATCATAAATACTTAATCGTCTTTAGCAACCCATATGAATGCGCAGTGGGGGTGTAATATGCACATATAACGTGTAACTAAATATGCGTATTATATCCAGTTACAAACTGGTACGCAAAATATTTTGTTAGAAGAGGTTCATAAATGAATAATCAAGAGTTGTGTGAAATATTGCATAACCCCATGCAGATGCAAATATATGAGTGCGCATAAATATTTTCTTAGTCACCATATATATTCATTTCGACAATGTCTTCTTTGAGAACTTATTATATATGCACATTGGGGTACAAGATACATTACATCGATCTTGATTAAAATGTAATACACATCAAATATTTTTGATGTAAACTCTCTAGCATTATGAGTTTGGGTGCTTTATAAGGGTGGTGAATCCTTAATCATAATAAAAGTGCTTGAAGTTTTTCAGATGGGATTTTTTTATGGATAATATGTGCCGAAGTATCAACCAAAACTATAAAAATACTTGAATAGTTATATCCACATGTATCACCAATTATTTATTATAATAATAAAATATTATACTTTTTATCTTTAGCATTTGCAGGTCTCGATCATACAAATTTGCTAATGAACAAGTTTTGAAAAATGAGTGATGTATATTTCAGAGATGAATGTATGTAATACTCCTAGTAATTTAAAATGCACTAGCTGTAATTGAACAGTATTAGTTCAACACTATATTGTCAATCAAGTTTCTATCTCATTTTGTGTTTCACTCAAAATAAAAGATGTCCATGTTACTTTCATATACCTCCATGACTTCTACCACGACAATAAATGTCACAAACTTTTACATATCTTACCTTGTAGATCATTCTTCTCACATAGGTAGAGATCAACATGTCTCTTCTCCTTTACTTTGAGGTCATTTCCACTATTAATATCGARCCTAGTTASACTCAAGAAACTTCTTAATCCAGAGATCTAACATTCGTATTATGAGGAATAATGTCATGTCTCTCAATGACTTATTATCACAATTAATATTATACGAGTGCATCAATATGTTTGCTCAAGTGAAAGAGAAATAGAGTGAGATCATATCTCTCAATTACTTATTATCATTTAAAGTTAATTTTTTTTTCACATATGGTAAGACATGTTTTTAGTCGCAACATATCAAAGTCATTGATCATTTTTAGCAAGCAAACAAATCTCTTTTTACTAAATTCTTAGGCTTGGAAGTAGTGTTTCATAAAATTCCCAAAATATTCATTTAGATCATATCCCAAAGTTAATTAAAAAATTTTAACTACATATAATTCCAATATAGGCCCTGTTTGGCAATTAGCGGATAGCGGATAGCTGATTGCATTAGCTGATTTGACTAGTTGAATGTATTAGCAGTTTATATAAAAGTATTTTGTAAATATATGAGAGCTGATATCTGTTTGGTCGTGTAAATGACCAAAAGGGAGCATTTACACAATTTATTATTGAGTATTTTTTTATTAATAACAAAATTCATAATATATTGGATAATTAAAGTAACTTTTACAGAAAATTAATCATTTTTAAAAATTATTATTTATAAAAAATTTGAGTTGTAAGTTTCTTAATATATTAAATTTAATTTGGATAATTATTACTATTATTTAATTGTAATTAATTTTGTATGTAAGTTAATAATTATTTTTTGGTAATTTAAAGACAAAATTATCATTTCAATTCATCTTCAAAAACCTCTCTTCTAAAAAAGCTCCTATATGGAGCTATTTCAAATTTAGTTTTTTGGACTCAAAAAGCTAATTGTACCTCTATTTACAAAATATACCAATTAGAGGATTTGACTGGTCAATCCTCTAAATTGAGTCAAATCATCTAATTTTGGCTCAAACCTCTCTTTACCAAATGGGGCCATAATATTTGGGGTCAATATGAAGTCTCAAGTTCATTATAGAATTGACTTTGACTTAGTTTCACGATTCTTTATCAGTTGGGGGTTGGTATATGATATTATTGTGGAATTGTAGTTACACTAGTTACCTCATCAAATGAATGATGTTAGTACTCAATTTCTTTTGAGTATATTATTTTGGATTTAGATTGAGTTAGTCCAATCAATTTTTTTAGATAATGAATTTGAATAATATATGTCATACTCTTTCTTTGATATTATGTGAATATAAAATTATTTATACAATTTTTTGTCATTCATTAACTTTTATTATCATGAAAATATGCAAATGTACAATCAATGATCATATGTTGAAAGTATAAAATTTCAYTTTGAAGAGAATTGCCAACATACATGAATCTTTCAATTCATCAAAATTCATGATTAACTAAACATATTGACAAAATCATGATCAACATCTCATCTAATCATGTAAACATTTATTTATGATTTCTAATAATATATTATGTATTRTATGAATATCATTATTTGTAAAATTTTATATTTGTCAATATTGTACATAATATCACATGCATATAATCTAGGTAATATATATACATACACATGCTTTGTATAACAATACACAATAATACACACTATTCCACACACACACACACACACACACATATATATATATATATATATATATTATTTATATTTAATAATAGGGTAATTTGAATTACTTTAGAGGAAAGACACGATTCTTTTCTAAGGCATTCCTCGAATTTTATTTTTGCAATAGGTTTGTCCGTGATATATTTTTTTATGACATAGATCTTAAAACCCGATCTCCAACAAACATATTCAACCATATCCAGAATTCAGCTTCATCCAATGGTTAGATTTTGCGTAATTTAATTTAAGAAAATAAATTGGGCAGACTGTTTCGGAAAACATGATCAGCTCTGTTCAAAATTCATTATCGAAATATAAAAACCTTATATTGAGATCTTCACCATTCAGATTGAACTTTTATGTATATGGAATAATATATAATTTTCATCTTAATCCAACAGTTCAATTGTGTGCAATATTATTTTGAAAAACGCTACACATAAAATTTCGAAAACAAAATCTATTTGTTCYAAATTTTATATATATTTTCTCGTATCTCATAATCAAATCTCCACRATTCAAAATATAATTCAATAGGTTTTTAAGGTTCTATAYAAAATGGAATGCGATCCAACAATTGAAACGTGAAAAAATAATTTTRAAACTTACAARGCAGTAAGATTTTCGATGTACAAAAATTGTATAATTAATGTTTTGGTTATGAAGGCWTATTTGTTGATCACTCTCAATAGACTCTCAATAGGTTAGAGTTTCATGCTGATAACGTGTAAAATAAAAAGTATAAAAGAAGAAGAACAAAGGAGATGGTAGAATAAGGGTTCATCAAAAACTCTCTTTATATATGATATCAAATACATCTTTTCATAATACATAGAGATTACAAATATTTATTGACGAAGGCACACTTATTATATTTTTCCTTCAACAATTTACATATAAATACCATTACTAAGTGTCTGCTTAGTTGAGTTTATTGAAAGTGCTTATAGATTATTCCATCATAATAAGCTCTTTTAGGCTACTTGGTAAGAACCAAGAGTAAGCTCCTGATAGCTTGTTCTGCCTAATAATCTCCTATTCAAAAAAGTTACAAATCGTAGTCTTTTCTAATAAGCTCCTACCTTATTTGGTAAAATCTTTTTTTTATCCTTTTATATTGTAAAAAATATTTTATTTATAAACTAATATATTACTTTATATTTTACGAAAATAATTTTATTAGTCATAATTAAAGTTTTATTTATTATATAATTATCTTTTAAACTATTTTTCAAGGTTTTTTTTAAAGATAATCTTTTAGGAAGTCTTCATTAATTATTATAATTTTATTTATTTTATTTTTTATACTTTTCTTTTTTTATATATAATATTTCATATTTTTTAATCATGTCTATATTGGTAAATAACCTTCAATCAGCTACTTTAATCAACTAATTCACCAAGCACTAATTGAAAATCAATTACCAGCTATCAGATATCAGTTATCATGTACCAACTATCAGTCATCAACTATCAGCTGTTTGAATCAACTCAACCAATTAGAGTCTAAGTTAATAATTA
>BMAC01001042.1:101246-114640 GCA_014905375.1 Phtheirospermum japonicum | reverse complement strand
TAAAAATATAATACTTGTAATATAAATTTGAAAAAAAATATAAAACAAACAAAATAAATACAAAAAAATTGTATTTATATTGTAAATATATATTAATTAAATTAAAGTTAAAATAGTCACAAAATCATATATATTACAAATAATATAAAATAAATCCTAAACTATTTTAAAATATGGATTAAAATATTAGGAATTCTAAATAATTATTTAATAATAAGAAAAAAAAAAGAAATATTATAAAATAATAAAATAAATCATAAAAGAATATGAAATATGTTAAATATATAAAGAAATATATTTTATATAAAAATATTTAAAAACAATTATGAATAAAGTAATAGTTTAAATAATATAAAAATAAATCTTATTTCAAATAATTCTATAAAATAAATTAAAAATAATTTTTAGTTAATAACTTTTTATAATTTAATGGTACTTTTTTGTATCTATGAATTCATATTTAATTTTATAATATTAGATTATGTTTCTTGTAGTTTTTTATTTTTATTTTATTTTTAGTTAATAACTTTTTATAATTTAATGGTACTTTTTTGTATCTATGATTTGTTTTCTATCTTTTTATATTTATTAAATAATTATTGTAATTTAATTATAAGTTATTATATTTTATTTATAATAAAAATAAATTTATTTGATATCATTTGACATATTTATATTTTGATTTACTTTCTCGGGTTTTGCAAATTTATAAACTAATTATTTAGATTTATTTATATATTGTATATTATATATTTATATTTATATTTCAGATTTCCTACACACATACACACACACAAATAATATTTTGTAGTTGCTATTATTATTTTTTATTTTATTATATATTTTTATCGATTCTCTTTTTTATTTTTATATTTATTTAATAATTTTATAGAATCTAATTACGATTTCTTCTTGAGTTAGTTAACTTATTTTATGAATTTTCTCTTTAATTTTATTTGATTATTGAATTTTCGATTTTGTTTTATATTTACTAAATAAGTATTTATAGTTTAATGATAAGTTCTTATATTTTTATCTATATGATTTTATTAATATTTTTAATTTTATTTAAAGCATTTGAAAAAATATTTATATTTTACTTTTGCTTTTTTGGGTTTTTCAAATTTATTAACTAATTATTTACATATATTTTTATATTTATTTTAAATAATTTTTATATTTTATATTTTCTTCAAAAAAAATTATATTATTTTTAATTTCTTAGATTTTGTTTATTATTGTACATAATTCTTCTATATATTTAACATTTTCTTTACATAAATCATAATTACCAAAAGAATATGTACATAAATGATTACACAAATAATAAATATGTATACTACAAATAGTAAGTAAAATGGGCGGGAAAATCTTAAAAAATATTTTTAGAAACACTAGCCTTTATTTATTTATATATATATATATAGATTTTATTTTTCTCACACTCTCATACTTCTCGATGACATTCATTAATCAATCTTTATGATATACATACATAAACGTGTATCCTTTCTTGGCAAAGTCCTAGTTTGACAAACAAAAGTTATGATAAACATATTGAGATATTAGTAAATAAATATAAAACTAGACTTACTAAAGCAAAAGTCTCTAATCAATTGATAAAACTAGCCTACTTAACAATCTAACAAATTCTGTGTCCAGAAAGGCAAATAAAACTAAAATAATTAAAAATTGGTAGGAAATAAAATTCCTATAAATCTCCCCCTTTTGTCTTTTTGGACAAAACAAACAAACAACTCCCCCTCAGTTACATAACTTAAACTCCCCCTGAAGATAAGAAATTTTTTGGAAATGCTAGTGAAAATGAAAATAACAATTTAGCTATCAACCAAGAATAGACTACTATCATAGCAAATATCCAGCAATAATATAACACCAAGTTTATAAGTTCCACAAATGTGCCACTTGGTTAGGCACCACGAGTCTGTTTCCGCATAGAATGCCTTGGAGTATTTGTGAGAGCACAATAATCATTATTGTCATTAGCAGCCTCCTTCTCCTTCCCTTTGTGGATCACCGAGTTAGCTACTTGATTACCACTAGTACCGTCTCCCCCTTTTTGACCAGAATGCAAAAGGAGGGCCTTTTGTAAAATGCCTGCAATGCCATTAATCCATCAAGGTGTACTTGAGCTCCTGCTATATGCTGTTCTAGCAAACTCAGATTTGCCTACAAATCAGAAGAGGTAATGGGTACATAATATTTGATGTTACTCGTTGTGCCAGTGACACCGCCGAATATTCTTAGTAGTGGCAACACATCTATCACCTGAATCATTATCAGAAAATTCCAAAGGCAGATCAATGAAACAATTTGGCCCCTCAAAGTGCTTATGGCTAAGCCCAAAGAAGTCAGGTTCCCTACTGAAATGCTCCTCATCATAGCGTCTCAAGCCCTGATCTACCAAAATGAAATAAATGAGAGAGGGAAAGGGCAGACCAAATTTGGTTGCAGACAAGGTAGCAAACTTAGTCACACAGTCAAACACAGTCTGGCCAAAGTTGAAATGCATCCCCGACCCTTTCTGAAACAAAGCATGAGCCTGAGTTTGGGTAACGGTTGAGGTGTTCATTGTTGGCACCCAGTTGCACATATCTTCTTTAAGCAAATAGTATAATGAGGTGATGTGCGAGCTGAGAAATTATTTCAGCCACTTATATAGTCTTCCACCAAAGATGAACTTGGCAACCTCATCAAAGTCGTCCACGGTGACTCCTTCCTCATAATCTTCAGTCCCGAAGATAACTAAGGAAGTGAACACAAATATTTTTTTCCCAAACAAACACTTTACCATAATTCACATAAAGTTTGTTCGAGACAAACGGAAGCATATTGGAATAGAACTCAAGTACAACCTCTCTTAAATAGGGCAAGTCATTGTTACAGTGGAAGAAAGTCCCTTACGACTAAATACTCAATTTAAAATTTTCTTCCCAAATAACCCAAAATCCACTCTCCTTTCATTAATAAATGCATGATTGTGCATAGCATTAAAGCGTTCCCTTGCTTCAGACGTGTAAAACCGAGGTGCATAAGCATCCCTAACCTTGATCTCTTTGTCATTGGATTCAGCTTCCATGGCCACACCTTTCACTTCATCAGACTCATCTTCTGCCTTCAGTTGGTTCTTTAAGGTCATTTAGGTTGTCTCCAAAGTTTTTCATCATCAGAGTTACGTGAAGCAGAGGAGCTTTTAGAGTAAAATGCAGCAAGAGTTGGAGAATCAAGAGGAGAACTCAGCAAGCAAGAAATATCCTCATTCTGTAATGATGTGCCAGCATTTTCACCATCATCCACCTCATCCTCATTTCTGGTTTCAGTCACAGGAGTATTCCCAACTGAAATAGTCCTTTCAGATGACTGACTAGAAGCTGGAGGTGAATTTACAGTTGATGGACTAGAAGCTCTGGATCCAGATGCAATAGAAGTCAATCGGTACTACTTGGTGTCTAGTTTGAGCACAACCCTTTTTCCTAGGAGAATTTAAAAAATTCATCAAGAAGGAAGCCAGTTGAACATCTTCATCAGTCAATAATTCTTCACTTGCAACCTCCTCCGGCTTAGAATCAGGGGCAACCATATTTTAAGGAGTCGGTTTGTAGCTCCTTACCCTGAACTAGGTTACATCTTCATCATCAGAGTCAGTGAAGAATGAGGTGGTAGGAATATCCTTCTTCGTGGCAAGCAAACTCTTAGGAGGAGCATAATCTGAATCATCACTATCTGTTTCTATGATCATCCCCTCCTCTATGAAAGAAATGATTTCCAAAGAAACACGCCTTTACCCCCCTGACATACTCTTTGGGACTACCTTCGGCAAGTATCCTAACTCTACTCCACGCAAACATCGTGACCTTTTCAATAGTGGATTCCCCACCCTGCCAAATGTTTCAGCAATAAAATTTAAATTCGGTAGATTCCCAACATCAATTTCATTGTCTTTGTTCCTCAAAAAGATGGTAGCATGTGTTTCTGCTAAATTTGACATTGAAATCAGATCTAGAGTAGAAGACGAGTTGAAATTGGGTGGAGAGTCAGCAAGAGAACTCGACTTCTCAGCATCATTCTTCTTGGGGAAAGGTGTTGGAATAGACCCAACATTGTCCATCTCAAAAGAAGAGGCAGCCATATCCAGTAAATATCCAACAAAACGCATCGCAGTAGAGAAGAGGGATTAACAGCAACCTCCAGCGTCATCACCTACTCCGGTAGCAATGGAGAGGACTTTTTGGAGGATTTTGACATTTTCGAGCTCATGATTATTAAACTGAAGATGTGGAAATATGAGAGGTTTTGAGTAGTTAGCTCCGGTGAACAAAGTGTTCTTGACACCTTTATCTCAAAATCTTAAACACCCAAGGATGGTTAGTGTGTTTGTGGGAAATGAAACAAATAACATAGTAATAAAAGAAATAGACACAGGGAGAAAAAATAGGGAAAACTATCAGACTCCCCACTTTAATTAGACCACTAACAATGTCCTTACAGACACACGGACTCAACTTAAAACCATTAATTAGACTCTAAAAAAACTTATTAATAACTCATATCCAATAATCTAGAATATAACCCACGAGACATAAAGGTCTCGAATTATATCAAAATCTTGAGTAAGAGAAAAACAGAATATTGTCATGAGTGTCGATATATTCAAACCATATGGTCAAAGTTCACCAAACTTGCATATTTTAATTTTATGTCTAAAAAAGATGACCTAAATAAATAAATAAAACACCTAAAATTACAACTGCAGTAGGATGTTGGTCCTTGTATTATGACATCTGGACTAACATATGATCAACAAAGTCAATGACATGGCAATCCTTAAATCGGTTGATGGCAGTGCCATTCATATTGTATTTGAGGATTTTGTGTCCGGGAGTAAAGGAACCTCCACTCAATCAGAAGTAGAAAATATAAATTGCATTGATCTTTAAATTTTGCATGTTTTACATAATAATTCTTCATCTATAAATAGATGGCTGGGACAACCTACAAATCACAGGAAATTAATTTTGAGTGCACCGAGAGAAATACAAGTTTCTACGAAAGTTAACCCACAATTATATATTCGAAAATTTCAGATCATTTGACATCACATTTTGAAATACAATAACTTCCTACAGTCGGGAACGTTGCAAGTTCTAAATGTGTTATAAATAAAATGCATATTGTAAACAGTATCCTGAAGCTGATGTTTCTAGAGATGCTTCAGCATCTCTAGTAACACTATATTAAACAGCATATAATTACGAGAGATTTCATTATTCTAGAACATCCCTCATAGTCTAATGATTTGATGAATATGTCGGCAAGTTGATTTCTGATCCCAATATGCTCAATACACATAACATTTCTCTTGACCAATCATATGAAATAATGTCTAATGTCTATGTGTTTTGTGCGAGAATATTGCACTAGATTTGAAGAGATATCAATTGCACTCGAGTTATCACACAGAACAGTCAAAACATCACTATGTAAACTCATTCCTCTATCATTTGTTTCATCCAACCAGTCGAGCACAAGCACTACCGGCAGCTATATATTCTATTACAGCTGTTAACAAAGAGACATAGTTTTCTTTTTTACTATACCCAGACACAAGACTATTCCTTAGAAAAAACAACCCCCTATCGAGCTTTTCCTATCATTGACATCACCTACCCAATCTGAATCAGTGTACCCAAAGATGTTTTAAGTTAGTATCCTTAGCATACCAAATTCATAAATTGTATGTGCTAATAATATATCTAATGATGCGCATTAATGCCTTTAGGTAAGTGTATTTAGAATTTGATTAAAAATGAGCACACAAACATACACTATACATGATATTAGGTCAACTCCCAGTTAAATACAATAGACTATCTATGCTCCTATACATAGTGTGATCAGTATTTTCACTAACACCATCTTTAGACAGTTTTTAACTTGATCACATAGGCGTTTTCATATGTTTAGAACTCTCCAGACCAAAACATTTCACAAGATTTTTAGCATACTTGGCTTCAGATACAAAAATTCCATTACTAAACTGCCTAATTTATGAACCTACGAAAAAGGACAAGTCACCTTCCAAACTCATTTCAAAGGTAGTAGACATACTCTTCACAAAATCTCTAAGTAGTTTGTTACATGTAGACCCAAACAAGATATCTTCACTATAAATTTGAGCTATCAGTATCTCATGTTTGCTTTTCAAAATGAACAAGGTTTTATCAATTTCACCACATTTAAAATTCACTTGAAGAAGATGTTGAGTAAGCCTATCATACTAAGCTCTCGGGGCATGCTTAAGACCATAAAGAGACCTTTTTAGTTTGTAAATAAAATGAGGTTTGTATGGATCTTCAAAACCTCTAGGATGCTCAACATAAGCTTTCTCATTTAAAACACCTTTTGAAAAAGCAATTATTATGTCCGTTTGGTGAATATTAATACTTATATCACAAGAAACTACAAGAAGTAACCTGATTGACCCAATCCTTGCCACAGAGGCAAAGGTTTCAACAAAATCTACACCTTCAACCTGGGTAAAACCTTGTGCCACCAGCCTGGCTTTGTTTCGCATAATGTTTCCTAACTTATTCATTTAATTTCTAAAACTCCACTTAGTACCAATAACATTCCATGTGCTTTGTCGAGGAACTAAGTCCCAAACATCATTTTTGTCAAACCGATCAAGTTCTTCTTGCATTGCATTTCCCAAAAATTATCTTTGAGAGCTTCTTCCACTTTCTTTGGTTCTGTAGAAGACATAAAACAAGAATTCTTGGTTAGTGAGTAGCAAGATACCATACACACTAGTTTTACCATTTCCCTGAAGTTAATTTGCTTCTTGTGAGTGCTTATTTCATTTAATGCTCAAATAAATTGTGAAGTGGAATGATTATTTTTTATCTTGGAAAGAACATCCTTCTCAAGAGGGTCAGAAGATACCGAGATCCCTACATCATCCTGATCAGTTTCAGAATCGAAGGTTTCTCCACCAGGATTCGCATGAACCTGAGATGTTAGTTCTGATGTTGAAACACTGGCATGAAAATCAGGAGTTATACCTATAGATTTACTTAAGAAGGGTATGATATCATATTGCGAACTTCGCACAAGATCATGCACGTCATCCTCAATAGAGTTATAATAAATATTAGTCAAGTAATCAAACTTGACATTCACAGACTCAAACAATGTATGGGTTCTAAGATTGAATACCCTATATGCATGATTATTAATAGAATATCTCAAAAACACACACTTATCACTTTTTGAGTCAAACTTTGATAAMTAGGACCTGTCATTTAGAACATAGCACACACAACCAAACATGTGAAATTTACTTATGATTTGTCTTCTTTCCTACAATAATTTCGTAGAGAGTTTCACACGGTCCAATACTAAAGTAGACTCGATTCGAGATATGACAAGTAGTGTTAAGAGCTTCTGCCTAAGTTTTTTTGGAAATATTCTTAGAGATTAACATAGTCGTGCCATTTCTTAAAAAGATCGATTATTACGCTCAACTATACCATTCTGTTGAGGTGTAATAGGAATAAAACTCATGGGGAATCCCATACTTATCACAGAYGTTTACAAATGAGGAGTTCTCAATATCACTTCCATACTCAGTCCTAATTCTGCCAATTTGAAAGTAGTATTTATTATTAACACGTTTTGAAAGTTTTCAAAAGCTTTCAAAAGCTTTTGATTTTTCAAGAAGAAATTCAATCCAAGTAAAAATGGAAAAATCATCAAAAAAGACAAATGAGTATTTCTTACCACCAATACTTCTACTTCAATTGGGCCCATGAGATCCACGTGGAGGAGTTCCAGACATCGAGAGGTGTTGAAGTGTTGGATCACCGACAGTGACACTTTGGTCTGCTTTCCTTTCTGACAAGCACCACAGACGGGTGGGTTACTGATCACTAGTTTTAGAATGCCACTTATAGCATCAGACTTAACCATTTTCCCTATCTTTTTGTAGTTAACATGGCCCATCTTTTGTTGCTACAACTCAAACTCTGGAGGTTGTATGCTTTGACARAAGATCTTGATGTTCACTTTGTAGTAGTTGTGCATCATCCTTGTGCCCGTYAGAATGCATTGATCAGAGTTATTAAGGACCTCGCACGAGTCTCGACTGAATTTTACACGAAGGTCATCATCACATAGTTGACTGATGTTAACCCTTCTATAAGTAATACATTTTGAAGCCTAGGRAGTCCTTCAACATTCAAGGTYTCTTTCCCATTGATCTGTCTATGTGGAACACCATTGTATTTTACAATGTCAGTTAAATATTCAACATATCTTGTTATATGATAAGAYCACCCACTATCGAAGTACCATTAACCTGCAATACTTGACTTTAGTGAGGTGTAAATCATATTACACTGAGTCCTAGCCTTTCTTCCCCACGTCATTTTAAATTTATGAACGGTTTTAGTCCTCGTGTTGGTGCAAGAGTTCACCAGCATTACCTTTTCTTCAAAAGTAAGGGTCTTCTTTAACTTAAGTTTTTTGCAGAAAGGTCTGATGTGTCCAGGTCTTGAGCAATGATGACGCACATAGCTACGTCTTTGATGTTTGGATTTCTTGAATGAAATAGATCCTTCTYAAGACTTGTTGCCTTATCTGAKAAATACAGGAGCCTTAAAGCCTATGRCATTTTTATTATGGATCCAATTAACAGGATCTCATCAAGTTTCATCTTTCCTGAGTTAAGTTTCTTCAAAGTTAGAAGTGTAGTCGAGAGTTATAACCTTGCTCTATCTAGCTTTTRTTCATGTTTAGTCAGGAGGGCGTCTAACCGTAAATCAACTATTTGTTTTTCTTTATTCGTGCGTGCTAATATTTTATTTTCCTTTGAAAGAATCTTTGCTTTTTGAACCAGTTTGGACCAGTTATCATAGAGTTCTTCATAGGCAGCACCGAAGTCTTCAGTGTCATCTTCAATAGTGYAAGAGTTAAGACACCAGATGTAAGTAACATTGTCAYTGTCATACCAGATAACACAGGCATTCATMGKATCAACTTCTTTAGTTTCTTTTGGCGCGTCGTCATCTTCTCCATCACTCGTGGTAATTAGATTTCTCTTGCACTTGATGTTGTCACACTCATGTCTATAATGACCAAACCCTCTACATTCGTGACACTAGACATCATCTAGATCCTTAGTGRTGTTTAGATTTTGATTTTCAGATTTTACACTTGTGGGAGTCACATCCCTCCTCTGAAACCTTTTTGCTTGAGTGGATTGACCCATAATTCTTGGAGTGGAAGGTTCTGAGGAAGGTTTGYTGCATCGGTTGGATGGCTTCCTCAAATTATTKTTTTTCTTTAGAAAATTACTAAGTTTRTTTGTGATGAGTGKAATTCCATCCTCAACAACTCAGTAYTCTCATCTTCATGCATAAGGGCTTCAAGATTAAATTCTTCATCTTCAATAGTAGGAGTAGAGATTAGAGTAATTCTTCTACTTTTTTGGTTGTATGATCTTAAGTTTCATCTCATATGTTTTAAAAGATCGAACAAGCTCGTCAAAGCTCYTGGTAGAAGTGTCATTGGACTCTTCGATGGTTGTTYTCTTCATGTTGAGTTTTTCGATTACGGAATGTAAAATTTTTCTCACAAGTCTTTCATTGGAGATGGATACACCTAACGATTGTCATTCACTTGCAATGTCAAGGAGTTTAGCATTGTATCCGGCAATAGTCTCATTTTCCTCCATTCTCAAAACTTCAAATTCAGTTGCAAGCATTCTCAAGTTCATTCGTTAAACTTCTTTGGAACCTTCACAGAAAAGTTGTAAAGCATCCCACGCTTCTTTTGAAGTTTGGAGGTTTGAGATGATTTTGAACAGAGAGACATTCATAAACCACTAAATGACATTTAACACTTTTGTGTTTGCATTGGAGACATCAAGTTCCTTAGTCGTCCAGTCGATCTAGTTTTTAAGAAAGATGTCACCGTCTAGATCTTCAAGTCRGGGTGCCTCCCAGCCAATCAGGATCGCACGCCATGATCTTTCATCCATAGTTTTGATGTATGCATGCATTCTTACTTTCCAGATCGCATAGTTGGTCCCATCCAACACTGGCCGGATTGCAGCATTCATATCCATTCCTTCAAAAGAAAAAAAAGAGGATCWGCACTTAGTATAGTCAAGTGATGGCTCTTGATACCAATCAAAAGTTTTGAAGGTTTCAGATACTAACATAAAGAAAATTAAACATAAATGTTAGTTATGATACTAGAACATTTAGGTATTTTAAGAATAGACAATAAAAATACTTGTAAGTAATTTTCGCCTATGAGTTAAGAACTCATAGATCYTGACCCCATGCCAGAAAAGATATTACTGAAATATATTTGTCCYATTTTACTAAAATGTGAGATTGAGTCACTTTTTATTATTATTATTTTGGCAATGCCACATTTTTTTCTTTCTTCTTTACTAACATGTTTGTTGTCTTTATAAACCCAAGAATAAAATAAAAATCATCATATAAAAGAAAATATTACACTAAATTAGGGATTAGATGATCCCGATCAATTAGAATTAGCAAATACTTACAAGGAAAATGTTCGAGTAAGTATGATATTAGTGATGATAAAATTCATATCGATGGTTAGTTTTAAAATATTGAATATGATAAGTGATTATTGCTCATGTATTCGGCACTTTGAGTTGGTTCATAAGCTCCGTAGGATATCATGTAAATGTCTTTAAATTATTATATAACTTATTATCGTTAATTTGTTGTTTTTTATTTTTTAATTATTTCTACTTAAAATCTTACAGATTACGCCGATTTTCAAAACCATCGTCCGATGTGATCAAAATGAAGATCTTGACAACCTTGAGTAATAGTTCGCAAGTCGCAAGTAAAACATTCTAATATTCTTGTTTTGTTGGGTTTTTTTTTTAACTAGTACATTTGCAACATGCTACGGAAAATGTCATGTTTTAATTAATTCATAGTATTTCCCTATCTAGGATAATAATGTCATGTTTTAATTAATCCTTTTGCTGCAAGCAAAGAATAATATAATCGAATTAATTAAGCAGGATCTTCTTGTAAAGTTGAACTAAAATCAGGAAAGGTAATTTTTCACGGAACAAAGCTCTTGATAGAATCTCGTGTACGAGAAGCCTGTATGCTTTTTCGGTGAGGTGAAAACTATCCCAAAATACGTATTTATTTGCAAAGAAATGCAACTTCTATTGTCCCTGTTCCACAGCAACCCAAGTGTGGTCTAGTCTTAATACTTATATTTTATTGGGATATTATTATATATTGAAAAGAATGTTTAAATCTATACCTTTGATAATAAAGATAGCTGGCATAGGCATAGCTTCTCGTGCCGACCTGTTGCAAGCAATAATTGATTGGTTTTTATTTCTTTTTTCTTTGTACAATCTGTGTTTTATATTATTATTTCATTTTTCTCTTTCCTCTATTTTCCTTATATCACATTTTCTTGCTRTAATTGTTCAGATATTTCCAAACGATCTTTTAGTTTTTTTTTTCCGAACCTTCTTTTACATGCGTTCTCTCTCTTCTGATTTCTCCTAAAATTTCTCTCTGTTCTCTTTCCCGYACCTTCTCTTTTTTAAGGCTGCTATGATGTTAATCGATTATTTTGAGTTTTTTGAATTTGGGGATAATGATTGAAACTGGCCCGTATCTTGGCGGGGCGACACAGATGGCATGTGAATACAACCTTGATTTCGCAGCCATGGCGTGGTGATGGTTCTCCTATCCTATTGAAAAAAAAATCTGAGCCTTAATTTTTTTTAATATATTTTCATTGGAAGTGGATGCTTTAGGTTTGTTTTTTCTTCTTCTTCTTATTATTATTATTATTATTATTATTATTATTATTATTATTATATTATTAATCAAGAATCTTAAGATGTTAACTTTTCGTCATTTTTTTTTTTTTTTTTTGTTAAATGGAGTTGACTTGGATTGTTTCTTTTTTTTTTTCCTTTGGCGAATAGTCTGTGAATATCCCTCAAAGTTGGGAATGTATTGCAGATCGGTTATTTAATTACAGATCCAAGGTCTGGAGGTGAGCCAACCGGTTGATCTCTCCAAGCATCCTTCAGGAATTGTCCTAACGAATGTATGTAGTTCTATATTTTTCTTTCTTTTCTTGCGTAGTGAGTTGTTAGTAAGAGTTTTAATCTAAAATAAAGATGGCTAGCATAGCTTCTCGTGCCGACATGTGGCAAGCAATAATTGGTTGGCTTTTATTTCATTTTCCTTTGTATAATTTGTTTTTATATTATTATTTCTTTTTTCTTTTTCCTCCACTTTCTTTATCACATTTTTACCGAGGCTTTTTTCCCTTATCTTAGCTCTCACACGTGTGCAGATAATCCAGCTAATATGGTGTCCACAAATTTTCTTGCTCCAATTGTCTAGATATTTCCACACGATATTTCAGTCTCTTTCCCGAACCTTCTCCTACATGCCTCTCTTCTGATTTCTCCCGAATTTTCTCTCTACTCCTTCTCATTTCAGGCCAAAATCGTTCATGAAAAATCCCTTTTTCATGAGATCTAACCAGGCCATAACAAGAAACCATAACCGATCACCGCAACATTTAAAACCACCATCGCATACACCGAGCAGGGTCCCGTCAGTATTTTTTTATTATTTTAAATTCTGCTGACGGGCGTAGACCCGTCAGCAACCTAGCCCATCAGCAAACTCGTCGCCCAATGAATATGTTGATGGGTAGCTGATGGGCTTCTCACTTTGAATAATAAGTTGAATAATACTTATAAAAATAAGTTGAATAAACATATAAAAACTTGTTGTCACACCAAATGTCATCACCATTTATTAATAGTTTGTCGCTGAAAGGTTCTCTCCTACCCGTTTTTTTCGTCATTTCATTATTATGACAAATTCCATTTAATCGTCATCAAATATGCGAATTAGTGACGAAAAACTAGATCGATGATGACAAAAATAAATATTGTCATCAAAAATGTATTTTTCGGTGACAAAAATAGAATTCGTCACCGTTGAACAACATATTATGACAGATTTTTATGCGTGGAAAAAAGATCGTCATTAAAACACATATATTGCATTTCACCCAAGAACAAATGAGAGATAGAAACCAAAATTCAAAAGTCCACAAAATACATATGCCGTAAGATAATCACATTCTCAAACTGTCCAAAGCAGTGGACAATTCAGAATTTAGTATCATACTCTCTATTTGATACTAAATCCCAAACGGATGGTTCACAGAGGTGAAGAAGCCAAAGGTCTAAGGTAAGTGTTTCGGTGTATAAAGATTTTATACTTATTGATGCTAAATCACGCTCTTAAAATCCATAGTGTTAT
>BMAC01001042.1:66344-90007 GCA_014905375.1 Phtheirospermum japonicum | reverse complement strand
AAGGGGGAGAAGAATGTAGAAGACGCTGGTTCGTATTTATTTATTTTCAACATTGGATACTCCATTTAGGGGGAGTTTCTAATGTAGGGGGAGTTTCTAAATTCAGGGGGAGTTTTTACTCTTTTGATTATTTTCATGCGTTTTGGGTATTTTGTCCAGAAAGGCAAAAGGGGGAGATTGTTAAGGATTTTATTCTTGGGAATAATTCCTTATTTAGTTATTTGCCTTTCTTAGGCCCAAAATATATTAGGGAACTAAAATTAGGACTCTAGATTTGTTTCCTAGTTTATATACAAGACTTTAATTATTTCTAAATTGTGTTTAGGATTTGGTTTTTGGTCTACTTGCTTGGGCTCTGTTTTGGAAAGAGACAAAYATTCTCGAGTTTTAGAATGATTAGTAAACAAGTAAACAAGTCTTACCATCTCTTTGAAATTTATTTGTCGCTTTCTTGTAGTTCTTTCATCGAGATCTCCAATAATTTGGCTCATAGGATGATTCTTCTGAATTRTTAAGGGGATATTTTTCTGATGTAAGTCAATGGGTTCAGCTGGATTTTCCACACTTGGACCAGAATCAGATTCTGCGGCGGCTTGGTTTGATGTTGGTTCTGATGTTGGTATCTTGGTGTCAACATTGTTACCAACATCACTCAAATTTCTGGTTTCAGCACCTGCATCTCTATTTTCAATACCTGCACTTTTATCTACAGCAACCGTGACATTATCTTGAGGATTTTGATCATAAACCAGATCATCATCCTCAGCAGGTTTAAAACCACTCATCAAATCATCAAACTTGACTTTAACCGACTCAATCATGCAACACGTTCTAAGATTAAAAACTCTATATGCATAACTATTTCGAGAGTATCCCATGAAAACACATTTATCACTCTTTGAAGCAAGATGATTTCTATCATTTAGCACATAACAAACGCACCCAAAAATATGAAAATCACTCAAATTTGGCTTTTTATCCATGAATAATTCATAGGGAGTAACACAAGATCCTGGTATAAAATACACCCTATTAATTATATGGCATGCAATGTTCATTGCTTCTGCCCAAAAACGTTTAGTAACCTCATTTGAAATAAGCATAATCCTAGACATTTCTATAAGAGATCTATTTTTGCGTTCGACTATCTTATTTTGTTGGGAGGTGATGGGTGAAGAAAATTCATGAGTTATACCAACTTTTGAACAATATTTTAAAAAGGATGCATTCTCAAATTCTTTCTCATGATCAGACCTTATTTTACCTATACTCACGCCAAAACTTACACACAACCTTTTTGCAAGTTTTTTAAAAGTCTCGAAAGTCTCAGATTTTTCTCGTAAAAACTCTACCCAAGTAAAGCGGGAAAAATCATCTACAAGCACAAGAACATACCTTTTACCACCAAGGCTCTCAACTTCAAGTGGTCCCAAATGGCCCATATGAAGGAGTTCAAAACAATATGAGGTAGTGAGACTTTGTACTATTGGATGTGGCACCCTGACTTTCTTACCTTTCTGGCATGCCTCGCAAACTGGAATGTTTTTTGTGTTGAGCTTAGGTAGTCCGATCACAGCATCCTTTTTTACTAAACTTTCCATCATCTTGTAACTGACATGTCCGAGCTTTTGATGCCACACCTCGGCATCACTCAATTGAGATAACCTGCAAAAAGCATCACTTTGGATTTGGTTACAATTATCAGAAGTTCTCTTACCAGTGAGAATGCATGGCCCATTCTCCTTGTAGACTTTACACTTTGCACGATTGAATTTGACACTAAAGCCTCCGTCGCACAATTGACTTATGCTGATCAAATTTGCAGTAAGTTCTTCTACCAACAACACATTCTTCAGAGTTACGACGCCGGGAACACGGAGAGTTRCTTGGCCAATGATTTGACCATTTGCGCCTCCACCATATTTTACCTTTCCACCTCGAAATCTGACTATGTTGGAAAGTAGTTCTTCTGAGCCTGTCATATGCTTTGAGCATCCACTATCGAAATACCAAGCTCCAGGGACGTGAGATTTCAGGGAGGTATAGATCATATTGCACTTGACGTTATTTTTCTTGACCCACACTTGTTTGAATCTGGTGTTGGTATTGATGTTGGTAGCGCGGTTACCAACATTGTTATTGATGTTGTTATGACGGAAACCAACATTGGATTCAGTAGTCAGCTTCGACCTTTTAAAATGAGTTTGCTTGCCAACAAGCTTCCAACAGTATGGTCGTACGTGACCTGGTTCACCACAGTGATGGCACACGTATTGTCTTCTTCTTCTCTTGTGGCGTTTGGTCGACTTCAACTTTTGACTTGAATTTGGCTTTTGAAGATACTTGTATCCAATCCCATGTTTTGAACAATTTGGGATACTCGATTCCAAAATCTCATCCACCTTGGCCTTGCCTTTGTTGAGGTTTGTGAGGGTTTCTTGGGCCTCCTTTAACTCAGTTTTCACCTTTTCTAGCTCAGCATCCTTCTTACTGAGTGACTTTTCCAAGCGAACAATTATGTCAAGCTGATCATCCTTTTCTTTGGTTAGCTTTTCTACTTCCTTTGCGAGATCTTTGACTTTGAGTACCTGTTTACTCCAACTGACAAATATTTTCTGGTGGTCAATACTCAGCTGCTCGTATTCCTCTTGATAATCAGTGGTCTCGGCATTCAGGCACATGATGTTGTCTGCAAGCAAACCAACATGGACATCGTCGTCCCATACAACATGGGTAAATAAGGATGGATCAGGTTCAGTTGACTCGAAATCATTAACATCCTCTGTAGCAACCATGCTCTTCTTCCTCGGAGTATCCATAGTACCTAAATAAGGATCAGTACTTAAAAGATTAAGTAACCCGCTCTAGATGCCAATTGTAAAATTAGAAGGTTTATGGATTTAAAAATAAAGATCAGATTTACGATGTTGTTAATCAATGTTACCAACATCAGTTTATCAACATCGACCAGAGCAGAATATAAATGTGCAGCGGAAAATAAAAATAAGAGAACACGATTAAACAAATTCAGTTCACAAGTAAAAGTACTTGTGAACTTGGGTGTACAAACCCGAAAACCATATTACTTTCTTTTAAGTTCAATACAAAATATAAAGTAATATATGAAAACTAAATATCAAGAAACTTGATACTAAATACTWGTTGCCGGAATGGCAAGATCTTCTTCGTCGGTCACGCAACTTCAAAGATCTTGTTTATCACGATCGTTGGCTCCAAGTAGTACGTCGTGTTCTTCCTTCCTTACTTTGCCGTGCGTCTTGCGTTGTGCGATCTCTCCTTGAATTTCCCATGCATAAAAATCCTTCTCGAAAAGTCGTGAATGTAAGAGTATTGAAGGTGTCCTCTTCTCTTGGCTTTGTCTTGTCTTAAATAGAAGAGTTCTAGAGTCCTAAAATTGGTAGATTTCTAAAACCAAATCCTAAACACAATCTAGAAATAATTAAAGTCTTGTATACAGACTAGGAAACAAATCTAGAGTCCTAATTTTAGTTCCCTAATATATTTTGGGCCTAAAAAAGGCAAATAACTAAATAAGGAATTATTTCCAAAAATAAAATCCTTAACACATTTCACTTGGAATAAAAATTTCAAACTTAAAATAAAAATTGTTTGATAGCTTGTTACATCCGCCGTCCGACAGCCTGGTATTGGCGCCGCTGTCCGGCAAAATTTTTTGACAATCAAAGAAAATTCTATTTTTTTTAAAATGCCCGATTGCCTAACACTACCGCTGCCAGTGTTGTCTGTTAGCCTGCAGCCATCTCGCAGGCCGATTTCTTTTTTCGGCCATATGAAAATTTTAAAACACTTTTTTCTTTGAAAAATTCCCGGCAGCCCACTGCCACTTGCCGGCCAAAAATTATTCCAAATTGCCCGACCACCTACCGGTACTTCGCCGACCGTAAAATTCTCGACCACCAAAAAAAATTTCAACTTTTTTTTAAATGGGCATAAGGGGTGGCCGACAACATGCCGCCACCTTCTCCGGCCAGAAATCCTTCTATCCACTAAAAACTACCGATGAAAGAAACCTTTGGTAATGCCCTCAAAAAAAATTTACGAGGGCTTCGTTCCCCTAAAAAATGTTTACCGAGAAGGGTACTACCAAGGGAAGTTTTCCTTAGGTTTTGCCCTCGGTAAATTGATTACCGAAAGCTGTTGACTTATTAGCGAGGGTTTTGCCCTCGGTAAAATCCTATTTTTTATAGTGGTGGGCCTATGTGCATGTAATAAATTGCCAATGTAAGGTATTTAATTAAGGAGTTTAAAGTTTTTTTTTAAATAAATTTTGTCTCAAAAATTGTCTTGTTTTAAAAAAAAAAATCTCTTATATTATCTCTGCAATTATTTTCTCTCCTTTTCTCAATGTCTTTTTTTTTCTTAGTATATCTGTATAATTCAAATTTTGAATTAATACATATAATTTCCAAATATTTATAATCTTTTATATGAAAAATATATTGAATTAATTACTTTTTTATAATCTATAATTTAAGATTAATATTTTATACCTAAAAGAAATTGAAAAAAATTATTTTTTAGTTGGATTATTTCTTCATATTAGATTTATATATATATATATATATATATATATATATTATAATATATATATATATATATATGTGTGTGTGTGTGTGTGTGTGTGTGTGTGTGGTGTGTGTGTGTTTTCTTTTAGTAAACTGCTTTCCTTCATTAATTTATTTAGGGGTGAGAAAAAAAAAAGAGAAAAAGAGAATAAATTGTGCAATTTAATATTGATATTTAGAATTTGATGATTTATTAATTTACTATTGGTATTTGAAGTTGTCAATATAAGTAGAATTTGAGAATAGGTAGTTGAACTTTTGATTTTTTTACATGTAAAAGATTTGTGTTTCTTTATAGGGAACTTCTACGATACAGTTACAGTTACGGGTATTCTTCTTCAACTTTTTTAACCAATAAATTTATTTAAAATGATTCCTAATTCTTAGAGATGGTGATATGTCAAGTTTTGATTGGATCACAATACATGGGAATGATAAAGTGAATGTATTGTAGTATTTTCCTAACTCTTCCATAAAGTGTCTTATTATGTGTGAGTTTCATTTCAGTAGTTAAACAGAACACTTCAAACAGTCTTATTATATAGATTTCATCTAACTGCAATAATTAACTTTAGAGGGAATGAGTTGTGTATTTAGCCAAAATTGAGCGGGCTCCCAACATGTGATATTTAATATTTCTTTCCCCGGAAAAGTACTAAAAATCCAATTATCACTTTCTTTTTTTTCCGAGTATAAATTATATTGAAATATGTATTTACCCATTTATATACACCAAAATATTAATGCTGAAGTGAAATACTGATAAATTCTTTACTAAAATTGCTTTAAATAGATTGTTTAATCAAGTTATTTCATAAGTTGCTTTAAATAGACTGTTTAAAAAAGTTATTTCATAAGATAGGGAAAAAGATAGATACACTCACATTCTTTATCATTCTCTTTAACGTTCTCACTTCCATTCATAGATCTTAATTCTTCTACTCATGTCTACCTCGACGTGTCATTGTCGATTACGACGACAAGCATTGAAGGACAAGACTTAGCAACAAAATTTCTAGCTGTGTGTTTATTATTTTAGCCCTAATTTTCCCACCACATGCTTATTTTATACCTCAACTTTCAGTATCTAACCCAACAATCAAGAACTTATATTGGTTGTCCCATTTTTTGACAAAGATTAGAATGATTTGATTTTCACTGCCGAGTTGATTTTGTGAGTTTTTTGCGCTGACTAATTTATTATCTTTGTTTCAAGCTTAGAATAATGACATTTCTCTTTTTTTTTTCTTTAATTTGCGTTTTTGAGTTAATGGCCTGCTCATTTCTCTCATCTTTTAACAAAGCTCTTATTTTTGTACTTATATATTACACACACACACAACAACAACAACAACAAAAAACTTTCTTTGTTCCATGATAAAGGATAAAATATAGAATTCATCCATTAACTTTTTAAACTTGGCAAAAATGGTCCACAAAATACAGAGGTGGTAAATTTAGTCCAATTTGTGGACTAAATATTTGTCGTACTTTTATTCCAATTTAATGGGTGGACTAAATCTGCAACATAAATTTGGACTAAATATGCGACAAAAATTTAATTGGTGGACTAAATTTTCAACTTTTTGGATTTTGACCGACTGTCATTTGGTCAAAATCCTCAAAATTGGACTAAATATGCGACAAAAATTTAATTGGTGCTAAATTTACCACCCTTGTATTAGTAAGCCATTTTTGTCAAGTACAAAAAGTTAACGCGAGAATTATATATTTTAGACCATGATAAATTCCTCAAACCACATAACTCAAATATTGGCATTATGCCACTACCCAACTTGATACATTTCTTTTCCCCATTGATGGGCACATTAGAAAATAGTAACAACTTTCTCAGTTTGGTTGGTTTAATCTCATGATAACTGGGCAATTTTGATTCTAAAAACTCCATAGCATGTTGTGTTGTATTTGTCCTTTATTCTATTTAAAGTTATATACTTGTAACCATTTCACTTAGATATTTTTTATGATACAAATTTAAAAACTGGATACTTGGACAATAGCTACTACCCATTCGAATTAATTGTGCTAATATGGAATTTGCAGCTAGGAGAGAAAAAAAATAAGTAATTGCCTATATGATTCTTTAAATTGCTAGTTGTCCATTATACAAGTTTTTGTTCAAGGTAATTTTCTATTAAACACATTTATTTACTCTATATATGTATCTAGTAAAATAGGTTGCATTATATTCTAGAATTGTAATTGTAATATATATATAGTATCAACAAGTATTATTATGTTAGTTGTGTTTTTTAAGATTTCCACTATTTTGAGTTGAAATGATGTATTGTATCATTATGTTCTCTTATTTTGGAATTTTTTCTAGATACTTTTTTTTTTAATTATTATTGAGTCCGCATTGTATACAAATAAATCGTCCAATTGCTATACTTTGATTGGTTCTAACACACACACACAATTTTTAATTTTTTTTGGAAAAAGGCTAACTTAGTTATTATTGTGTCAAATGATTCAAAGTCTCAAAGATAGCTAAGAATTGCTATTACTTCTATTTCATTTCCATTGCACATAATGTGTAAGGTTATAAACTCATCGGTAAAAAAACTACCCAATAATTGAAAATAAAACTTTCTTTGTGGGTTATGACATCAAATTTAAAAAATGGATATTTAGATAATATCAGCTACCCAATTGAATTAATTTAGGTTATTTTAGAATTTGCAACAAGGAAAGAAACAAAGAAGTAATTGATCTTGGGATTCTTGAATTTGCTGATTGCTCCATTTTCTAAGTTTTGTTCAAGGTATTTTTTATTATTCACATGTCTTCTTTTTTACTTTATATATTTTTGAAATATGTGACCATGCATGTCCATGAATCAGCTCAGGATCATCCCATACACAACAGATTAGTCAACTAGCTTGTTTTGTCTTGTAGCTTAGTTAATAGCTGTCAAGCGGTGTTTAACATATGCTGGAATATTCTGTCATTCTAGCCGTCCATTTTATAGGTTTTAGTGTAGCCTTTAGTATGTTACACGTGTCTAGGGTTATCAACTTTTCTATGGTCTGCAGCCTTATTTAAGGAGGTTGTCATCTCCTAAAACAGCAACCTGATGTATGCAACTTTATCCGATAATAAAATGTTTGGTTTCTTTCATACTTTGCTGATTTAAAACATAGTATCAGAGCAGGTTTCTGAACCTGTCTCTGGCGCTACTATCATACTTTTAATTTATTGATCTTGTCCGTTCTTATCATGGCTTAATCATCAACATCAACATCCTCAAATATTATCCTCAACAACACAAATGCAGATCTGCAAGTAGTCCAACCTCAATCTCAGCTTCTCATAATTAAACTCTCAGACTCAAATTATCTCATCTGAAAACAACAGATTCTTACAGCTGTAAGAGGTTATGGACTTGAAGAATATCTGAATGGATCTGTCTCTATCCCACAGAAGCTCATCACGAGCACACAAAATCTTGATGCTTTAAGGCTGAATCCATAATTTCTTGCTTATCAAAGACAAGATCAGTTGCTAGCTTCATGGAGATTATCATCACTGTTAGAAGGCCTGTTGGTGCTCATGGTTGGATTAGACTCCTCTCACCAGATGTGAAAAGCTTTGGAGACAAATTACTCAAGTCAAGCCTTAGCTACGTAGATGCAGTACAAATTGCAGTTATCCGTAGTGAAAAAAGGTAATATTTTCACTAGAGAATATCTTAATAAGGTCAAGTTATGTTGTGATGCTTTAGCCTCTACTGGTCATAAAATCTCAGAATCAGATCAAGTCATGCACATACTC
Organism: Phtheirospermum japonicum; assembly: GCA_014905375.1. Taxonomy (NCBI): domain Eukaryota; kingdom Viridiplantae; phylum Streptophyta; class Magnoliopsida; order Lamiales; family Orobanchaceae; genus Phtheirospermum; species Phtheirospermum japonicum. The sequence goes on along the minus strand of BMAC01001042.1, from coordinate 81,605 downwards.
TCTGGTCTTGGTAGTGAGTATGACTCTGTTGTTGTGTCAGTTACTTTTAGACCTGAGTTTTGCACAGTGAATCAAGTGAGTGCTCTCCTATTAAGTTTAATAGAATTGAAGCTGCTAATCCTACTATAGTCGATTATAGTAGCACCCTAGTTGCCAATCTTGTTGTTCAAGGTAACAAAAGAGAGACATACACATCTTATCATCATACTAGAGGAAGCGGAAGCTATTCTAGAGGTGCTGTAGACAAAGTAGAGGAAGAGGCAGGGTAGGAACTCTTTCAACAAAGTTGCTTGTCAGATTTGCCATTATACAAACCATATAGTTGAGAAATGTTATTACAAAGAAGATTTGAACTTTGTTCCTAACACATCAATTCAAAATCAGAATTCAAGGCAATTCAACAACAGAAACTACAATCCTACTGCTATGGTTGCCTCTCAAAGCCAAGATAACACTCTGTCATCTCAGACACATTAAACTGGTTTCCATACTCAGGAGCTACAAATCATGTCACCTATGACATGTCAAATCTCAACACCATCTCTTAGTATCAAGGCTCAAACAAGCTGCATATGGGAAATGGAATAGGTCTGGATATTATTCACATTGGTAACACTGAACTTAAGTCCCCTCATTGTGCATCTATTTTTCATCTCAAGAACCTATTACTTGTTCCTTGTATCACAAAAAACCTCATGAGTGTATCTCAGTTTGCTCAAGATAATGTTGTATTCTTTGAGTTTCATCCTACTTTTTGTGTTATTAAGGATCAAGCTACGGGGGTACCACTACTCCAAGGGAAACTTAATGATGGATTGTACCAGTTTGAATAAAGGACCAAGGAAAATCAAGAGAATGTTCAAGCAGCTGGTTTCTCTACTTCTTTCAATAAAGTTGTTTCTGTAAATAAGCTGATGGTGAATCAACCCTTAGTTAATGTTTATGTGTTTCAAAAAAGACCAATCATGTGTGTTTGGCATCCGAGATTAGGACATTCTGCTATTGAGATTGTTGAAAATGTTTTTAAGCACTGTAATTTGTCCTTTGATGATATTAATAATAATAATAATAATAATAATAATAATAATAATAATAATAATAATAATAATAATAATAATAATAAAGTGCCATTATGTGATGCTTGCTGCAAATCCAAGATACATAAGCTACCTTTTTCCTGAATCTCACACTACATACACTCATGCCTTTGAACTTGTTCATAGTGATCTCTGGGGGCTATCACCTGTACATACTTACTCCAATCACAGGTAATACATCAGCTTTATGGATCAGTATACAAGATACACTTGGATTTACTTTCTAAAAGCAAAAAGTGAGGCTCTGTCTACATTCATTAAATTCAGTAAGTTAGTGGAAAATCATTTCAAAACCAGAGTTAAAACTCTTAAAAGTGATGGAGGTACAAAGTTCTTAAGCTTTACTCCTTTCTTACAACAATGGGGCATGCAACACAAAGTTACTTGTCCCTATACTCCACAACAGAATGGGCTTGCTGAAAGGAAGCACAAACACATTGTTAAGATGGCCTTAACACTCTTAGCTCAGTCTGGTGGACCACACTATTTTCTGGATTGAGGCTTTCAGAACAGCTGTGTATCTTATCAATAGGTTACCTACTAAAGTGTTGAAGGACAAATCTCCATATCAGTGTCTGTTCTCTACTTCACCAGACTACGATCAGCTAAAGGTGTTTGGATGTCTTTGTTATTCCTATATTAAACCCCTATTAAGAAAAATTGCAATTCAGATCCTTTCCTTCTACCTTCATTGGATATTGTGACAGCTATAAAGGCTTCAAGGTTCTCTTACCCTCAGGGAAAATGATCATAACCAGACACATTCTATTTGAAGAAACCAGTTTTCCTTATCTCAACAAGCCCTTAGTGAAAACTCATTATGCAATCTCAGAAACCTCTAACCTACCTGCTCCTTCTATAATTACAGTCTCAAAGCATCATGTGTCACACCCTACAAACCAAAATTCTCCACCTCATGTCACCCCTCATCAAGTCATCACACTTCTAAAACTTGTTCTCCAGTGTCAAGTGCAAGAACCATACCCCTTGTAGTTGATCTTCAAATTGATAATAATAAGAACTCCTCCACTCCTTCTCTTAAACCTAAACACCACATGGTAACAAGGTCAAGAGCAGGGATTTTCAAAACCAAAGCTCTTGTATCAATCAACACTGAGGTTGAACCATCCTCAGAAATGGAGGCTTTTCAACTGGAAAACTGGAGGGAGGCTATGCAAGCTGAATAACCTCACTAATGGAGAACAAAACCTGGACCTTTTTGCCTAATCCTTCAAAAAAGCCTATTGTAGGATGCAAATGGATTTACAAAATCAAGAGGAACTCAGATGGCTCACTTGCCAGATATAAAGCCAGCTTAATGGCTAAGGGCTACACTCATAAATTCCCGGAGTTGACTATCAAGAGACATTCAACCCTGTAATCAACCTATCACCATCAGGATTTTCTTAACTCTTGCTGTAACTTTAAAATGGACTATAAGGCATCTAGATGTTAACAATTCATTTATTAATGGAGATTTGGAGCAGGATATCAAAATGCAACAACCACTAGGATTTGAGAGTCAAGATAAGCATAATCTTGTTTGCAAACTCAAAAAAGCTATTTATGGATTGAGACAGGCTTCAAGAGCCTGGTATTGCAAGCTCAAACAAGAACTTCTCAGTCTATAATTTCAAGGATCAAAAGCTGATCCCTCCTTGTTCTTCAAAATCAAGAGTCAGAGCTACATTCTTGTCCTAGTGTATGTGGATGATATCATAATCACAGGAAATGCTGATACAGAAATCAGTTGTCTTAGTCAAGGCTTAAATCAGAGGTTTGCTCTAAAGGATTTAGGAGCACTGCACCACTTCTTGGGAATTGAAGTCAAACACAGTGACCAGGACCAATTACATCTCTCTCAAAGTTAGTTTGTCAAAAGCTTGTTGCATAAATTTGTTATGGTAAATGCAAAAGGGATATACACATATATGGGATCCAAGGCTCGATTTTCAAAGTACATTGGAAGAAACAATGGGAATGCTACTACATACAGGAGCATAATTGGATCTTTACAATACATAACCATAACAAGACCTGAAATCACATTCAGTGTGAATAAGCTAAGTAAGTACATGCAAAATCCCCTTGAACCTCATTGGAAGGCTCTGAAAAGAGTTATGAGATATCTTGCAAGCACTCTCACATATGGACTCAAATTCTCCAAATCTTCTCAGCTTGATATCACTGCATATTCAGATTCAAATTGGGCCACTGACATGGATGATAGAAAGCCAGTTTCTGGTTTCTGCATCTATTTAGGTAAATATCTTGTGACTTGGCGTTCAAAGAAGCAGCAATCCATCTCTAGATCAAGCACATATGCTGAATTCAGAAGCCTAGCTCACTGCTCAACTGATATCATTTGGATCACATACCTCCTCAAAGATCTGTTCTTCCTAAACAACCCCAGTCATCTGGACTGATAACATTGGTGCTGAAGCCCTTGCACCCAATCCAGTTCTCCATTCCAAGGCCAAGCATATTGAATTGGATTTATACTTTGTGCGAGATAAAGTAAATCAAGGATTTTTCAAAGTTCAACATGTTCCTTTTGTGGATCAGATTGCAGACATATTGACTAAACCCTTGCAAGATCAATCTTTCACCTGGTTTAGGTCCAAACTCAATGTTACTCCCTCGCCAGGCTCAGACTAAGGGAGGCTCTTGAAATATGTGGCCATGCATGTCCATGCATCAACTCAGGATCATCCCATGCACAACAGATTAGTCAGCTGCCTTGTTTTGTCTTGTAGCTTAGTTAATAGCTGTCAAACGGTGTTTAACATATGATGGAATATTCTGTCATTCTAGCCGTCTGTTTTCAAAGTTTTAGTGTACTCTTTAGTATGTTTACACATGTCTAGGGTTATCAGCTTTTCTATGGCTGCAGCCTTATTAAGGAGGTTGTCCTAAAACAGCAACCTGATGTACGCAACTTTATCCGATAATAAAATGCTTGATTTCTTTCATGCTTTACTGATTTAAAACACACACACACACATACAAACACACGCGCGCACACACATACACACACAGACACACGTCTATATATATATATAATATATATATATATATATATATAGTATCAAGTATTATGTTTGTTTATTTTTTTTTTCACTTTCTTGAGTGAAATGAGATATTGTGTCATTACATTCATTTTGGAACTATGAGCTAATATATAATCAAAACACTATTATTATATAATAAAAGTACTATTAGTATATTTCGAAAATATGGAACCCTCCCTATACATATGGAAATTTTTGGGTTTCAGTCGACTATTGTGGGTCCATTCAGTTTACCTCACCATCATTTAGTTTGGAATTCTTCTTAGTATGAAATTTTGTTCCGTCAATGTATATAATACATGGTCACTATGTAATTTTTTTTTGTTCAACTAAATATGGAGTTTCGTTCATTTTGTGTACCACTTATCATGTAATTTGAAATTCTTTGAGTAATAATGAAATTTTGTTCAGTATGAAAAGTATGGCTAAAGCATATATAATACGGAATATAATTACATAACTCCAGCAAGGGGTATGAAATGATTTTAAAAAAAAAATTTACATCAGGATTTGGAGCAGCCCAACCAGGTATGAAATGATTCAAACAAAATATTATTTATAAATATATGTTAATTAGAAATATCTTGTAAATTTTAATTTTCAGAAATTACAGCATTGCTTTATGGGTTCACATTTTCCCACTTTCTTCTATTTAAAACACAAATTGTCTAATTATTAAAAGAATATTTTAAATAATTATGATGTCAAGTTCATTTGAACAATTCATCAGAAATAGAGAAATAGAGGTGCAAGTGAGGTGAGCCAGTTCGTAAGCTATTCATAATTGATTCGAAAAAAGTTTGAATCGAGTCGAGTACGGACACGAGCTAGTTGAATATGTATCGAGCTCGAACTCCAAATCAGTGATACTAGACTCGATAGGCTCACAAATCTAATCGAGTTTTGATAGATTTTCCATTTTACACTTATTATACTTCCTTATTTACATATATACCCTAAATAAATATAAAAAATTAATATTAAGTATTTTATTTTACAATTTTTAGATTTTTTAATTAATATTATATAAGTCGAGTCGAGTCAAACTCGAGCTTGCCGAGTTTTCAATCAAGTCGAATTCGAATTTGAGAAATTGAACTTGTTTGAACTCGAGCGGAGCTCGAGTTTCGAACTTTGTAGTCAAGCTCGAGTTTGAAAATAATTGACTCCACTCAATACGATTACACCCCTAACTAGAAATACATGGGTCAACTTGTTTTACTCTACATCTCATTGTTTATTTTGTTCTTATATAAAGTTTTTTATGAAGTTTATGTTATGTACTAATAAATCGTATTAAATCAATAAGATTGATTACAATTATAATTAATACTTTGAAAAGAATCAAAAATTGACTTTTGTAAATGAACTCGATCGTTCTAAGATTTGTTTTAGTTTCAGACACTTAATGCACCTATAGGTAGTTTTAATAGGATAATGAGATGTTACGTGAACAGATAAATATATATAATTTGGCAAGGGCAAAATTATTTTTCTAGTCAGGTAAATGATCATTTTTTGATATTTAGCCTGATTGTGGAGTACATTTGAAAATTAGTTCACTAAGTAGACTAAATAATAATTTTTGGTCCACTGACCGTTTGGAGCAGGTCATCTTTACCGGAAAGCTGATGTGGTCACTTACAAAAAAAAAAATTAAAAATTGAAGGCCAGTGGACCAAAAATCAGCATTTAGTTCACTTAATAGACTAATTTCAAGTGTGACCCAAAATCGGACTAAATGTCAAAGAGTGGTCACTTACCTGACTAAAAAAAATATTTTTTCCGAGTTTAAAACTATTGCTATGTGATGATAACAAGTTAAACTATAATTAGACGTATAATGTAATCTGCAAAAAGTTATTTCATAATATATAAAAAGTGGAGTTATTTACATTTGATTTGTTTTAAAGAGCGAATATACGTACCTCATTTATTTACGAGTTCACCCCATCAAAAAAAAAATTCAACAAAATCAAAATTATCCCACAAAAACTAAACACCCCAAATACATTATCTCCTCCAACCCTTCACCACCACTCCAACTCTTCCATTAGCGCCGCCCATCACACCGCCGCCATTGCGTCACCGCCGAACAGGAAGAAGAAAAAATGGTGATGGGTGGTGAAAGGTAAGTGACGGATTTAGGCAGTAAAAGGTAAGAAATAAATGCAAAATAGGGGTGTTCGTCTCTGGTTTCTCGAACAAAACTCATGTGTTTGAACATTTTAATTGAACGATACAATGTTGTTGATTTTTTTTTCGAACAACCCTTTTTTAAAGGGGAGTTCGCATCAATTTTTCGAACATGTGTTTTGTGTTCGAATCGATTTTTTGAACATGTATTTTGTGTTTGGTTCGAATGATTTTTCTTTCAAGGTGGTTTTTTCCCCTTTCTTCAATGGCACCGTAGCCATGGCAGCGGCGGCAATGTATTTCTGTGCACGTGTATTGTTTATATTTTTCAATAGCCGGTGGTCATGGTGGTGGCGGCGGTGATGGGCAGCGGCTGGAGTGATGTTGGAGAATTAAAGAAAATGAAGTATTTGTGAGTGTAGGATTTTAAGGTAATATTGATATTTTTGTGATAACATCTTGTAGTGGGGTGACCTAATAAATAAATGAGGGTGCGTAATTCGCGCCCTTTGTTTTTAAATTTGTTTATGTTCACCCATAACCGTGACTTGAGTATTTTAGGTTATTATATTATATTACTAAATCAATAATATTACAGTTACATCGAATGAATGTACACCATACATTTCAATTCGCTCCGTGCATCGCACGACTTAAGCACTAGTTTTGTGAAAAGATAAAATTATTTTTTTAGTCCGATAAGTGATCACTCTTTGACATTTAGTACGATTTTGTGTCACACTTGATAATTAGTCCACTGAGTGGACTAAATACTGATTTTTGGTCCACTATCCTTCAATTTTTTATTTTTCTTTTTTTTGTAAGTGGTCAAGTCAACTTTCCGATAAAGATGACCTGCTCTAGGCGGCCAGTGGACCAAAAATCAGTATTTAGTCCATTTAGTGGACTAGTTTTCAAGTGTGCCCCAAAATCGAATTAAATATCAAAAAGTGGTCACTTATCGAACTAAAAAAATAATTTTGCCTTTCGCATGATATAAAATAAAGGTTAGATTGTCATTTTAGTCCTCTTAAGTTTTTGGTATCGATAGTTTGGTATTTTAAACTCGTAATAATGAGGCTTTTCTAATTCTTGTTTGCTCTTGCTGGAACTAACAATTTAGTCGTATATCTTCTTTCATACTGGATGTTTTGGTAAGGGCAATTGAGAATAAACAAAATATTAGAACACTCATTTGGGACCGAATTTGCATCAAATTGGGATTTATAGGATCAAAATTACACATAATTGTAACTTACTAAACCTATCGCCAGAAATATGAGATTCTTAGCCTCATAAATATGACGAGTAATTGCAAGTCAAAAGAGTTTTTCTTGTGAAACAAATTTTCAAACCATTTAATCATTACAATTATAGTATTTATATTGATTTTGAAAATTCATGAAGTTAATATGTGCTACTTGTTGTTGTGTGTGTATATATATATATACATACATATATATATGGGAAAATTAATTTTTTGATCCATTATATTGTCTAATTTCCAATTTAGGACCAAAATATTGCCAACTATCAAAACACATACACGAAGTTGGCAAAATCATCAAAAAAAGTACAAAATTATCCAATCCGGGCTTGATGGCTGACGTGGCAGGATCCAATATTTACTTATCAATTTTTATTTAATTTAAATGCTAAAAATCAGAAATTATACCTAAACTACCAAATATACCCCCTTAATTCTTATCCTTTCTTCCTTCCCCCAAATTCAAAATTTCAGAAATCGGACACCTTGAGATCACCATTCTTGTCGACCAGCAGATTCTCCGGCTTCAGGTCGCGGTGGTAGACGCCGCGGAGGTGGCAGTAGCTGACGGCGGAGATCAGCTGCTGGAAATACTTCCGGCCCAGATCCTCGCTGAACCGGCCCTTGGTGAAGAGCTCACCACCCTTGACGAACTCCAGGACGAAATAAATCTTGCCCTGGGTGGCGAGGACCTTGATTAGCTTGACGATGTTGGGGTGGCGCAGGCGGCGCATGATAGCAATCTCGCGCCGAAAAATTTTCCGGCGGCAGCCGGACAGCAGCGGCGAGGGGTGGGGTGGGGGGTGGAGGTGGTGGTGATCGGCAGGATGTGTTGGTGTATTATTTATTAATATTAGTATATTATTTTTATTAAGGATAATCTTGTAATTGTATATTTATAATTGGACTATTTGATATTTTGTATAATTGGTTAGATTGTTTGACAAAAATATTTTTTTTTATGTAGTATTTGACAGTTGCCCCTATAATCAATTAGAACAAGCTAAATTAATGAATTGGGCGCCAATAGCTTTGCAACATATTGCGTTTGGTCCTCTGAGTTTTAAAGTTGTAATTTTGGTACATAAGAGTCAAAGAAACTTCTTAGTTGTATTGATCCTAATAGTTTAACACCCACCTTTTACGTGGGATTTAAAAAAGATAATATTTATTAAAAATACTAAAATAATAATATTAAAAATAGTACATACAAATTGTAAAATTATTTATTTTATTTACAAGAAAATTATTGTTTAAATAAATAATTTTTACACACAAATCAGAACATTAAAAAATTAAGTTTATATCTCATTTTGTAATAATTTTATATAATTCGTATTTTTCTTAAATAGATATTTAAAATTATATTAAAATTATTTTAAATTATATTTATAAATAAAGTTAATTCAGTTATATAGATTTTTTCTAATTAGATATAATTTATTTATATTTTTATATTAGAAAAATGAAAGTAAGATATTGAATTAAGCAAATATCTTAAAGAAAATATTAAATTAGGTAACATGTAATAAAATGGAAATATTAAATTAGGCAAAATATAATGTTAGGAAAATATTAAATTAGATAAAATATAATAAAAAAATAAATATTAAATTAGGTATATATTAGGTTCGAATGATACCACCGCACCAGAATTTTTTCCAAAACTAACTAAACGTGAAAAACATATACATATGATAAGAGAAATTTGCATTTATATATGGAGAAGATATGTTGCGTTTGCACTTTTGGTCCTGTATGTTCTTAGTTGTTGCCGGAAGCTTTCAAGATACCGAAGTTTAGTAAATATCAAAAAAAAACTCAAACAGTTGAAAAAAAAAAGGCTCCCTTCTTTAAACTCCGATTCGTATTAACGACCCCCCTGGTGTCCGTTTTTTTTTTTTTTTTTACTGTAATAAAAATATTTTTAGCCATTTTTTGCGAACAAAAAGTTTAATGCGCATTTTGTAGCAATGTTTTAAAAACCGGACCGGTGAACGAACCGGTCTCCTCACCGGTTCACGGTTCAACCGGTCGGACCGGTTCAACCGCCGGTCCAACCGTATTAATAAAACATAATATTCTTAATTATATAGTATGAAATATTATGTAATGTATTAATATAAATATTAATTTGATTCATATTTGTAAAAAGTAATTAATTTATTATATAAACATGCTTAATTTATTTATACTCTATTAAACATATTAATGTAATTCTTTGTTATGTGATATATAAGTCATAGATCACTATCTTAATTATTTGTCTAGATTATTAAGAGAGATGGACATAATTTATTTATTTTCATATCGCTTGATTAGGTTCCATGGATCATTAATATAATTATGCCAATTTAGTTGAATCATACACAATATTTTGCACATAAAAAACGGTTTGACCGGTTCAACCGGATTTTTTGTCAATTTTCAGCGATTTAACCGATTTTGACCAGTTTTTGACCGGTTTAACCGCTAAAACGGTTTTATAGGTGTGATCGGACCGGGTCAATGGCCGGTTTCCGGTTTAACCGGTTGAACCGGCCGGTCCGATCCGGTTTTTAAAACAGTGTTTTGTAGTATTATTTAAATAAATATTGATTGATAAGATGGACTTTGAAATCCTAAAATGTGTTTTAGGACCTCCTAAAGTAAATTTTGCATAAGACGGCCATACTTTTTAATTGGTGTCATATTTCTTTAAATAATAAAAATATTATTTTGAAATTACGTATTCTTATATGAAAAGTGTGAAGATATCAACCTCTTGCTTTTGAATATGGGTTACTTTGGAAAGTACTTTTATGTGATCCAAATATTAAAAGCACATTTATCCTAAGACTGTACTTTCGTATAATGTAATGTATTATAAGATACAAGCACATCTATCCTAAAACCCAATTTTGTAGCAATGATAGAAAAAGTGTTGAAATAATAAATTTGCTTTTTTCTTCAAGTCCATCAGAATAAGGTTGCGGCTATTACAAAGTTTGCTTGATTTAGATGATTTGAGTGGTTAATAACTGATGGTTTATCGTTAATTATAAAATATTGCTCGGTAAATTAATTGATTAAAATAATTGATTGAACATTAATTTACCAGTATAGACATGATTGATAAATGTAATAAATAATATGCAAAAGAATTAAAAATAATAATTAATTTAGAATAAATAAAAAATTCCTAAAAATATTTTAAAATTAAGGAAAAATATAAATAATGATACAAACATATTATATCGATAAAAAAAAGACCCTAATGTATCAAAAAGAAAAATTATGTAGAACTACAAAATAATATGTTAGCATATGAAATAATATTTTGTAAATTTAGAATAATAAATAAAAATTTACTAAAAAAATATAAACAACCAAAACAAGTACTTTGATAAATAAATATTTCATTATATTTAAAAATAATAATTATGTAGAATTATAATATAATATGTTCGTACATAAAGAAAAATATTTTATAAATAAAAATGATAAAAATAAGATTTTCTCCAATCAGCTATCAACTGATTAGAAAAAAATTACGAATTATAACTTTTTTCGAAACAAGACTTGTAATGCCTAATCAGCTATTAGGATTTGATTATTAGAAACATTTTTCAAGGTATAAAAGAGTTGATTAGAGGTTAATAAATTATCGGTTTCTCCAAATCGCTCAACCAAGCGTCCTCTCAATCTCATAATTTACTAAATTTACTCCATGAAGTTTTATACAAAAATAACCTAGTATAAAAATATTTTAAATAGCCTTATTATTAAAGAACTAGTCCAATTACTCAAGCGATAAACGGGGACGTAGCTACCTAAACTTTATATTGAATAGATAATAAAGGATACTGTTTATAATGTATTTTGTACTCGATGAAAATTATAACACCGAAAATAAAAATTATATATTATGAATACATTTTTGTATTTGACGTTTTTGTCTATTTATTGGTAGTATTTTTATCCCGTTGTGACTCATGAAACAATCCCATTTTAAAATATTGTTAAACTTCAGAGTATAAAAAAAAGGCAAATGAATTTTGGTTGATAAATTGATCAAGAACACTTCTACATTCTATTAAAAATTCTCAAGATACAGAGCATTCTTATTAATAACTTGCAGTGGAAAGTAATCATCAAATACAAAATTATATAAATTTATTTTGACAAACTTTTAATACTTATATAAAAAGATTGTGTCATGAACATAACATACAAATCATTGTATTTTTAATCATGTTTGTTTATTTCTCTTTTATTAAAAATACTTATTATGAACATCACATACAAGACAGTCTAATTATGAAAACACATCAATTCTTGAGAACAGCCTTTTATTTTATTTTTTATATTTTTTAGAAACATGTTTATTCAAGACAACCAATTAGGTATACAATTTGAACTGTCACTTAGTATTGAAAGGAAAAACTATTAAACTCAACAATCATATAAACTTGAAAACTTACTCTCATTGTCACTAGTTTTGAAAATAGTCATATTGTAAATTATAGAAAACATATAAATTTAAAACCAATGACAAGAACATAAACCAATAATCTAAAGTTCTAAAACAAAATATATACATATATTTTTTCCATTTTAGATATTTACTATTGTTTAATATATAAGTTGTAATACTATTAACCATAATCTTTTCATTTTGTGAAATGATTATAAGTATTTTCTTGTAATATATACAAAAACAAAATATTTAACAACGTATCAATATTATATAAACAAATAAATAAAAAATAGATTTATTAAACATTCAAAATAATTAACAAATGGACTTTATGAATTGTTAGATCACTTAAAACAAAAATGTGTAAGCTCTAATTGAGCCTTACTTGAAACTACATAATATTTTAGAGAAAATGCCAAAAAAAAAAAAAAACACTATTTTTTGAATTTATCTTCCCAATTTATCCTTTGTTAATTTTTTTTTCCCAATTACACCATTTTTATTCTCTTTCCTACAGCATTAGTTAAATTTTATCTCAAAATAACGACTCTTTGATGTTAGCATTAATTTTGGAATATTTAAAATATATTGTGGTATTTTAGTTATTTTTGCTTATTTATTTTTGGCCATATATATCATTTTTCAAATCAGTTGTCTCAATTCAATTTTTTTTTTTCTATTTGTTTTCTTCCGACCTCTCCCTTTTTTTTCCCTTATAATTCTTAGTAATGTCTTGGATCCATGTCCCGATACACGTGAATCCAAATTTGTTTTCCTTTTCTATAATTTTTTTTTCATTTTAAAGTTTGACAATAAAAAGGACTTATTTTTTAAATTTATGGGGATTGTGGGACAGATGAGTTACAAGGATAATATTATTCTTAATCTTTAATCTTTAAATCATTACCTTTTAAAGAAATATTTTTTAAATTATTTTATTTGTATACAACTAATAAAATGGTGATGTGTTGTTTAATTTAAGTTGACAAAGATTTGCGTATTTTGGTTATACATTTTTTTTATTTAAGTGAAATACTTAAATAAAAAAATGTTGATCTCTTATTTATTTTATGAGATGTTGATTCACTATTTATTGTAAGTTCTTGGGGTTTCTGTTTTATACAATTTTTTATTTTAAGTAGAACAAAAAAATATTGATATTCTATTTATTTAATAAGATGTTTATTTTCTTCATATTTTATGTTATGTAAGATAAAACAGAAATCAACTAAATAATGGTTTAAAATCTAATTAAAATAATCATTAGTAAACCATAAATATTATAAGTATTTGAGTGATCCATAAAAATATTACAATATGGATAAATAAATCTTAATAGTTTTTTCTTAGTATGTGTAAAAGAGTATTTAATTTAACTACAATATATAATTGAGAAATTTAATATGACATTAATTATAGTAATAAATGAATAACTTGAAGATGAGAAGATTCAAAGATACATCCTTATCGGTTGGATATTCAACTCGATCTCATGGCTTGATGTTGATTGATATTCCTTTTATTTGTCATGGTGTGGTAAGTTAGTTATTATGGTAAAAGAGATTTTAGAAAAAAAAAAATATAATTGTAATTATGGAGTGGAATGGGAATATATATATATTAAAAAAAAACCCGTTAAATTAAGATACTTTTAGGGTGGTTTAGGTTTTTATGTAATTTTTTAACTTGTGTAGTGTAAAAGGGAATTTCATAACAAAAAGTAATATATGCGGAATATTTCAATATTTTATTGATTTCAATATAATTAATTTGGTGAAACAAATGATATTGAATCAATAAAAATATTGGAAAGTTTTAAGTAAAGCGCAATTAGGGCCTACACATTTTTGTTTTAGGTGATCTAAAATTTCATAAAGTCCATTTGTTAATGAGTTAAAATCTTTGCTATTATTGCACTATAAGTGTATTAAAATGTGTTATCTTGAATAAGTGCAAGCGTTGTCTAAATCTGTGCTTCTTCCACTTATTTTCTTTTAGTGGAAACGTAGATTCAATTACGCTTCAATCAGAAAAAAAAAATATTTGAAGAGCATACTCAAACTGTGTTTTCACAATTTAAAAAATAAATTATAAGCTTTGAAGCGCACAAAAAGAAAGGCATATTTAAATTTCGCTTCCACCATTTTGAAAAGTTAAAATAATATTACTATGGTTCGAGAGAAAGTAACAGTATCTACTCGAACACTACAGTGGAAGTGTGTTGAACTCATAATTGGCGAATTAGTAGGTTCAATAGACATAATTTTCTTCTCCTTAGTCACCGAGTTATTTATTTGTGGGATGATATAACTTTTATCCGCTAACGTTTGTGCCTTGCACAAATTTATCCTTTTTAAGTAAGTATTTATCGGTCGTCAGGATTCCATAAGGAGTGATAGCAATTGTATGTTACCTCAAAGTCGATGCAAGGCTATTCAAGCAAAAATAAAAATATTTTAATATGTATATAGTATGGGACCAATGTGATTTTTTTGAAATTGTATTATTTCATAAATTTAACGAATTATTAATTTACCATGTTGAACCCAAGTCGAGATTGACAAAAAATATTATTTAACCAAGATTATTAAATAATCAAAGTTTAATTATATTACAATAATATTAAATATACAAAACATTCATACTTATTACATAAAGTATTAACATAAAAATTGAGTGCGCTATGTATTATAGTCGGGTGCATGTGCAATTTGCCTCTGTTTTTTCATTTTAACAAAAAAATAAATAAATAAAAAGACAAACCCAACACTTTCCCATTCCTCTCAACGTCTCAATGTCGGGTTTTGAACATGTAACCCGCTCCACAAATTTGTTTTCAAATCACGTACCATTGACCATTTTGTTGAAATGGCAGAGAAGGTGTTCAGAAATCACATATTTGCTCTTTCCTAAAGTGGACATCTAAAATAATTCGTTTTTCAAAAAGTCCAATAAAAAAAGAACAACCAATGATTTTTTCATATGAACTTCTACCCCAAAGGCCTGTTCGAAGGTTTTCAAACATTCCCTTGGCCTTTAGGACATTTGAAAAGTCTTTTTACGCCTTTTCTTTGTTTTCGTTTCTACCTAGCTCAAATTTATTATTATTAGCTTGATTATAAATTGGCGTATAAAAGAAATGGAAAAAAAAATACTCTCCCCAATCCTTAAAAAAAGTATTGTGCAATTATTGACACACACACATATATATATAACGAAATTGGTAATAGA
>BMAC01001042.1:50755-65219 GCA_014905375.1 Phtheirospermum japonicum | reverse complement strand
AAAAAACCCCTCTCCCCAATCCATTAAAAGAAGCATTGTGCAATTATTGAAAATTATATATATATAATGAAATTGGTAATAGAAACAATAATAATTAAATTTACAATCCTAATATTATATAAAAATAAWTAAATTAACATTATTATTTTAAACATGTAATTTTGTGTTATTTTGTATTTTTGAGCCAACTTATCAGTTAAAGTTTTCAAACGCTTTTATTTAGATCGGCTAGATTTTTAGCTATCAGTCATCAACTATCAGTTCTCTAACAACTTATCAGTGAGACTAGCATATCATATTTGTCCGCAAAACATATTCTATATTTGAAGAATTTATATTAATATTTGAACTTTATAAAGTTAATGTGTGCTAATCAATTTTATATAATCACTTGTTGTGCAGCAAATACAATATAGTTGTTCATATTAACAAAGTAGATTACAAGCATATTATAGGAATCTTTGTAATCAATTAACGCATGCATTTTGATTTTTGTATTGAGTTCTGAAATTAGAATATTCCATAAGATATGATTTTTTTTAAAAATCAATTAAAACATGCATTTTGCTTTCGGTCTTGAGTCCGGAAATTGGAATATTCCTATAAGATATGAATTTTTTGGGAATTAATTTTCATTCATTATATTTACTATTTTTTTAAAAATGTACGTGATATTGATCAATATCAAAATAATTTTACTAGACAAATTTATCAACAAATTTAAAAATTATCATGATTAGCTCAATGTTGACAAGGCATGATTATTTACTTTCTTATTATTTTTCCAATTTAGAATATTTTGAATGCTAAATATATGATTGAAAAATATTTTRCCTCTTTTATCTTTTTCTAGTTTTCCTTCTTTCTTTTTCCTTTCATCTTTTCCTTGTTTTCCTTTTTCGTCATTTCTTTGTCTGTTGTTCTTCCTTCGGAAAAAATATTTTATTAGTCAATTATATTGTCCGCTTTTTAGAAAAGACCATTATATTGTTCAATATTAAAATACCTATATTAAGTTGGTAAAATTATCAAAAAAGGTACAAAATTATCTCGATCGGCTTTTTTGCTGACGTGGCGTGATTCAATACTTTCTTACCATTTTTCTTTAATCTTAAACAWTGATTTAAGAAGAAAAATCTAATCAATAAATTCATTTTGGTTCATTATATTGTCCACATTTCAGAAAAGGTACGTGATATTGGTTATCATCAAACCACGTCCACTAAGTTAACCAATTGATCAGAAAATTGTCAAAAAAACAAAGTTTGGTCGAAATTTTTTGCTGACGTGGCGTGGCGAAATATTTTCTTATCAGTTTTTTTATATAATTATTAACATTAAAAATATGTTTTGTCCTCCCTTTTCTTTTCCATTTTTTTCTTATTTCTTCTTTAATTTAATCAATAAGATTTGAATCAATAAAGAAATATTAAAATCTGAGATAAGTATAAAAATATAAAATAAATATAAAGAAATTATAAAATAAATATAGAAATTTATATTAAAAAATTAGTATTAATAAAGAATTAGCTAATAAAATTTGATATAAATAAAATCATAAAATAAATTATATAAAATTATAAAACATATATAAAATTTTATATGAATAAATTAGATTTTTCATAAAAATACTATATTTTTAATAATTTCTTAAAATTCATTTTATATTTTTATATTTATTTCTACTTTTGTTAATTTTTTATTAATTGAAATCTTAATGATAATAAAAAAATATTATATTTATTTTATAACTTGGTAAGATCTACTTTATATTGTTATATTTATCACTTTTTTTTAAAAAAATTTTATTTAATAAAATATATTAATTTGATTTAAGGAAAAAGAATGAATGGAAAAAAAGATTTTGTCTTCAATTTAATTCTTAAAACTAAAAAAAAATAAGAAGAAAATATAGAATAATGCCACGTTAAAAAAATGTCCCAATCAAGCTTTTTTTGATATTTTTTGATAAATTGGCCGATTTAATAGATGTGGTTTCATGATGACCAATTTCATGTACCTTTTCTGAAATGTGACCAATATAATGGAACAAAATGAATTTTTATTAGATTTTTCTCTTCAATTAATATTTAATAAAGAGAAATGATAAAAAAGTATTGAATCATGCAACGTCAGCAAAAAAGCCCGATCGGGATAATTTTGTATATTCTTTTGATAATTTTTTCAACTTAGTGTAGGTGTTTTAATACTGGACAAATCATTACCCATTTTTGAAAACTGAATAATAAAATAACTAAAAAAGTAATTTTTCCTTCTTCCTTCCGCATCCATTTTTCTCTTACAAGCATAATTACAAAAAGAAAAAAAGTTCATTCTTATTTGCGACTATTTTTCTCTTACAAGCAAAAGTCATAAATCAAATACGAAAAGAAAAATCTTGTAAAGGTTAAAAGAGAGGGGACTAACCAATAGATTTCTAATTCATTTATATAGATGATGTGTGATTGAATTACTATACATGGGTATGGTAAAGTGAAAGGACCGTCGAGTTTTCCTATATTACAATCTTGAATAGAGACTACTATAATTCATGTTTGGAAAAAAAAAATTTGCCCCCCAATGTAAACTGTTTTTTACACATTGCCTCCCCCCAATAATTTTTTGTTCCACTTTGCATCCTGATGTACAATAATTTTCAACATTGCCCCCTAAACTTTATTTTCGATGGAATATTCCTTCTAAAGTGCAAGAATTGTTTAGAGGGTAAAGTGAAAAAAAATTTAAAATTTGGAGGGTAAAGTGAAAAAATCTTATAATTTATATGAAAAATTAAAATAATATTAATATTGAGTTTTTATGTAAAGTATTATTTTTAATAAAAAATAGAATTTATGTCTCATATACATATATATATATATATATATGTGTGTGTGTGTGTGTGTGTGTGTGTGTGTGAGATCGTGAACTGATATCTCAGTAATTAGTAATATAGTTAACAAGATATTATTAAAAAATTATCTTATTAAAAAGACATATATATATATAAATCGTGAAATGATATCATAGTAATTAGTAATATAATTAAAAAGTTATTATTAATAAATTATCTTATAATATAATTGTAATTGCACTTGGACGCAAATATTAAAAATATTTATGTATTTTTTTCTTTATATAATATGGTGATACAATCTTATATAATAATGTATTCGTGATTAATATAGTATTTAATCACACTTTTTATACAAATATAATATCGAATGATAATTTTATTTTTCGTATCATAATATTATAATGCATATATGAGATACACCTTTAGTTTATTTTGTTCAATCATAATACATAATAATATATTATTATATTACTTAGTCTAATAATTTACATAATACTTATTCATGTATTTCATATTTAATAATATAAAAGATGTATTGACATATTTATATTTAGAAAATTATATATATTAATTGGAAATTTATAAAAAAAATTTAAATTTGAATTGTATTGAAAACTTTGTATGTGTGTGAGTATAAGATAGGAATTAGATATCTTTTTCAAGTATAAAATCTTAAAACAAAAACCCAATATTTATATCATTTTAATTTGCCCCCCAAACTATAAATTTTTTTGCACTTTACCCTCCAAACTATAAGATTCTTGCACTTTTCCCCCAACCGCCCGTCGATAGAATGTAGAAGGAATATTCCATTGGGAATAAAGTTTAGGGGGCAACGTCGAAAATTATTGAACATTAGAGGGCAAAGTGGAACAAAAAAAAAATACTTTGGGAGGCAATGTGTAAAAAAATTGCATACATTGGAGGTCAAAAAAATATTTCCCCTTCTTGTTTTTCCTACACACCAAGTTTGGAGAATACATGATTTATAAGTCTTGTTAGAGTGTATGTATTGATATGCTTTTGAGAGTATACATATCCTATCTTATGTACTTGTATGAATGAGCAAAACACTTATACATGAGAATCACCGATTGGACAAAAAGAATAAAGGTAAAAAGAATGTGACGATTAAGTTCTTGTTAGTACATTTATATTTTCAAAACTATGTTGTTATAGAAACCACATTATAATCACATTTTCCATGTTCATACATATGTATATTTATATTTTTATTGAGGATGAATAAACCTATAAGTTTGAGCAAGTTGACAAACATGACTTTTAGGCATATATCGGGACCTATTTAGTTAGGTTGCATCTCCTATTTGTGCATATATAACGTCTTTTAACATTTCTTTATATTATTTGCATTACATGTTTGGTATATTTTTGTTATTTTATTGGATTTGAAACTTATTTGGGCTCAAAAGAGTACAAGGATGATAATAATAGAAATTGGTCCAAGGATTAAGGGAAAGAAAAATCCATCGGCCACAACCAGAGTAGGACCATGCAACCATGAGTCAACAGAGCCTAAAAACTCACTATTTACCCCATAGTGCACTACAAAAAAAAAGGATTTTACTGAAGGAAAAATCCTTTGGTATCGAGCCAAAATCCCTCAGTAATTAATTTACCGAGGGCAAAATCGAGAAAAAATTCCCTCGATAAACATTTATGAGGGTAACATTGCCCTCTGTAAATTTTTCCAAGGGAAATACCGAAAGTTTCTTTTTTCGGTAATATACTTGGGCCTGAATATATTTGCCATCGGAAAAAACCGAGGGTATATTTTTCCCTCGAAAAAATCGAGGGAAAATATTCCCTCGGTTTTCAACTTGGAAAATATTAAAAAATATTAAAAAAAAGAAAAAAATCGATGGCTTTCTAGCCTTTGCTGTTTTTGAGGGGGTTGCCTTTGGTTTTTTTCGAGGGGTATATTCCCCTCAATTTTTTCTTTTTTTTTGTTTTTAATTATTAATTTTAATTCGTATTTTAAAATATCCCAAAAATTTAAAAAATAATTATTAATAAATAGACAAATAAACAAACCAATTATTATAAATATCTGAAAATTTACAATTATTAAATTTGTTGAACAAAAGTTTTTAATAAAAAAGTTTATAAAAATATATAACAGTCCTATGACGGGGGAGGTTGCGACGGGGGGTACTGCTTGAAACGAGTAACAGCTCGGCCATCTGGACGTTCATCTGTGCTTGAAATTGCTGCTGCTCCTGGCGCTACTGCTCATGTAGTAGCTCAGACTCCCAGCGCTGCTGTTAACGTAGTAGCTCCGACTCATTGTATCGCTGCTCCATCTCCTGATGAGCTGGTCTCGTGGCCTCTAACTCCTCCCTTTACGCTTGGAGTTGCGCCTCGAGCTCTCTCATGTGGGTCATATCCTGCTGGGAGGAGGAGGAAGATGATCTGCCTCGAAAACCCTTCGCAAAAGCCACCAACTTCCCGAACAAGCCGGTGCCATAATGCTGGCCCTTACCTGACCCGACGACGTCGAGATAAACAAGGTCAGGGTCAACCTCGTTACCTAGATCATGTGAAGAAGCACGTGCGTCATCCAGTCGCTCGTACTCCTCCTATAATACAACTCATTAGTAAATTCTACATTAAAACTAAAGAACAAGTTAAAAATAAGAAAGAGACTCACATTAGTATTACTAGATTTCACATCGATCCACGTGCCGTCGTCCTTCTTGTGCGTACGTACAAAAACCTGGTACGTAGTGGCCGGCGCACCCATCTCCCGCTCCTGTATCCAAATAAAATTATCAAATAATTAATATTAAAAATAAACAAATAAATAATATATTAAATTCTGAAATTACTTATGATATCATAATAATAATCGACCGACCGTAGATCTAGACCCCCCATGCTTCGACATTCCAGTACCCGTACCAGCAGGCTCGCTCCTCCAGTTCTTGCTGCACTGCTCGGACCTCCTTCTGTTCTTGGGCTTATCCCATTCAACAGTCCAAGCCCCAGTTGAAATGCGTGAAATATAATTTATCTGTAATAATGAAAATTTTTAATTTAATAATAAAACATAACAAAATCATTTACCTCCAAACCCCCTCATCAACGCATGTCGGTGGCTGGACACCATGAGTATCATGATACTGATTATACTCGTTGAGCCGCTTCCCATAATTATACAACAAACCCTTAATTAAACCTAATTAAGTAATTAACCTTTAATTGAACCATAATTACATAATTAACACTTATTTGACTTAATTATACAATAAACCCCTAATTTAATCCTATTGTTAATTAACCATAAACCCTAATTCATTAATCAACAATAAAATTTAATCTTAAACCCCAATCTCTAATCTCAAACTCTAACCCATAATTTCAAACTTGAACCCCTAATTCAACCCAAACTTTAACCTATACTTAAATGAAATTCAATTAATTAAAAAAAATAGAATTGATAATAACATAAATTAAAAAAGAGATATTAGAATTACCTTTCACTAGCGGAAGGCTAACGGTGAAGGCGTGCGAAGGTTGACGGCGAAGGCGGCTGCTGGGTTGATGCGGCGGAGGGCGCTGTGGAGAGCGGCGGAGGGTGGCTGAGCGAGGTTGTGGAGAGCGGCGGAGGGCGACTGTGGAGAGTGGCGGCAAAGAGCAGCATCAACGAGCCGCGAAAAGTACGGCGGCGGATCTGATTTTTTTTCTTTTAATAAATGGGACCGAGGGCACAGATGCCCTCGGAAAAACCTTTGGTATTTACGATGGATATAATTTCCCTTTGGTAATTTTCTGAGGTCATATAGTTCCTCTCATTTTTTAAATAAAAAAATAAAAAATTGAAAACACTTACTTACCGATCAACACCAAATTATCGTGGTTCTATGACATCAAGACGCACCCCGTGCTACCTTCACAAAATCACAACGCTTCTTTGCTTCGCATTTCTAACCAAACAAGTTGATCGATCGATCGTATCTTGGTTGCTGGTCGAATTACAAGACATGTGTAAATACGTACATGCTCGGTGATATTTTTCTAGCGAGACCGGGTCAAAATCATCCTCCGTGCGTAAAATGATAAGATTTGTTTTATTTTTATGTCTTTTCTATTTTATTTCGATTTCTTTTGAATTTTATTTAAAATCGAAAAAAGATTGAAAAAATAGAAAATGCGTATTTATCGATCAATGCTCGATTCTCATGGTTCTATGACATCAAGACGCACCCCATGCCACCTTCACAAAATCACGACGCTTCGTTGCTTTGCGTTTCCAACCTAAAAAGTTGACCGATCGATTGTATTTTGGTTGTTGGTTGAATTACAAGACACGTGTAAATACGCACATGTTCGGTGATATTTTTCTATCGAAATTGGGTAAAAAAAACCCACGTGCCTAAAATGATAGAATATAATTTATTTTTACGCCTTTTTTTCCAATTTATAAAAATTTAGGGGAACCTAATCCCCTCGGAAAAATTACCGAAGGGAATTAATTCCCCTCGAAAAATTACGAAGGGAATTAATTCCCCTCAGAAATTACCGAAGGGATTATTCCCCTTCGGTAATTTCTGAGGGAATATATACCCCTTCGATATTTTTGAGGGATGAATTCCTTCGGTAATGATACCTTCGGAAAGCCTTCGGTATTACTTTCAGTAATTATAGCAGCAAATATTGGCACCGTGTTTTTGAAGGAATTACCGAAGGGAGTATTATCGAATGTAAAAACCTTTTGGGGTAATCCCCTCGGTAAAATATACCTTCGGTAATGCCCTTTGAGATTCCGAGGGCATTATTTTCCTAGGTATTCCCCTCGGTAAAATACTATTTCTATTGTAATGATGTTCGATAGTGAGGTCGCTAATGCCGCTAATGAGCATCAATTTCACGGAAATGATTATCGACCCGATTAGTGGTCGATAGCCATACCACTATTGGGTCATGTTTTCATGGCGACCATTATTAATCTCGATAGCGGTCAATAGTGAGGTCACTAATGAGTCAAAGATGATACAAAATGCCTATATAACCGAGTTAATGGCTGGGATTTGCTTTCAAACTACATATTGTATCCCATAATTTGACCAAATGTATCACGGACCATCATATAATATCATCCGCCATAGATAGTATATGACTGAGATATTAAGAGAGTTCGAGAGGGAGTTTGGAGAAGAACCAACACGAAGTAAGAGTATTAGAGGATCCGCATGCTTCAGATGTTCAATCTTCCTTTATCTTTTCATAATACAACTAAGTGTTCGATGAGATGTTTGATTGAGTCTATAACCATTTATAGCTAATTCTTTCTCATTCTAATGTTTGGATGAATATTTATTGAATAATGTTTTGATATTTATTTCAATTAAATTATGATCAATTTATTTATTTTCGTGTTTTGATCTTATTAGTTCACAAGTGTTTAAATAAGTTGTGGTTCTAAAAGTTGCAATTGCTTGACAATTTTTCAAAATGAATAGTTTTATAAAATATAATTCGAGAAATGAGGTTTATATATACTTTCGAACATGAAACACTCTAATCAACAAGACCAGGAGGTTTGCAATTAGTAGTCTAATTAACTTATTCGAGAGAAGGGTTAAACTATAATTGTAATTTTATTATAAGCGGACTGAATAATAATATACTTGATAGATTTAAAAGTACGAACGTTAGGAAGTCATTATGATTTCAAGCCCTGGAGTATCTCCAAACACTTGGTTTTCTCAAATTCTACAAAATTGTGTTTAGTTTTCTTAGTAAATCTTTCTTTTTATTCATGTCGTCGATTATCACGACACAACTCAGATAAAGCTTTATTATATAGATTATATTACTTGTCAAAATGAAATTATTATTTGGTTCTTGTGGGATTCGACCTTACTTCTCTAGTACTACATTTATATCATATAGTTGGGGTTAGGTTGAGTATTTAAACGAACAAGTTTTATTATTTGAACCAAAATCTAGTTAAAATAAGAGTTTGTTAATATGGCTACACTTCGCTTTTATTCTCCCAGCCTAGGGGTCCTCGACTTGCGTAACTTACGATTAGGTCGGGCGATTCCCCTAGAGATTGCTCGCTGTGTTTTTTATGGTTTGATGATGATTCTGAACTAGGCAAGGGACCTTGGCTTGCGCAGCTTATAATAGGGATGGGCTCACTTCCCTTGTATTCTCCTTGCTTGGTGATGAATATGAGTTAGGCCAGGATCCCTAACTTAAACTTATGACTAGGCTGAGTGAGCTGAACTCATATTTGCAACTAAGATGCACTCACTCATGATTGATTTTATAAGGTGAGTTGTGCTCACTTATGTTTTGATTGATAAGATGAGTTACACTCACTTATAATTGATAAGTTTGATAAGATGAGTTATTTACACTTATGATTTGTTTGAGATCTTGCGATTAAGCGAGCCATGTTCACTTTACACCTGGGTGGTCTTTAGTCCTAGGGCTTACTTGGATTGCAAAAACTACTCATACGTTATTTCTGTCACAAAAGTGTGATGACCATCATCCAACTTCGAAAGTTGAAATAAACTAAGTAAACTGTGTTTGGGAGAGAATGAAGATTAGTGTGATGATTTTCAGAATATTTTCATTAAGTAAACTACTCGTTCTTTTTCCTCGGCCGATCATGGTATGATGATGATTTCTTATATGGCATAAAATGTTAGTTTATTCAACCGAGCATATGAAGATGCCTTGCCCAGAGTTGGCTTGTTCGCTTGACTTATAAAGACACTTAGCCCGTAGTTGACTAGGTTTTAATTTGAATTGGCTAAGTTGTCACACTGAACGATGTCATCTAAATCGGAGTTAGTTTAGATCATCCCAAAAGCACATAGACCAGAGATTGACTCAGTCGGCCTAATGACAGACTGTCCTGGTGCATGAACTTTGGAGTTTTGGGCCCAGAAATTGTTAGGACTCAAAGTATGAATTCGGAAAAGAGATCTAAAGGAAAATATTTCAATTTGACACGAGAAGAACTAGTTTTCCTAATAAAGAAGAATTCCTAACTTTAACTATAAATTATTAGGGAAAATTGTTTTCATGATGCATTATGTTGTCCACTTTCCAATTTAGAACCAAGATATTGTGCACTATCAAAACACATACACGAAATTGGCAAAATCATCAAAAAAGGTATAAAATTATCCCGATTGGGCTTTTTTTGCTGACGTGGCGTGATTCAATAATTTCTTATCATTTTTATTTATTTTTAAAAACAAAAAATCCTGAGAAAAAAAATCAATTTTGGCCACATTTCAGAAAATGTACGTGACATTAACCATCATCAAACCACATCTGCTAAGTTGGTCAATTGATCGAAAATGATCCAAAAAAGCTTGATTGGGGCATTTTTCTAACGTGACGTTAGTTTATATTTTCTTATCATTTTTATTAATTTTAACATTAAATTGACGACAAAACCCTATTTGTCCTTCATTTTTTTTACTTGAATCAAATTAATATATTTTATTAAATAAAATTAAAAAAATTAATAATAAATAAAAAATATAAAGTAGATCTTACAAAATTATAAAATAAATATAAAAAATTTTATAATTTTTTTTATTAGTAAGATTTTAATTAAAAAATTTAATAAGATTAGAAATAAATATAAAAATATAAATTAAATTTTAAAAAATTACTTAAAATATAGATATTTATAAAAATAAATCTTGCAAAAGACCTTTCTATTTCATATATCAAACTATGAATATCACACACTTATATATATGTTTTATAATTTTTTTTTTATGATTTTATAGTTATATCTAATTGTATTAGCTAATTCTTTTTATTAATAATTATTTCCTAGTATAAATTTCGATAATTATTTTATAATTTCTTAATATTTATTTTATATTTTTATATTATCTTAGATTTTTAATCATTTTTTATTGATTCAAATTTTACTGATTAGGTTAAAGGAAAAATAAAAGAAAAAGGGAAAGAAAAGGGAGGACAATACAAATTTGTAATGTATATAATTATAGAAAAAATGAAAATATAGCACCACGTCACGTCGGTAAAAATACCAACTTTTTTGGACCATTTTTTATGAATTGGCCAAATTAACAGATGTGGTTTGATGATGGTCAATGTCACGTACCTTTTTCGAAATGTGGCAAATGTAATGGATAAAAATTGATTTCTTTTTTAGGCTTTTTTGTTCAATTAATGTTTAAAAATAAAAAAAATGATAAAAAATTATTGAATCATGCCACGTCAGCAAAAAGGCCGATCAGGATAATTTTGTACATTTTTGATGATTTTGCCAAATTCGTATGTGTTTTTGATAGTGGACAATATTTTAGTTCTAAATTAGAAAATGGACAACATAATGTATCAAAAAACAATTAACCAATGCATCAGAATTATCATAGTGTACAATTAACTAAATGTTTCGGGATTATCACACTGTAATTATCTAATAAAATGCTTCGAAATGAAATATAAAAAATAATTATAACACTCATTGCAATATTAAGTTCACCTATAAAGTGCAATTGAAGAATAATATGTGTTGCAAGTACAATTAACCAAGGCATTAGTACTCGTAATGTACAATTAATTGAGGCATTGGGATAATCATGGTGTAATTATCTAATAAAATGCTTCAAAATGAAATGTGAAAAACAATTATAACAGTCACTGCAATATCACTACAAGAATAATGTTTAAGAGGGACGATAAAAATCGTCCATATTAATGCCATTATCGTTGCATTAGTTATATAGGGACGACATGTCCTTCCATGTTCGTCCTCCCTATAGACATCTTGCTACTGATATATAGGGACGACAATAGTCGTTCCTAAAACTTAAATAACAATAGGGACGACTAGTTATACAGGGACGACATGTCCTCCCAGGGACGTCCTCCCTATAGACATCTTACGTCCCGCCAATATCCATCGTTGTTATTTGTACTACACATATTGCAAGGACTTATTATTCCAACTTTATCGTTGCTATTTGTGTTACACAAAATTCAACGACATGTTGTTCCAATATTAACATTGCTAAGTTAGTAATGCGTTGAACTTGTCGTTACAAACTTTCGTTGCTATTAGTGTTACAGAAACTGTAAGGACATGTTGTTCCAAATATGTCGTAGGTAATTTATTAATGCAACGAATAAAGTCGTTGCAAACAGTCATTGCTATTGGTGTTAAATGAATTGCAACAACATTTTCTTCCTGTTTTTTCGTTGGTAAGTTATTAATGCAACAAATGAAGTCGTTGCTATTGGTTCAAACCAATTGCAACATTTTTTTTCCCAATTTTGGCTTTTCTAAGAGAGTTATGCATCACATAAAATTAGAATTACATCTAAAATATTAATTTCACCATTAGAGTAATCAAAACAAATATACAAAAGGTCATGAAGATCAACCATCCTCGTTCTTTGTAACGACTTCATTAGGGGGACAACATAAAATATATCCAAGTTACGTTGAATTAGAATTAAACCTAAAATACTAATTTCATCATTAAAAGAAAGATAGTGCACTTCAAACTAACCAAATTAACATGACGATTAATCATGTTCATTATCGTCCAGATCCACATCATATTCTTCTTCATTATCCTCTTCTTCATTCTCCTCTATCCCGGTTTTTGCCTTAAATCGAGCAATTTCTTTTGACATTTTCTAGACCTTTCAAATAAGGAATTGTGAAGAGACATACATTAATTAGAGTTGTCAAATAAATTTGATAGACATACATCAGACTCATCACAATACAAAACACAAATATCAGATTCATGCGCAATCATGCAAAAGTTTCTTGTACAAATATCAAATTCATATTATTCATAATAGTCTGATTATACATGTACAAATGCAAATATCATATTGTAGGTATTCATGTGCAAGATCATGTTACAATATTAGATTGCAGGTATTCATGTGCAAGATCATGTTACAATATTAGATTGCAGGTATTCATGTGCAAGATCATGTGCATAATTAGATTCATGAACAGATATTAGAATAAGTAAAAAATGTACAGACAAGAACAAGAACAGATATCAGGCAGAATAAGTAAACTGATACTATACAGACATCAGATTAAGTAAACGAACTGTCGGGCAGCCATATATTAAACATACTAAGTAAAATGTAAAAAAAATTGTTAGTAAACTGAAACTGTACAAACATCTAATTAAGTAAAAAAACTGTCGGGCAGCCATATATTAAACATATTAAATAAAATGTAAAAAATTTTGTTTAAAAAAACTAAACAACTACCATCGTTCAAATTATTTATGGGTATGACATGATTTCAAACAACAACCATAATTCAAATTATTTCTTTAAAATACATGGCAAGAATTTTTGGAAAGTCTTAAAATAAAAGGAAAAATAGAATCAAAGAAAAGAAAATTACCCGCTTCATAAGAACGAAAATTTCTAAGGGGACAGATTCCGCCGAACTGCAGGATGATTCGGGAAGATCATGAGAAGTGAATGATGTAGACCCCTTGAGGATTCGGCCAACACCACGTTCATGGCCTCGTCGAGCACCGAGAACTTCCCTCATAATGGCTCTCTCGTCAACAATTTGATCAGGTGAGGCAGT
Source organism: Phtheirospermum japonicum (assembly GCA_014905375.1). Taxonomy (NCBI): domain Eukaryota; kingdom Viridiplantae; phylum Streptophyta; class Magnoliopsida; order Lamiales; family Orobanchaceae; genus Phtheirospermum; species Phtheirospermum japonicum. Next base: position 51,759 of record BMAC01001042.1, on the reverse strand, counting down.
AGCTAATGCTTCTCTTGTATCGAGAAGTCGACCCTGCAATATAAAAAAAAAGAGAAGAAAAAATAAAAGGAAAACTAATTTTTACATGAAAAAATACCCAATGATCAAGAAGATAGGTAGAAACATCCTTCATGGTAATTTTTGTCATAAGTAAATACATAGTAAAACCCAATGATCGTAGTATTTGTAGTTTTAAAAGATGGGTGGTTTTTTTTTTCTTTTGTAATTAGACTCTTTAGGGTAATTTTTGTCCACAACTCATGATCACTTATGCCAAATGCAAGTACATCGATGCAAAAACTAATTTTTACTTGTAAAAAACCCGATGAAATAACTTGTAATGTAATTAGCTCGCAAAACTTAGTAAAGTAATATAATTAAAAGAATCAGATTATTTCATTTTAAAATCGACGACAGTTTAGATTCCTCAATATTGACAACAACGAAAAACTTTACTTGATTGTTAATTATTTCTAAGTTTACCTAATACTGGAGAGGGATAATTACGAAAAACCCCAGTTAAGAATGCGGTCCAACACACTAAAGAAAATGTTAAGACGATATACCGGTCATTTTGTAATAGAGATTAAACTGATCAGTAGTTCTTTTTAATTAGACCTATTTGGTAACATTTATAACTAGAGAAATAAGAGAAATAATAAACATTTATTACTTACATAATCAGATTTGGCCGCCTTATTTGCCCATCTCCCATTTGTCTTAGTATGCATCTTCCGAAACAGTTCTATGAAGCCCGGAGCCTCATCCGCATCCTCATCCTCAGCATCATCTTTATTCTTTTTCTTATCATCTTCAAGTCTCTATGGAAAATGTTAAGTGTTAGACATATAATATTAGCGTTTATAAATTTTTTTTTAAAATCAACTAAAGCCCATGAACTTCATATTTTCTATTTGCATATGATGATATATATATATATATATATATATATATATATATATATATATATATATATATATATAATTTCATATCGACTTTAATCA
>BMAC01001042.1:26565-47619 GCA_014905375.1 Phtheirospermum japonicum | reverse complement strand
AATCACTATCTCCTATCTACAAATCATCATTTATTTCAACTAATAATAATAATAATAATAGTGTCACAATCCTTAGTCGAAATTAATCACTATCTTTTATCCACAAATCATCATTTATTTCATCATCACTCGTGATTGGATCTTGTTGTTCAATATTCCCATACTCGGCTAGGGTATCATCCTCCATGTCTTCATCATCATCTCTATACATGTTATGTGACATAGATGTACTTGAAGACGGACCATGAGTCTCGACAACGTGGTCAGGTGACGTGTTATCTTAATGTAGCTCAACGTGCTCGAGATTTCCAAGATCAACGAAAAGTGAGAATTATGAGGAATTATCAGGGTGCAATAGATCCACTTCATTCAATAAGTTTGTCAATGAACTAACCTCCACGTTATGGTGTACTTCATGGACAATCTGCCATTTTGCAGGGCGAGCAGGGTCGTTGGTATAAAATACTTGTCTAGCCTGAGTCGCAAGTATGAATTGGTCATCTTTGTAACCCTCAGTACTAGTGTCTTTATTTATGATGTTTCAGTCACGAATCGTATGTCTCTGACCAAATTTAAACCATTTGCATCGAAATAGGACAACCGATAGTCGATCGGTGTAATCAAGCTCAGTAATTTCTTGCAAAATGTCATAGTACATTTCTCCACCCACTCCACGCACTAACACGCCACTATTTTGCGTTAGCCGTCGAGTGTCACGATCATGAACCAGAAAACGAACCCCATTAACTACACATCCAACATACGACTTGGCAAACTTGTCACATCCAGATGCCAATGCGTACATTTCTTCAGACACTGGTTGGACATTATAATATACCTGAAGTTCATGAAATTATTATATCAATGAAAGAGTAGATATATGTGTTGAAAGAAAAAGTATTAAATAAGAGATTTTGCGGTTGTCTCAATAGTCGAGTATCGAGGTAAGCATGTCCATTGGTATATATATGTGTTGAAAGAAAAGTATTAAATAATAGATTTTGCGATTTTCATCTCTTTTTGGGTCTTTTTCTAATTTTTAGTATTTATTATTATTTTTTTAACTTTATCGTTTCCTTTTTATGCTAGTGTTTCGAGACATTTAAATATGTCCTATATCATTATATTTGACATTCAAAGTTAATAACCGTGGTTATTAAGAAACTCAAAGCACATGACTTGCCTCATACAACCAACGTACCCTAAGTACGACCACTTGATTTGAAAATATTATTGTAGGTTTTATAGTAAAAAAAAACATTGTTTTTGCTATGTTTATTTTCATTAACTTAAATATTATGACATTAGAGTAATTAATGGGATTTTTAATGAATAAAATATGAATTAATATTATTTTGCCAAGAATACAACTAGAAGTGTTGGTGAAGTGGGAAGTTTATACATAGTCCCACCTACAGGGTAATTTTACATACTACCTATTTTAAAGTAAAGAAAATCAATTTATGATAAGATAAAAGTTTTATTTTGTATATTTCAATTTATTTAAAACTATATATCAACTACGAATTGAAAAAAGTTTTAGGGGATAAAAGTTTTATTTTGTATATTTCAATTAATTTAAAACTATATATCATCTCAAATGCGACTTGAAAAAAGTTTTATAGGAGCTAAAACTTTATTTTGAATATTGCAACTAAATCAACTTTCAGGGGAGATAAAATTTTATTTTGTATATTGCGACTAAAAATTGTATCAGAGGAGATAAGATTTTTATTTTGAATATTGAATCAACTTTCACGGAGATAAAATTTTTATTTTGTATATTGCGACAAAAAATTCTAATGAACTCTAGTTGACTTTCTCTGTGACATAATTGAGTTAGACTAACTCCAACAGACTGTCTATCAAACTCCCTAAATCTCACTCCCTAAACTAATTCTCTGTATTATTTCAGACTCACTATCCCACTTTACTTTATCAGACTCTCTACTTATGTCAGCTCCCTATTTTAGGGACTTCCTATTCTAATTTTACTCCAACAGACTCCCTATTAATAAACTCTTTATCATATATTTATATCAAAGTTAAATACTTTTTTTAATTACTTTAAGTTTGATTTATTCAACTTATGCTAATAATAATAATAATAATAATAATAATAATAATAACAACGACAATGATGATGATGATAATAATAATAATAATAATAATAATAATAATAATAATAATAATAATATATTACTTTAATAATTCATTCTTGTATTTTAAAATTATTTTGGGCTCGTTTGGGAAAGTGATAAGATTAAGGTAGATAATCTACATCTGACTATTCTACTATTTAGATATATTTCGATCGGTTGTTTGGGATTTATGTTTTATATCCCATTGGTTGAATTTATTGTTGTATGATCTTGTTTGTCAGCAATGATTAAATTAGTAATTGAGAATAATACCCTCCTAACTAACATAGTAACTAATTTCTTATATCAAAAAAAGTTTGAAAGTAGTACGACATTGTTACATAAACACAAAAAAATATTATCTAAAAATCAACAATTTTACTTTTCAAATATATCTCAAGAAAGAAAATTAACTTATTTTTTTCACTTATCTAAAAACCGAATATTATTTACGTTGTTATATTAAAAAACTTATATATTAATATTAATACGAATAAAATAGAATAAAAACTCTATTTCCACACTTTCCTGTCGACAGGAAAGTGTAGATATTAATTTAAATCAAGTTTGACTAAAATAACTAAGGAGTCAAGTTAGGGAAGCTGTTGGAGATGGTCTTATATAGTTAAAGGACTTCAATCTCCGATGAATACTTAGTAAATGAATTTTGATTAGCTTTATAAATTTATCAAAATTAACTATAAAACTTTCAGACGACGTGAGACTGATTGTTTTCCCCAAATATATAATCTTTAAATTCCACTACTTTAATTAAGCAATTATTGATACTCCATGGTAATAAGTAACATATTATTTATATCAAAATATTATTACTCTCTCCATCATTAAAAAAAAATAAAAATAATAATAATAATAATAATAATAATAATAATAATAATAATAATAATAAACTCAGTCAATTCTGCCAAATACACATGCTACCCCTTCCAGAATTCATACTTAGCTTTTGACCCCTTCCAAAATTCATAATCAGCTTTTAACCCCTTTCAAAATTCATAATTAATTTTTGACCTTTTCCAAAATTCATAATTAACTTTTGACCTTTTCCAAAATTTATAATTAGGTTTTGACCCCTTCCAAAATTCTCCATACATTTTATTTCTTCTTTTTTTATTTCATTTTCGCCCCTTATAACAAATATGCAGAACATGAACAACACCCCCACTTTCGCACCCCAGCAAAGCCCGTTCCAAAAAGAGATGCAGGAGACTCCCCACCCCCTTTCTACTTCCCCTTCCACCGCTCACAATCTCCGGCGCCTCTTATTCCCACTGTTGTTGTATTCACCCTTTCCCACCATCGCCATCAACCGAGCCCAGATTCAGGTATGTATATTCAATTATCTTTTTACACTTTTCCGTTTTATCAAATTTTATTCTTATATCCGCAATTTAGCTCAGGTCGAATTTTTTTATAAAATTTGGGCCTTCAACCCACAATAGATTGAGAAATTGATATGAATACATTATAATTGTTGTTTGCGGGTCGAATTTTCTGATGAAATTCGGGCTTTCAATCTATAGTGGGTTGAGAAACTGAGTGAATATTTGTGTTTAAAATTGATTCTTTTTGTTATGTCCTTCATTCCCGGTTGAGAAATAAATCCTTTATGTAAATCTGATTTTGACAGAATTTCCTCAAATGTATACACCCTTTGTCAGTATAAATTTACTGAAATGCATGTACTAAATTGTTATTAATTATTAAAAAAAAAAGAAAAAAGAGAGAGAAAGAGAATATTATGAGAGAGCAGCATGTCTACTTAAACAAACTGAAGATAAAAATGAGCATTTGAATAGTCGAAGAAATTGAAAGAGAATTCTTCGACTAAAGTATTAGTTCAAGACTCTTGTGTAAAACGACATTATGTTCTTATACTTATTTTCTATCAATGATAGAAAGCTATCGTTGTGATGGGGAAAAAGACAATACTCAAACGGCATTATGTTCTTATACTTATTTTATTTTATTTTATTTCGTTTTAAATTATCCTACTTAAGATTTAGTGCTTAAATCATTGGTCATATTTTTAGTACATTAACAATTCTGTGAATACTGGCTAACGTAATTTGAGTATTGAACAAAGTATGTTTTTATTACTGAAAATATGTATTAATCTACATTATAATTCTCTCAATCTTGAATAATAAATATCAAAATTTTGCGCTGTAAGATTTTTTTGCTTTTAATCTGATTTTTTGTTGTGCATAATGATCATTTACTCATTTTTTTGACTTGATAATTATATGAAACAAGAAGTTTTAACTAGACTACTTATGATATGAAATGTTTGGATTTTGCACTTAATATCAAATCATTTTTTTATTATAAATAGTTTAAGTAATTAATTATTTAGAAGAAACCTTACTAATTAAGCCAAATGGTATCTTAAGACATAATTGGATGACAACTACTCTTAGTGAAACAACTTTATTGTGAAATTTTAGAATTTTTTAAAGATATTTCAACTATATTTTGTAATATTTTTGATTATATTTTGTAACACCTTAATTAAATTTTACGATATTTTTATGTGATCCCACTTTGAGACTACAAAAGAGACTAACTCTATCTAGATATAAGAGTAATTCATAAATAGTTTCGGATTTTAGTGATCATTATTTTTTATATTTTTTAGATGAAATAGTAACATTGCTGCCATGCTAGCATAATTTAAGCATATAATGTTTAAGTTCAATAATATAGAATGAATACAAATATGAGTTTCTAATACAAATACAAAATATATAATGAATTCATACCTTTATTTTGTATTCTCAAAAATTGATTGCTGCTTGGTTCTAAAAAATATGGTTGTTTTCTGCTTGGTTCCAAATATATGGTTCTTGTTTGCTGCTTGGTTGCCTTTAACTTGATCATTGCTTGGTTCTTGTTTGGTGCAGGGTTAATATTGAAAAACAATAGGAAAATATTGGAAGGACAATTCGTTGCAAACTCTGTTCAGAGCAAAGAGAATAATATGCGAAAATATTGGTTCAGTTGCTTCGACATTCTTTCTGTGTAAGAGCAGTGATTTAAAAAGTGAAGTGGTAGGTGGTTGGAAATTAAAGTAAGTGTATAAGTTATTGGTAGGACTTTTTTTATATTGGAACGACTTGTCGTTGCAATACATATTGCATTAACTCACTCCCAGGATATTATTAATGGCTCGAAATATTGGAACGGCTTTAGTTGTTTATAGTAACGACAATATGTCCTCCCTAAAGACGAACAATATAGCAACGACTTTGTATCAATAGACACGACATCTGTCGTTCCAAATATTTATCTGATCTATAGGGACGACAAATTGATGTCGTCCCTATATATACTATTTATAGGAACGACGAATATGTCGTTGCTAAATTATCGTCCCTCTTAAGCATTATTCTTGTAGTGTATTAAGTTCACCAATAAAATGCAATTGAAAAATAATATATGTTGCGAATTCAATTAACCAAGGCATCAGGATCATCATAGTGCAATTCGAATGATTTAAAAAGTGACTATACCACTCTTAGTAATATATCGCATGAAAAAGTATATTCCTAAGAAGTTAACTTCCAAAAATAAATCACAATTCAATTATATTTGTATACTTTGCAAAAATATGTATTATCTAACAAAATAATATATATTTAGCATTTGCCAATACAATTAAGGCACCAAGATTAGATGATTCAAAATTACACAAGCATTTACAACTACGAGACCAAGATTTATATTTCTTATTTAAAATTACTTTGCGGGATATATGAACTTAAAACTTACCAGGTATGATATTCAGAAGAAATTTTGTGGAGCAGGTTTCGAAATCTTGACATTTTGAGGAGTTGGCGAAAGTAATGGGTTCGTCTTTTCTCTTTTCTTTCTTGTTTTATTTTTTTCTCGTCTTTTCAAGTTAAATGGTAAAATGGTTCTACCAAGGGGTGAATATAATATTATAAAAATTTAATAACTTAGATGGGTAAATTTAGTAAAGGGTCCGTATGATGTTAACACCTCAACTGCCAAAAATCCACATGAATGCATAAATTAACCCTAAATGCACTCTACAAATAATTTATCTTTTTCACCATTCTCCATCTCCTCACATTGTTGCCACCATAGACGAGGCCATCGAACGAGCCCATCAAACCTTTCGGATTAGATTTCTGAACAAAACACACTTTTGAAAAAAAAAAAAGAAAATGGTTCGAACACTCTTTTTTTCTTTTTTTAAATAAAATAGACCGTTTGGAGAATAAACTGAACATCTGTACAAAGTTTGAGTTTTTTTTGAACATATGTAAATTTTTTAAACTTTGACATTTGAAAGTTGGCCCGATTCACAATAGTTGATACAACAAAAAATATTGACTCACAAAGAATGAGGTCGCTGAACTCCGAACTACTTTTTTTTGACTTGAGCGACGTATAAAACAAAACCCAAGTCAGTACCTTTTATGATGATAAAACAAGAGCTCAAAATTAGGATTAAATCAACTTATAATTGAAGTGAGGCCTGTGTTCTCTTTATATAGACAAGAGACGTGTCCCAATCTAGGGTTTTCGTCACCTATTAATATTACAATACTATAATTAGTTCAATGACTTATAATTAGGATTTCTCTTATATGCTAAGTTACCATATTTATTAGAAGTCTCGTATTTTGTTAAGTTACCATAATAACCATGGGCCAATAACCATCTCATACCTTTAGTTCGCCGGGCCCATGTCATATCTTCCATACTAGCCCGCGGGTCCCATACCATAACCATAAACCCCATCTCTTCCTGCCATCCTATTTATAAACATAAATACCCGTTCGTTCTATAAGAGCTCAGCAATTCCATAGAAGGGATCGTTTTTTACCTAACTCGACATGCATGACTATTAACATCTTTGAAATTAAGCTAACCATAATCTGTTTTTAAGTAGTTAGTGACGTGACTTAATTAGTTAGAAAGTTGTTAGGGTTAACAACCTGCTGTTAAGTCATGTGCTGAGCCGCCGAGCTGTTGTGTATTTTTTGATCACAGGGTTTGTATATAAACCTCTTCTGTAAAATTAGTTTAAAAAAAAAAACATCACAATTCAATTTTACAGTTTTTTTGTTCTTTACATTCAACATGGATCAAAGAGCTATTGTTTAAAACAAATATTAGCACTTGCAAATCTTGTCCCATTCCCTACTGCTCCAAATCAAACTTTCTCTTCATGACAGCAGAGAGTTTGATCAGCCTACACTGTACGAAAGTATTGTTGGGGCTTTACAATACTTAACCCTAACCAGACCTGACATCTCATTCATGGTCAATAAACTTAGCCAATTTTTAGTTTCACCCACTGTTAATCATTGGAAAGCCTGCAAGAGAGTGTTGAGATATCTACATGGGACTATAAACCATGACATTCTCTTCAAACCAATCTCCAGGATGGCACTACATGTTTTTGTTGATGCTGATTATGCTATTGCATTGATGATAGAAGAAGCACTAGTGGATATTGTATTTTTTTGGGATAAATCCCATTGCATGGAGCTCTAAGAAGCAGCATGTTGTAGCTCGCAGCAGTACCGAGACTGAATTAAGACCCTTGCACTAGCCACTACTGAGCTGATATGGATTCAGGCTTTATTCAAGGAGCTAGGTCTGGTTATCTCTCAGCCGCCAGTCTTATGGTGTGACAACATGGGAGCAATAACGCTAGCGTTTAATCCATCTATTCATGCACGTAGTCGTCACATAGAGGTTGATGTTCATTTCCTAAGAGAGAAGGTTCAAAATAAAGAATTGGATGTGCGGTATGTGCCTACAGAATTTCAGACGTTCGACATTCTCACCAAAGGGTTGTCGATTAATCGCATGAACTTCTTAAGTCAACGGCTCTCTCTTCGGCCTTCCCCGAGTTAACATTGCATTGGCGCGTATTAACAGCTTTGAAATTAAGCTAACCATAATCTGTTTTTAAGTAGTTAGTGATGTGGCTTAATTAGTTAGAGAGTTGTTAGGATTAACAACCTGTTGTTAAGTCATGTGCCGAGCCGCTGAGCCGTTGTGTATTTTTTGATCACAGGGTTTTTATATAAACCTCTTCTGTAAAATCAGTAATAAAAAAAAAAAAACTTCACAATTCAATTTTACAGTTTTCTTGTTCTTTACTTTTAACAATGACGACCTGGATATTTAATGTAGCCGTGATGGACTCGTGGTGGCAGATGGATGTTTTTTTCAGCTTCAGGGATGACAACAACCAAGGCTAAGATAGGTTTTTAGCCATGAAAGATGGAGGTTTTCGAGCTTGTGGGGACTGCGGTCATTGTAGACTGAGGTTTTCGAGCTCGCTACGGCAGCCATATGTAAAATGGAAGATTTGAGATTGGATGACGGCCATGAAATATTTTTTGATGTGTGTGTACATGTGTAATTTGCGTGTGTATGTTTCTTTTTCTTTTCTTTTTTTTTTTTTGAGCAAAGGGTGGTTTGGACATCTTTGGTTTTTTTGGGATGTTCTTATAAAAGTATGTGGGGTGTCAATATTGGATCCTTTAACAAATGAGGTAAGTTGTTAGATATATGTATATGTGCCATATATATAATTAGATATTAATTAACTAGTTTTAATATCTAATTAATATTTTATATAATTAATTATTTTAATAGATAAGTTTTATATATGGTATTATTGGTTAGTTAAAAGAGTTGGTTTTCACCCAATTCTGCACACGTTGATAGACCGTATGATTCATCTGTTCTGCAAATAACTGACTTTAGCAGAGAATTATATATGTGGTCCTCTCTCCGCCGATAAAGGTTATTCAGTTTATTATCTATCAAATCCACTTAAATTATACACTGTAATTAAGGACGGCTGGGAGAGAGAAACCAGATATATTCCAACCTTTCAACAATCAGATTGGGCAGAAAAGGAAGGATATGGCTGCTCACGGTTAGTCATAATTATTATTGTATACTTAATTGTGAAAATCATGAAATTCAAGAACCTGAGACTCAATTATATTTTATGATGATTAATTATCAAAAATGACTAACATGTGGTATCAGAGCACCAGGTTTATGAGCTCATGATTTTCCGATTTATAAATGCAAAATCGAGTATTATATTTTCACTGCAATTTTTTATGTATTGCAAAGGTTTTGATATCTATTAATATATCTGCTGCGTTCATGATTTTTTTGATCACCACGGTTTGTTCTGGCATGAATAATATTCACTTTCTTTCATACTGTATTGGTCTTGTATGGATAAAGTTATGATAACTTCCTCTTGCAGTTTATTTTGAATTCACTGACTTCTGAGTATGGTCCTTTCCAAATGAACTATAACACCATGAAAGATAAATGGAATGTGAATGAACTTCACAGTATGTTAGTTCAGGAGGAAACATGGGTTAAGAGTCAAGGAACTCATTCCATTCATCTCGTTACCAATCATGGAGCTGGTAAGAAAGTCCGAAGAAGGAAAGGAAAGGGCAAGCATGGACCATTGAAAGTGAATGAGTCTTCTGTCCAAATCTAGAAAAAGGAACACAACGATCTCAAGTGTCGTTTCTATGGGAACCCGTACACTTCCAAAGAGATTGCCTGAAACATAATGCATGGTTCGAAAAGAAAGGTATGCTTAAAGCTTTCGTATGTTTCGAATTAAATTTAATTGAATTTCCTGATAATACTTGGTGGCTTGATTCCAGCTGCACCACTCATGTTTCAAATACGATGCAGGGATTCCTTACGATCCAAATCACAAACCCAAATGAAAAGTATGTGTACATGGGAAATCGAGTCAAAGCTCCAGTTGAAGCTATTGGAACTTATTGTCTTATTTTAGATTCCGGACACCATTTAGATTTGTTTCAAACTCTTTATGTACCTCCCGTTTCTCGTAATTTGGTTTCTCTTTCAAGACTTGATTCTATTGAATATTCCTTTAAATTTGAGAATGGATGTTTTAGTTTGTTTAAACAAAATCTTTTTATTTAGTTCTGGTGTCCTTAATGATGGTATTTATAAACTTAAGCTCGACAATAATTCTGCTGAGAATCTTTTAACCCTGGATCATAATGTTGGAACTAAACGTGATTTAGTGAATGAAAATTCTGCTTTCTTGTGGCATAAAGGTTTGGGGAATATTTCCAAAGAATGAATGAAAAGATTGGTAAAGAAAAAAATCCTTCCAAATTTAGATTTTACCGATCTTGACATTTGTGTGAATTGTATTAAGGGAAAACAAACAAAACACACAAAGAAGGGAGCCACTAGAAGCACACAACTTCTTGAAATAATACACACCGATATCTACGAGCCTTTTGATATTTTCTCTTTTGGAAAAGAAAGATATTTTATCACTTTTATCAATGTTTTTTCACGTTTTGGTTATATCTATTTATTAAATGAAAAGTCTCAGTCGGTAGATGCCCTCGAGGTATTTATTACTAAGGTTGAAAGACAACTAGATAGAAAAGTGAAGATTATTAGATCTGATAGAGGTTGTGAATTTTATGGAAAATATAATGAATCTGGGCAATATCCAGGCCCGTTTGCCAAATTCCTTGAAAAGCGTGGTATATGTGCTTAATATACTATGCCAGGTACACCACAATAGAATGGTGTAGCAGAAAGACGTAATAGTACACTCTTGGATATGGTTAGGAGTATGTTAAGTAATTCTTCATTACCCACATCATTGTGGATGCACGCTCTTAAAACTACCATGTATTTGTTAAACAGGGTTCCTAGTAAGGCAGTTCCTAAGACTCCTTTTAAACTGTGGACTGGTAGGAAACCTAGTTTAAGGCACTTGCATGTTTGGGGTTGCCCGGCAGAAGTAAGAGCTTACAATCCCCAAGAAAAGAAATTGGATCCAAAGACAATAAGTGGTTACTTTATGGGCTATCCTGAAAAGTCTAAAGGGTATAAGTTTTACTGTCCTAATCATAGTACAAGAATTATTGAAACTGGAAATGCTAGGTTTATTGAAAATTGTGAAATTAGTGGGAGCCAAGAACCACGAAATATGGATATTCAAGAAGTTAGGATGCAAATTCCTTTGCCCATAACTCCTTGTAAAGTTGTTGTTCCTTCCATTGTTAAACAGCCTAGTTTTGGGCAAGAACAACACATTAATGACCAAGAAACTCACAATAACGATAATGAACCTGCAATAAATGAACCACATGAAATACAATTACGTAGATCTCAAAGACAAAGGAGATATGCTATTTCAGATGAATATGTGGTTTATCTTCAAGAGTCAGAATGTGACTTAGGAGTTGATGATGATCCAGTTTCATTTTCACATGCCATGGAAAGTTATAATTCTATAAAATGGTTAGATGCCATGAAAGATGAACCAAACTTTTGTGCACCCCAATTAAAGATATTTTAAATTAAAAACACACAAGCTTGCTCGCAAGAGTACGAGGGCGCTTGTAGGGTGGAAAGTTGACTCGAGTCATTTCTCAAGGACAACAAATTATCGGATTTCGGATAGTTGTTCAAAAACAAGTAACCAAAGTATTCTTTTTTGGGGTTTTGTTTGATTTTTGATTTATAACTACTAATTTAAATTGCAAGATTTGAACTTAAAATCTAATTTATTTATCCTAAATTATCAACTAGAGATTTAAAAGCAATTACTTAACCAATTTAAAATCTAAAGCAAATTTAACTAATTAATTACCTAGGAAATAACTATATTAAAATTCAACTACTTAAGAACTCAATATTAGAACCAATTTACAGCAGCTAAATTATCATAAATCGTCTCAATATACCAACCAAGAACATACGATCATGCATAAAATAAATCACTACGAATCAAACGATAGCAATAAGCATAAAAACTTAAGTAAACTAACATAAAATAATAGCATGAATATTCTCAACAATTCAAGTATCCAATATCCAAACTTAAACATAAAAATCTGACCTCAATAGTGAATTAAATAACTAAAACGTTCGGCAAATACGAAATCAAAATCCAAACTTAAGAACATAAAAGTTACTAACTTCAAAAGCTTAAAAACTAAGAATTTAAACTAAGAAACTAATGAAAGGTTGTAGAAAAATTATTCTAACTAATGTTTGCTGATTAAACTTCGAAAGTTCCACAGAGATTCGCAGCGAAACGGACGAAAATGGGCTGGGCGACGATGAACGGCAACCGGGACTCGTTTCGTTGAATCCTTCTTCTTGCTCTTGATCTCTGCGTTTTTGATGATTAAATCCGACTCTAAACCCTAGGATTATGTTTATGGTAAGTTTTTTGGGCTGAAAGTACCCTGGAACTCGGATTAATGGGTGGTTTATATAGAAATCGCGTATCTTGGGCCGCAAGTTACACATGTCAGTTACTGGGCCCGTTAACGGTAGCACTTTATGGTAAGAAGCTACCGTAAACGTCTCTGTTGCCTCCTTACGGTGATGTTTACGGTAAGGCTTACGGTAAGGGTCACCGTTAGCCTCCAAAAACTTGCTACATTTTCACCGGAACGCTCGATTCTTGTCTTTTAATCATCAACCTTCATCGTGCTGAGCCCTTCCGGTTACTTAGGTGTATGGAGAGAAACAGAGATAATTCACCTTTTTGCATCAATTTATATCAAAACACGGTAAAATAAGCTGGAAGTACAAATATACGAATTCAAGCTCAAACTATCCAACTTATACCAAAAATAATAAGAAAAATAAAATAAAATACCTACTAAAATCAAGACAAATTAGTGCTAATCAAAAGACGAGTTGAAACCCATGGAACAGAATGAAGTGCGAGACCTTGTTGAATTGCCAGAAGGTTCTAAAAGAGTCGGGTGTAAATGGGTCTTTAAGACCAAACGCGACTCCAATGGCAATATCGAACGACACAAGGCTAGACTTGTTGCAAAAGGTCTTACTCAGAAAAGTGGTATTGATTATAATGAGACATTTTCACTGATTTCTAAGAAAGATTCCTTTAGAATTATTATGACTTTGGTGGCTCATTATGATTTGGAGCTACATCAAATGGATGTGAAAACAGCCTTTTTGAATGATAATTTGGATGAAAAAGTTTATATGTTGGATCAATATGAGGGTTTCTCCATAGAAAAAAAAGAATGTATGGTGTGTAAACTTAAGAAATCGATATACGGACTTAAACAAGCTTCCCGTCAATGGTATCTTAAGTTCAATGATACCATCACTACTTTTGGATTTGAAGAAAACATTGTTGATCGATGTATTTATCTGAAAGTAAGTGGGAGTAAGTTTATTATTTTGATTATGTATGTTGATGACATCTTGCTTGCAACGAATGATCTTGGTTTGATGTATGAAACCAAGAAATTTCTCTCGAAGAACTTTGAAATGAAAGATATGGGTGAGGCAACTTATGTGATTGGAATAGAAATATTTTGGGATAGATCACAATGATTGTTAGGGTTGTCTCATAAAACATATATTAACAAAGTTTTAGAGAGATTTAGAATGGAAAAGTGATCATTAAGTATCGTTCCAATTCAGAAGGGAGATAAGTTTAGTCTTATGCAATGTCCAAAGAATGAATTGGAACGTAAGCAAATGAAATATATTCCTTATGCATCAATTGTTGGGAACTTAATGTATGCACAGACTTGTACAAGGCCAGATATCATTTTTGCTGTTGGAATGCTTGGTCGTTGTCAAAGAAATCCAGGAAAAGGTCACTGGATAGCTGCAAAGAAAGTATTGAGGTACTCGCAAGGGACAAAAGACCACATGCTTACTTATCGTATGTCTGATTATTTAGAGGTGATTGGTTATTCAGATTTAGATCATGTTGAATGTATTGACACGAGAAAATCCACATCTGGTTATGTGTTCCTATTCGTTGGGGGACCAATATCATGGAAAAGTGTGAAGCAGTCTGTCATTGCTGCATCCACTATGGAAGCTGAGTTTGTGGAATGCTTTGAAGCCTCACTCCAAGTAAATTGGTTGCGGAATTTTATTTCAGGACTTGGAATAGTCGACAGTATTGCCAAGCCGCTGAGAGTTTATTGTGATAATTCCGCATCAGTTTTCTTCTCTAAACACGACAAATATTCAAAAGGTGCTAGACATATGGAATTAAAATACCTTGTCGTTAAATAAGAAGTTCAGAAAACATATTAGCACCAATCTCATGATTGCAGATCCTTTGGCTAAAGGATTATCCCCCAAAGACATTTATTGAACATGTCGAAAGAATGAGGATTGTTAATGTAATATAATGATTCTATACTTTATGTATTCGACACTTTGAGCTCTTTTATGTATTATTTCTGAAAATTAATAGATATCCTGTTTGTCATTAACGTATAACATAAATGTTGACACAACTTTAACAGGATCTTGTCTATTATTAGACATTAATGTGGACCATTATTATTTTACGTTTATGAGAATTTAATTAGAAACTAATATTGTGGTACATGGAAGGAACTATGTCGGGTAATTGATATAGAACCTTCATGACTCATATTAGTATATACTTAAGAATGAATTTTCGACCAATGAAATTAAAACTTATCATTATGATGTGCACATTATGATTAATTTTAAACCATGAACGCATATTCTATCACTCGGCCAAGTGGGAGAATGTTAGATATATGTGACCAATGTGCCACATATATAATTAGATATTAATTTATTAGTTTTAATATCTAATTAATGATTTATATAATTAATTACTTTAATAGATAATTTTATATATGGTATTATCGGTCAGTTAAAAGAGTTGATTTTTACCCAATCCCGCACACATTGATAGACCATGTGATTCATCTGTTATGCAAATAACTGACTTTAGCAGAAAATTATATATGTGGTCCTATCTCCGCCGATAAAGTTTGTTCAGTTTATTATCAGTCAGAAAATTATATATGTGGTCCTATCTCCGCCGATAAAGTTTGTTCAGTTTATTATCTATCAAATTCAGGTAAGTTATAGACTGTAATTAAGGACGGCCAGGAGAGAGAAATCAAATATATTCCAACCTTTCAACAATCAGATTGGGCAGAGAAGGGAGGATATGGCTACTCGCGGTTAGTCATTATTATTATTGTATAATTAATTGTGAAAATCATGAAATTCAAGATTCCGATACTCAATTATATTTTATGATGATTAATTATGAAATATGATTAACATAAACTTCTTAAATTATAGGGTGAGAATAAATAGTTGCACCGTAAGACTACAAATTCTACGGTCCAAAAAACAAATACAAAATCCAAAGGACCCACAGCCAGAATCTCACACACGCAAAAAGAAAAAAGACCAACAAATCAATTCGAAAAAAAAAAACCCTCAAAACTTTTAATTCATACTTAAATCTTAATACAAAATTAAAGAATGGTTTATTATTCGTCAAAGCTCTCTTAACCAGATTTAAGAGAGAAAACAAGCTGGATATTATAAGATCATTCATGAGTCCCCATAGTGATGTGGAATGAATTATCTGAACGTGAACCATTAAGTTTCACAGATAAATAAATCTTGGCTGTACATTTCCTAGTTAATTGATAATTTGCTTTATTTACGTATATATGTTTGTTGTCCTGTGCAAAATGATTTCTGCAGTTGCATAATGATTCTGGGAGAACAATCATCAAGTCACATATTAATGAATAATGGGAGTTTGCGCAGAACGATCCTACCATGTTACACTGGGAGATAATTTATTTGTGATAGTTTTTTAGGATAATGCTTAACAAAAAATCGAGACAACTTAGATTATTTTGGGATTAATTGTCATATTTGTGATAGTTTTTTAGGATTATGCTTAAACTTAAAAACATATAAAGAAATTCTAAAAGTTAAAGAGAGTATTTATGTAGGAAACAAGTACTAAATGCAATGCTAAAAGTTATAATAGTAATAATTATTTTATTCATGTCGATAGCTTTCGCTATTTTATTTCATATGTAATCTTTTCTTGTTACTAGATGCCACGGAATATGATATATCCCATTTTCTTAGCGTTTCTCCTTATCCTGGCTAATAGCAAATGGGCTCTGAACTTTGTACTTCCCATTGGACCATGTAAATGAACCAAACAAGGATTCATTAGAAGTTTTAATAAGTTTAAATGTCACTTGAAAGCTTCGTTTTTTGACTTTCTTCGAGAACAGCAGTTTATTCGGCACCACTTGAACCTGCAGACTAGGAGGAGCCTCCACAGTTGCGATGTATGTCGAATATTCATCACCGACATTAGTCACTGTTCTTTTCACCGCCCTTCTTCCATTTACCTTTAATCCGGAGACAGCTATTGAAGGATAGTTCATATTGGATATTAAATCAGGACTCGAGTTACTAGGGCAAGCAAAGTTATCAGGAACAGTCGAAGCAATAGATTTAATCATGGATGCGTTGTAGCCCATGTTGCAAAGAAATCGAATGTAATCAGAGTTCTTTGTCTCGTAGACGAGCCCTGGACAAATTGGGCCAGATATACTTATTTCTCCTGCCCCGATGTCATAAGGGGTGGCATTTGATTCGTAAGCTACTGAAATTGGATCGTGTAGATTGTTTTTATGGACCGCTGCAAATGAGATATGACAGATTTTGTCAATGATGTTTGCGAAGGTAGGGAGTGTTTGTAAAATAAGCCCCCCCCAAAAAGAAAGAAAGAAAGAGTGAGTGAGTCTTAAATTTTTCTAAGTTAAGAATCATGTACATTTTTTATTTTGGGCTACGAGTTTGCAAACACTCCCATAGAATAAATAGAATTATTTCAAGTGTTTGTTCGAGCACATTGTATCGATCAGACCTGTTGTCATTATGGCCGATCTGATAGCAGAGGGACTCCATTTCGGATGCCAAGACTTTATCATTGCAGCTAAACCAGAAACGTGTGGGCAAGCCTGAGACGTGCCCGATAGTAAGTGGAAGTGGGGTGGTTCAATAGTTTGCGCACTTGTTTTATTAAAAGGCGGCCACGCTGCAAGGATGTCTACTCCTGGTGCTGCAACATCGGGCTACAAAACCACCATTTTAATTTAGCAACCACCTACTTAATCTTTCCGTTTGCGAAAGAGTATGAGACAAAAAATCTATTTACCTTGAGAAGGTTTTCAATACCAATGATAGGGCCTCTTGAGGAAAAGAATGGAACAACGGGAGCTGGCTTGTAATACATTACTACTTCAGTTGGCAATATGGTCGCCAAGGGATTCCTTTTAATGTCACCTTTTGTTTTAATAATAATAATAATAATAATAATAATAATAGTATTTTATAATGGTTATGTCTTTTCTATCTTTCTGTTGATTACCGTGTTGAGTTGATATAAGATTGTATTTGAGCTCCATCGGCTTCACTGACAGCGGCAAATGGAGTAGTTCCATAGTCATCTGAAAGCTGCCTATAGAATTCGTCAATCACTATAATCCCGACTGCGCCTTGTGTCATCAATGTGTCGATCATGTCTGATAGAATAGTTGGGTACTTGTATCCACACACAACAATTTTTCCCTTTACTTTGGCACCATCTAGTGAACCTGGTATACAATAGCTGGAAAGATGCGCCATCACATGAACTCACTAATTAGTTGTCACTCTCATAATTATGGACACGTTTAAATTCTCTATCTATATCGTACCTTGCATTAGCTACATCAGTTTGGTTGAAGCTGGCTGAGCGTCCATCTACTAAATGATAAACCGCAGACTTTTGCAGACCCGAAAAGTTGATGCCTCCAGCCTACCGAATAAAAACGACTCATGATCATATATATGCATATGGAATGTCATGGTTCATTTTTTTCCCCTTAGAATTACCTTAATCTTCTTGTGTCTGCCACCCAATACAATAGCGGCTTGAATGTCACGATCAATGGAGGTTGCAGCAATAGTTAGCATCCAAGGGGCGAAATTCACAACTGTCCCAGGAGAAGGGCCGCCATTCCCAGCGGAGCATACCACAGTGACCCCCTTCTCTGCAGCATGAAACGCTCCGATGTGAACAGAATCGGTGACCAAATTATCAACAGAAGGATCGTTAACTCCAAGTGATATGGATAACACATCGACCCCATCAGCAATCGCATCATCGAATCCTTTGAGAATAGCTGACGACACGCAATGCCCGTCAGCTCCACAAACACGATACATAGCGATTCTGGAACCTGGGGAGCCCCCTCTTGCGTTCCCCTTAGCTAGGCCCTTGTACGATGCCCCCCAAATTGGAATCCCTGCTGCAGTCGATGCGACATGCGTGCCGTGGCCTTGCTCGTCCCTGGCTGAGCCAATGTAACCTGGCGCCTCAGGATTATCATAATACCTTGCTCCAATCAATTTCCTGTTGTATATTTAATTGCCATTTATTTCAATATTAAAAAAGAAACAAATTATTTTAACTTAAAAAATATTATATTCTTTGAAGTTAAATTATAATATATTTTTTTTTTAATTACTTGTTGCATTTGAACGGATGAGTGGAATTTGCGCCAGGCACGCATTTTCCCTTCCAACGTGATGGGATTGGACCCATATACTTATCACTGAAACTGGGATGTTCAGGCCAAATTCCTGATATGTTTCAATCGTTAATTAAGAGCACAAGTACTTCATTAAAAAAGATGATGTTCAAAAATATATATATATATATAACCTGTATCTATGATGCCAATGATAGTGTCAGCCCCAGTTGACCAATTAGACACAGAAGGAGGGATTGTGGAGCCATTTATTATAAAAGCAGGAGTTTGGGACATCAAGAAATCCCAAGAACGAGTGGTGTGAAGTTGTAAAACTCGGTCGGGGAAAACGGACACCACTCCAGGTCTTTGTGCTATTGAGTTGGCTTCTTCGTCCGATAAACGAGCCGCAAATCCCAAGAAACTCTTGTTGTAGGTATGTACAACAGAATCAGCTTTCTTCCTGAGTTAGTAAACCCAAACACTTTTTAAGAATATACTGAACAAATTATGTATTATCTTCATTTAATTCATACTAAAAGTTGACACATATATTAAAGTTGATTAATATCATATTTTATAGCAAGAATTTTCAGAATCAGGCAAGTCATTTCTGGTTTACAATTAAAAATAAAAATAAAAATAGTAAAACAGTACTCTACAATGAATTAAACCTTTTTTTGAGCTCGCTTAGAAGCTGAGCATGATCATTTCTTGGCAAACTTGTTTTTCCATGTACACAATATAAATTTTATCATTACTTTCTGATTTGGCTGCTGCATTAATCTTAGCTTCACCGAGAAACGAGACAAGAAGCAAAAATTGAAACCAAATAAAACATAGAAACCCCTCATGATTATTATTGATTCCCTCAAAATCAAATGTAGTGATGATGATGAGTTCACACTTCCTCAACGTTAAGCTTATGCTCTTTATATATAGTGTTCAGCGGTAGTTGAATTTTATTGAAAAGGCCTAAAAATATTCTATTGGACGCAAATTTCGCTGATAGAATATTTTCTTTTGAGTGCACTAGTTTGTAGGACTCGACTTTAAGCTGTAATTAGATATTTATTAGAATTTATCTTACTGTGTTAGATCACACCACTAATTTAGATATATATTTTTTTTTCATGTAATGAAACACAACAATTTCTGGTGAAACTGTCAAGAATTTGATGTGGTTGCCAAATATCTATAAATCAATCATGTTATGATATTGGCTACAAATGGGGTGCAACCAAATGTCCCGGAGACTAAAATAAAGGAATTGCTCGTTTATCTCGTGTGTTATATATATGTTCATACATGGGAAAACTTTTTTTTTTTTCCATTATATTTGTTGATATGTCTTGAATCTCTCGCTTCGCAATGTTGTACGGGGGTCTCGCTGCCCGATCAGTGAATCGGGGTCAAGGGGGCGAAATCCCCCCTTACCTGAGGATCCGGGGGCGGAGACGCCCTCGGCCCAACGGTATACAGTTTTGGGCCTTAAGCCCAATTTTGTTGTATTCTCTCAATACTATATTGGGATAAATTTTTTTTACCTCCTAAAGTATCACTAAACTTTGACTTTACCTCTTAAACTTTTTTTTCTTTAAAGTTGCCTCCTGAAATTTGCGTTTTTTTGAGTTTGCCTCCTAAAGTACAATTCAGGCCAAAAAGTTGTCGGACGCCGTTCACTTGACTTACACGCGAGGGCAGGAGTGTCTTTTCTCTTTTCAAATTTTTTTTTTGCCTCCTCAACTATCTTATTTTTTTGACTATGCCTCCTAAAGTATTTTTCTATCAAATTGCCTTCTCAAGTACGGTTTTATTTTAAAATTGCCTCATCAGGACAGATTTTGGGCCAAAAAATAAAAATAAAAATCAAATACCGATGGAATTTACCTAATGAATGGATACTAATAATAATAATAATAATTATTATTATTATTATTATTATTATTATTATTATTATTATTATTAATAAGATATTACTAATATTTTTTGAATATAAATAATATAAATTTTAATACATATAACATAATTATAATACACATTTAAATACTACTACTAGCACTACTAGTACAAATACTACTATTACTAGTAGTAGTAGTAGTAGTAGTAGTAGTAGTAGTAGTAGTAGTAGTAGTAGTAGTAATAATTTTGAAATATAATTTATAATAAACAGAAATTAAAATTAAAAAAAAAAAAGAAAAAAAGAAAAACCGAGGGTCATTAACCCTCGGTTTCCGAGCGTTCATGACCCTCGGTTTTGGCCTCGGTGTTTCCGAGGGCCACCGGCTGGAATAAACCGAGGGTAGCGACCCTCGGTTTCCCCTCGGAAATATTTTCCGAGGGAATTTGTCCTCGGAAATATTTTCCGAGGGACAGTTTTTCCGAGGGAACGGTTTCCCTCGGTTTTCCCTTCGGTTTTTCCAAAAAACCGAGGGAAAAAACCCTCGGAAAAACTGTTTTTTTTTTTT
>BMAC01001042.1:0-20784 GCA_014905375.1 Phtheirospermum japonicum | reverse complement strand
ATTTTAACTAATATATTTAATAATATATATATATATATATATATATATATATATATATATTTATATATATATACTATTTTGTAGTGAATAGAATTGTTTAAAAAGATCCTAATTTATTAATATGGGTGAGGTGTCAAATTATGATTGGATTACCATACATGGGTATGGTATTGTGAATGTAATGTAGTCTTTTCCTATATTATATTATATTATATTTGAAAGTGTATTATAATTACATTATATGCATTTTAAATTAAAATATATACATTATAAGTAATGCTATATTTCAACAAAAATAAGAGATGAGAAAAAAGTTACAAAAATTGTTATTGTGAAAAGATCGTATTATATATCATATATTTATTAAATATTAAATTATATTCATAAATTTTTATATTATAATTATATATTATTATTATTATTAGTAGTAGTAGTAATTTTTAAAAGTGTATTATAATTATTTTATATGTATTAAAAATTATATTATTTATATTTAAAAAATATTAGTAATATATTATTATTATTATTATTATTATTATTGTTATTATTATTATTATTTACCTAGCTAGGGTATCATTCATTAGGTAAATTCCATTGGTATTTGATTTTTATTTTTATTTTTTGGCCCAAAAACTGTCCTGAGAAGGCAATTTTAAAATAAAATCGTACTTCAGAAGGCAATTTGATAGAAAAATACTTTAGGAGGCAAAGTAAAAAAAAAAAGAGATAGTTGAGGAGGCAAAAAAAAATCTGAAAAGAGAAAAGACGCTCCTGCCCTCGCGTGTAAGTCACGTGAACGGCGTTGATTAGAGTAGATTTATCCTTATTTTTATTAGTTTTTTAGTTCGTTTTTATATTTGTTTTTGGTATAAGTTGGACGATTTAAGTATAATTCCGTATTTTCATAGTTCCAACTTATTTTACCGCATTTTGATCGTAATTGATGCAAGTAGGTGATATTTTGTTGTTTTCCACCTTATAACTAAGTAACCGGAAGAGTTTAACGCGTAATAGACGAAGTTCGATGTTCAAGAAGTGAAGAACAAGCTTTCCGGTGAAACGAGTAGCAAAAGATTGAGAATTTGAGACAGTCGCGTCGACCGACGCGACCGTCGACGCATCGTCGACGTGAGCCATGCCAGCGAGTCATGACCGCGTCAGTCGACGCTCCGTCGACGCACTGCCGACGCTACGTTCTGAAGCGTCGATGTCGACGCACCATAGTCGACGCTTCGTCGACGCTACTTGCTGAAGCGTCGATGTCGACGCACACCGTCGACGCACCTGCCCAGCCGACGTGCACACCTGCCAACCAAGACTGCTGACACCCGCGAGTGCCAGCACGCGTCAGCCGACGCTCCGTCGACGCGACGGCCCAAAATTTAGATTTTAGGGTTTCTTATGCGCCAAGTCATGCAAAATCTATATAAACCCTCTATATTTCGGATTTTGAGGAGAAGACACGACCCCTAGGGTATTTTGAGCTAATAATACACACAATTCCATATCTCATAACGAGACTTGAAGACGGAGATCAAGGATCGAAGAACAACTCGTCGAAAACGTCGAATTCGAGTTCGGGATTCATTCTTCGCCCAAGATCAACGTTCAACCTCTGGAATAGCTGGAGCTTTTTACTGCTTTCATTAGTTGCAATAAGTTTTCTAAACTCTTAGTTAATTTAGTAGTTAATTTTTAGTTTAATTGTTAGTTTAATTCTTAGTTAATGCTAGAACTAGTTTAATTAGCTTAATCATTTATGCTTGTTATTGGATATTGGTTAATTTAGTTGATTTATGCGATTGATTTATACTTAGTTATTCTTTAATCTTAGATTCATATGATACATTGCTTAGTGATAATTTATGATATTCATGCTGTTAGATTAATTGCTATTAATTCTTAGTTCTTGAGTTCAAGTAGTTTAATTATTGCTCGTAGTTGGTAATCTAGTTAAAGTGATTAGTTTAATTAGTTTTAGTTTAATTATTGCTAAGGTTATAATGATCGATTCAATCCATTTAGAACCCCAAATGTATATGTATGTTATTCGTAATTGAGAAAAATATCCGAAAGCCCGAACAGTTGTTTCCTCGAGAGATACGACTCGAGTCAAACTCATCACCCTACAGTTACCTCATACACTTGCGAGCAAACTGACGTGCTTTTAAATTATTTATTAAAACGGGGTGCACAAAAGTTTGAGTCAAAAATTTGGCGTCGTTGCCCGGGAAGCAACGAGTAGGAATTAAAGATGTTTTTCATTTTATTTTCTTTTTGATTTATTAGTTTATTTTTATTTTTACTTGGTCTTTATCATTTGGTACGTTGATGTATTGTTGAGTTTATGCAGGGAAGGCGATCACTTGAACGCGACCTTGTACCATTCATTGACAACATCCACCGTTCAAACCCACCGAGACCAAGACCCGTTCTTATTTCCGAGGACAATTCCTCCACAGCAACGGATTTCGCTTGCGATCGAGCTTCCGACATTATGTTGGAGGCAAATCCAATTCGAAACGGCGATTCACCACCGAGATATGTTTAAGCAACCATTGCCACCTAAAGAGAAGGATCCCGGGAGTTTTTGCATAATTATTTCTCTCGGGAATGGACAAACGGCAAGAGGGATGCTCGATCTTGGCGCTAGCATAAATTTGATGCCCCATTCGATTTACAAGGAATTTGGCCTAGGACCGCTGAAGCCGACCACGATGAAATTACAATTGGCGGATAGAACGATAAGGCTACCTTTGGGGATTGTGGAGGATGTCTTAGTGCAAGTAGACAAGCTAGTAGTGCCGGTCGATTTTGTCATTATGGATGTTGGTGACGTACAAAGCGAGAACCGAGAACACACCATTTTGTTAGGACGTCCATTCATGTCTACAACGCGCACGGTGATCGAATTAAATGAGAGGAGGGTGACTATGCCCGTATTGGGCGAAACGGTGATATTTTCACTTCAAGATTTTCACAAGAATCCTGCATCGTTTGTTAAGAACGATTGTTCTACTATTGATTTAGTAGATTCTTGCGCGAATGAGCTCTTGAGCATCGCCACGATTGAAGAGTTTGATAATGTAGAGGCATTTGATGATGGATTGCCCATGAAGCTGAACGTGCCTAAAAACGAGCCAAAAGTGGAGTTGAGACCACAACGAGATCGTTCGAAGTTTGAGCCAAGAGAAAAGATGAAGCCAAGAGAAGATGCCCTCGACCCCTACAAGAATTTTAAACGTACGAAGAAAAAGGGCGAGGCTAATAGCAAGGATTGGACAAAGAAGAAGAAGAACTCGAATGAGGTGTTTAACGAGAAGTTCAAGGTTGGTCAACTAGTGCTGTATAATTCCGATCGTAAGTTTGGGCCAACCAATTTTGAAGTTGCATGGAGTGGACCGTTTTTAATAAAAGAGATGGATGAGTATGGTGTAGTCACACTGTACGATGAGAGTGAGAAATCAAGTTTTCAAGTTCACAAGCATCGACTTAAGCCTTATTACGAGAAATGTATGAAGAGTCGAGATAGAAGCAAGAAGGAGTTCGTGGATCCACCACTAGCTAAAAGTTGATCAAGTAATTGCGTCGAGCATATGACGTTAAATGTTGCGCTTCTTGGGAGGCAACCCAAGCGTTAGTTAGTTTTTGTTTTATTTATTTTCTTTTATTTTATTTTTGTCTTTTTATATTGTGTCAATTGCCGTGGTACGTTTATGTGTGTGTTGATGTGCAGAAAATACGATAAATCGCTTATTCTGGACAACGGTTATATAACGGTAGCTCGCTACCGCAAGGCCTTACCGCTAGTTCCACTCGAGGCGTTAACGATGACGATCAACCACTGAACCTACCGCTTAACGCAGTAATCATGGATTACGATGATTTTGTCGATCGAGGTCGCAATCCGACCCAAGTTAGCCGCAGTCCGACAACCTTTGGATGAGCTGCAACCCAGCCATTTACGACGTTGGCCGCAATCCGGCCGTTTCAAATCCAAAAAAACGTGCCACCGGGCACTTGCGCGTCGTAATTGGTCACAATCTTGTTTTGTTTGTTTGTTTTTATTTGTAGGTTTGTTCGGGACAATCTAGTCACGCGATCTAAGACGAAGGATAATTGCACATGCATTTTTAGAGAGACTCGACCATCGAATTTTCAGGGATGTTTTCTTATCTCCCATATTCTTATTTTCTTTAATATTTATGACAATCAGGAGATTGCCAAGTTTTTAGGGAGGGGGGTGGTTGAGTATGTTTAGTGCAATTTGATGTCTTTTGTTTTGAAATGCTTATTTTTGATGTGATTGATCGTTATTCTATGCTTAATTGTGTTTGTATGGCATGCCTGTCGAAGTTGACTAAGTATGATTATTTGTTTTCGTCTTTGAGCGTGCATAAGTGCATAATTTTTCAAAATTTATTATTATATGTTGTAAAATGGTACTCGGATGCAATCGATTTCACGAAACCTTAAAAGCAGCGTCAATTCAAAATTTTCATGCAAAAAGCCAGTGAGTAGCCTGAGTGATTGTCATCTTTGCATGTGCTTGAATAAGTTTCAGTTTTGATATCTCTTTGAAATCGCTGTGTGTAGTCGACTTTGAAAATGAAGCTAAGGCACATATAAAACCTTATTCCGGCCATTTCTACATAAATTTTAGCCACTATAAATTTCGAATGAGCCAAATATAGCCAAATGTCCATGCCTATAACCTTGAGTGTTTCTTAGACGACACTACAACCCATTAAAAGCGTGGGGTAGGAGTTCGTATTTTTATTGGTTATTTGAGTCTTGTAAATTTTTATTAGGAATTTATTATTGTAATTAAGGACCACCATCCGAAAAATTAAAAAAAAAATTAATACCCCATAAAAAAAAATATAATAAAAGGGGAAATAAAAGTTGATAAGAAAGATGGTGGGTCTTGTGTTGATTGCCCACGCGCTTGTAAAGGCTTGAGTCTAACTGTTTATTTTATGAAGCCTAATATTTAGAAGGCAAGAGTTGTGATTAAGTGGTTTGAGCTTTCAGTCGGTTTACGGTTTGCGAGTTGGGAAATAGCCTATATTTTAAAGGCTACGTTATGAGAGTTAAGTGAGCTTTTTATTTTTGAGCGAGGTGAAGCAATTTGTTTCTTGATTAGATTAGGTTGAGTGAGCGATTAGCCACACGACTCATATATTCAACACCCGTCCAAAAGCCTTACATTACAACCCGCGAAGACCTTTACTGATTCTTAGTTTTGACAGCACAATTAATTTGCGATTGAAAAGAGATTGATTTTCTGTGCTTATTTACTGTGCTTGTAATTGTATGATTCGAGTGTATACACGTCCCATGCAGAAAATACTTGAGTGCTTTTGAGCGTACTTATTTATATTATCCTTCGTGAGGAAGCATGATTTTATTTTGAAGCGAAAATGTAATAATGGTCAAGTGTTTGACGTTGCGTGACTTGTACCTATATTTTCAAAATTATCTATGTAGCAACGCACGACTCTTTACTTGAACTGATTTTCATTCTAGTTATACTTTGAAATCATCGTTTGTTCGAGGACGAACAAACCAATAAAGCGTGGGGTAGTTGATTAGAGTAGATTTATCCTTATTTTTATTAGTTTTTTAGTTCGTTTTTATATTTGTTTTTGGTATAAGTTGGACGATTTAAGCATAATTCCGTATTTTTTCCAGTTTATTTTACCGCATTTTGATCGTAATTGATGCAAGTAGGTGATATTTTGTTGTTTTCCACCTTATAGCTAAGTAACCGGAAGAGTTTAACGCGTAATAGACGAAGTTCGATGTTCAAGAAGTGAAGAACAAGCTTTCCGGTGAAACGAGTAGCAAAAGATCGAGAATTGGAGACAGGCGCGCAGTCGCGTCGACCGACGCGACCGTCGACGTAAGCCATGCCAGCGAGTCATGACCGCGTCAGTCGACGCTCAGTCGACGCACTGCCGACGCTACGTTCTGAAGCGTCGATGTCGACGCACCATAGTCGACGCTTCGTCGACGCTACTTGCTGAAGCGTCGATGTCGACGCACACCGTCGATGCACCTGCCCAGCCGACGCGCACACCTGCCGACCAAGACTGCTGACACCTGCCGAGTGCCAGCACGTGTCAGCCGACGCTCCGTCGACGCACCGTCGACGCGACGGCCCAAAATTCAGATTTTAGAGTTTCTTATGCGCCAAGTCATGCAAAGTCTATATAAACCCTCTATATTTCAGATTTTGAGGAGAAGACATGACCCCTAGGGTATTTTGAGCTAATAATACACACAATTCCACATCTCATAACGAGATTTGAAGACGGAGATCAAGGATCGAAGAACAACGCGTCCAAAACGTCGAATTCGAGTTCGGGATTCATTCTTCGCCCAAGATCAACGTTCAACCTCTGGAATAGCTGGAGCTTTTTACTGCTTTCATTAGTTCCAATAAGTTCTCTAAACTCTTAGTTAATTTAATAGTTAATTTCTAGTTTAATTGTTAGTTTAATTCTTAGTTAATGCTAGAACTAGTTTAATTAGCTTAATCGTTTATGCTTGTTATTGGATATTGGTTAATTTAGTTGATTTATGCGATTGATTTATACTTAGTTATTCGTTAATCTTAGATTCATATGATACATTACTTAGTGATAATTTATGATATTCATGCTGTTAGATTAATTGCTATTAGTTCTTAGTTCTTGAGTTCAAGTAGTTTAATTATTGCTCGTAGTTGGTAAAATAGTTAAAGTGATTAGTTTAATTAGTTTTAGTTTAATTATTGCTTAGGTTATAATGATCGATTCAATCCATTTAAAACCCCAAATGTATATGTATGTTATTCGTAATTAAGAAAAACATCCGAAAGACCGAACAGTTGTTTCCTCGAGAGATACGACTCGAGTCAAACTCATCACCCTACAGTTACCTCGTACACTTGCGAGCAAACGGACGTGCTTTTAAATTATTTATTAAAACGGGGTGCACAAATGTTTGAGTCAGGCGTCCGACAACATTTTGGCCTGAATTGTACTTTAGGAGGCAAACTCAATAAAACGCAAACTTCAGGAGGCAACTTAAAATAAACAAAAGTTTAGGAGGTAAAGTCAAAATTTCGTAATACTTCAGGAGGCAAAAAAAATTTATCCCTACTATATTTATGGTCCTTAAGATCGGTAATCTGTAACCCTGGTCGGTTAATAAAATTCGTTCTTCTCTCTACCCGTGTATGTAGCCAATTTGGTGAATATATATGTGTTTTCTTTACGTTTTCTGTTTACGGCTTTATAATCCTATTCATTCATAACAATACTATTCATTTTTTCAAAAAATGTACAAATTTACAAAATTTTTCTTCTATGACAATTTTGATGATATGCCATGATGGTGTAAATACTTATTATTTTTTAAATATCAAAATGTAAACACTAATAACGTGTGTCACCTGTTTTACCCCTTTTTTCCATCTAATTTTAAATATTTATGCACAAGACCACTGTTTTAAAAATCGGATCGGACCGGTCGGTTCAACCGGTTAAATCGGGAACCGGCCATTGACCCGGTCCGATCACACCTATAAAACCGTTTTAGCGGTTAAACCGGTCAAAACCGGTTAAACCGCTGAAAATCGGCAAAAAAATCGGTTGAACCGGTCAAACCGTTTTTTATGTGCAAAATATTGTGTATGATTCAACTAAATTGGCATAATTATATTAATGATCCATGAAACCTAATCAAGCAATATGAAAATAAATAAATTATGTTCGGTCAATTTTATTTTTTTTATTTTTATCTCTCTTAATAATCTAGACAAATAATTAAGATAGTGATCTATGACTTATATATCACATAACAAAAAATTACATTAATATGTTTAATAGAGTATAAATAAATTAAGCATTTTTATATAATAAATTAATTACTTTTTCCAAATACTAATCAAATTAATATTTATATTAATACATTACATAATATTTCATACTATATAATTAAGAATATTATATTTTTATTAATACGGTTGGACCGGCGGTTGAATCGGTCTGATCGGTTGAACCGTGAACCGGTGAGGAGACCGGTTCGTTCACCGGTCCGGTTTTTAAAACATTGCACAAGACTGTTTTTTTTTTTCTTCTTTTTCGTGCAATGCCCTGTTTGGCTGGAAGTTAATATCATGATTCAAGATTTTTTATTTTTTATTTTAATTCTTTCTCGTCTTTAAATACTAGTGCTAATTTGTGATGAAAAATGATGAAGGTCCAGGTTAGCAAGCAAGGAAATATTTTATTTCAGGCCACGTTCAAAAAAAAGAAAAAAGTGATTGACGATCATTAAACAACATCTGTTAAATTGGTCAGTTAATCAAAAAAAAACAGTTAATCAAAAACAGTTCAAAAATTCGATTGGACTTTATTGCTCTCGCGATTCAATACTTTCTTATCATTTTCCCCTAATTTTAAACATTAAATTGAAGACAAAAACTTAGGAAAATATTGGCCACAAAAACTTAGGAAAATATTGGCCACATTTCATAAAAGGTACGTGGTATTGAATCTCATCAAACCACATCTGCTAAGTTAAGCAATTCAACAAAAAAGTTAAAAAAAAAACTTAATCGGAACTTTTTTTTTTTGGCTTGATTATATATATATATATATAGGGAAAATCGCAATTTTTGTCCGATAAGTTTGACCCCTTTTAATTTTTGTCCTGTAAATATAGGCGGTTCGAAAATTATCCTCTATCTTTAAAATCTTCGCATTTCATGTCCTATAAATATAGACGGTTCGAAAATTGTCTTGTATCTTAAAAAATCTTCGCGTTTTATGTCCTATAAATCATAAAACGCGAAGATTTAGAATATAAAAACATAAAATAAATCTTAAAAGTCATAAAACAAATATAAAAGTTTATATGATTTTCTTATTTAGTGAAATTTTAAATAATGAAAATTAATAAGATCAAGGATAAATATAGAAACATAAGACGAGTGTTAAAAATTATAAAATAAATATAGATATTTATATGAAATAATCTGATATTTTATTATTAATAGTCGAGTTGTTTTCATATAAATTTCTGTTTTCATTTATAGTTTTTAATATTTACTTTATATTTTTATATTTAGCTCTAATTTTATTAATTAAAATATTATTATTTAGAAATAATAAAACTTGAATCTCTAGGGTTTTAACTAGTTCTCCCTATAAATATAGGTTCCTATTCTTTGCAAATCAATTTCAATTCTCCACCCGAATGTGTTTGTGTTATTTCTCTATTTTTAAAACTTGGGAAGCAAGAATTTTTAGAACGATGACTCCTTTATTTGGACTCATGAAAAGACATCGACCGAACGAATAATAAAGAACTTAAGCTTAGAGTTGTTCAATATTTTGCTCGGTCATGACTTGATGATAAACAGAAAAGACTTTCATGGAGATCGTTTTTTCATGATTTGGAGGTATTTATTGGTTCTCAATAATTTTACTATTATATATAGGTTTGGTTAGTCTACTAATCTTTATCATTATATATAGATATATAGGTTCTTATTGTCTACTAATATTCGATTAATGTATTGAATTGACTTAAATTGTCTCTAATTATGTAAAATAGGGATGACGAATTACTGGTGCTATAAAGAAGATCAATGCAAGTTGCTCGAGAATCGAATGTCTCAATTTATTATTATTATTATTATTATTATTATTATTATTATTATTATTATTATTATTATTATTATTATAAATTGGGCTTCTAAACAATATTTTATTTATATTTCTAAAATAATTAAGTTTAAACTATTATCTATAGAAAATAAATAATTTAAACATTTTCTATATATAATATAATATTTGACTAATATGTCTATATATTTTGTTTTGTTTTGTTTTGCCTTTTCAAATTTAGTTATTTATTTTAATTATTAATTTAGTAACATTATATTCTTTTTTTCTTACTTTAAGTTATAAGGGGTTTTTTGTATGTATATGTGTATGTATATATATACTATAATTAATCTTGAATTGAAATAAGATATTAGAATAATAATATTGGATATTTGATTTGACTTTTTATATGATTATGAATTGAAATAAGATATTAGAATAATAATTTTATTTGTTTTTAAAGTATGTAAAGAGAGTGTGCATGTGTATGTGTATGTGTATGTGTATGTATGTATATACTTTATTAATTTTGAATTAAAATAAGATATTAGAATAATATCTTATTCTAATATTATGTTAATTTAAATGTATTGTCTGGTAATGTTATTAAATCTATTGTATTTAATTAAAATCATGTATCTGTTAATGTATTGATCTAAATTCAAGATACTTAATTTTTTTTAGGGTTACCAACTTTTATACCTAAGGTTACCTGGTCATGTTATGGGCTTGGATCCAAATCTATGGTTGGGTTTATCAGATTTTAAATTGGACTCAAAATAATTGGACCTATCAATTGTTAAGTGGACTCAGAATAAATTATGGTTTGGGTTGGATTTAATCAATTAAATGGGTTTTAAATTTGTTGAATTTGATTAATTCTATTATCAAATATTTCTAAATTATATTTTGTAATTTTTTCGATTGTGTTTAAATTAAATTATTATGCATTATTGTATATATTTTAATTTTTTATTTCAATTTCCATGCGTGTAGATTAATTTACTTTTATTTATAGATTTGATTATCTAATATGATGTAAGGTATTTTATCAAATGTGTTTATTATTTATTTGTGTTTAATTTAAACCTTATATATGGTAGTACATATATTTGACTTTTTTTAATATCAATCTCTATTAATGTAGATTAATTTAATTTAATTTTATTAATTTATGAATAATAAATTTATTTCGAGTGTAGTTGTAAAATTATAATTCAATATTTTCAGATTTTCTTTATCAAATACGTTAGTATTCAATAAATTATCAATTTGATTTAGTTATAATTATTTAATTTTAATTACTAAGTAAATAATTTATAAATTACATATATATTTATATATTTGATAAAGAATTCTATTTAACATTTC
The DNA here is from genome assembly GCA_014905375.1 of Phtheirospermum japonicum. Classification (NCBI taxonomy): domain Eukaryota; kingdom Viridiplantae; phylum Streptophyta; class Magnoliopsida; order Lamiales; family Orobanchaceae; genus Phtheirospermum; species Phtheirospermum japonicum. Next base: position 9,751 of record BMAC01001042.1, on the reverse strand, counting down.
TCCGTATTTTCTTTTATTTTGTTGACTTTTTAAATTTTAGTTGTTTCTTTAAATAATTTTTGGAATGCTTCATGTAAATTTATTCTATAATATATTATTGATCGTAGAGTAAATTCAGTTTGTTTATAATCTTAATTTGAAGTGAAAAGCTCATTATATATATATATATATATATATATATATATATATGTGTGTGTGTGTGTGTGTGTGTGTGTGTGTGTGTGTGTGTGTGTGTGTACTTTATTAATATTGAATTCAATTAAGATATTAGAATAATATCTTATTCTATTATTATGTAATTTAAATGTATTATTTGGTAATGTATAGATTTGAGAATTTTATTTTAATTTTCATTCACATGGATTAGTTTAATTTACTTTATTAATTCTTTTTATGAATGAATTGTGTGTAATTGTAAACTTAGATTATGACATTATTTAATTATTATTTTTTTAACCCGGCGGTGGGAATGACTTCTTGAGTGATTTGCACACGCCTAAATTCTTCAATGGTATAAAGTGTTGTGGGGTGCCCAATTACGAATTGCATCTGAAGGTGGAGACTCTCATTATGTTATTGAATAACATAGACCACTCTATGAGATTATGTAAAGGGGTGAGATTGGTTGTTACAAGACTTTCCACGCACGTCCTTCAATGCAAAATTCTAACTGGTGCAAAGGCAGGCGAAAAAGTATTGCTTCCCCGCATGAGTCCAACGCTTTCTAACGTTAGAATAACTTTAAGAGTTTAAACGAAGACAATTTTCGCTCATGATTTCATATGCGATGACGATAAACAAGAGTATGGGTTAATCACTTTCGAACGTCGGCCTTTATCTGAATAATTTCGCATTCAGTCATGGTCAGTTATATGTTGTTTTGTCGCGTGTCACCTATCGAAAGGGGTTGAAGATATTAATTTGTGGTGATGACGATTCGAAATCGAACATGACCAACAATGTAATGTAGAAACAATTATTCACTAACGTATAATATTAACGTTCATATATATAATGTGGATTCAATTTATAATTTATGTAGTATGAATCTCTTAATTATTTATCTTCATCTCTACCTCTCTGTTTATTTATATCTTCACATAGTAAATAATAATAAAAATAATATTAATATAATTTGTATTTTATATTTTAACTTTTTATCATATAAGAAAAACTAGTTTATTAGTTAATAGGATTAGAAATATCATAAAGTAACCGTAGACGTCCCTATATTATAAACCCATGCAAAGTTTTTTAGTAAATAATATTTTAATCTTGGCCCACCAGCCTTGAACTAAGGCCCAAAGATTTATTTTAATGATAGAAGTCAGCGGCAATTAACATATTAGTGTTGGGCCTATTATTAAAAACCAGGCCCATAAAGTTTGCCTTTCTTCTCCAATCCGAACAGCAGCCTCCGCCATTAAACTTATGAGAGCAACACCCAAGGTCTTCACTGCCATCGTCGCTTATCCGCAACCAACGCTAGCGATTGGATCTCAACAAGCAGCAACTCCGGGTCTCTCAGCTTGCTCCTTCGTGAACATCCTACCGGACTTCACCTTTCTCTGCCGCGTTTGCCGCCCAAAATTCCGGCGACCGCGATCAACAAACGACAGCAGAGCAGGTCGCGCGCGGACATGAGGCTCACGGCCAATGCCATCGCCGCACACCTGAGAGACTTATCGTCCTATTGAATAGAGACCTTCACCGCCACGAGTGGTCGGCAATTGGTGCTCAATCAATACACAACAACAGCGGTTTCATCCCGTCGCGGACGAGATCGAACGCAACACCGATTGGTCGCAGCCTTCGCCGACAGCCACCATGGCTGCCTCCACCGTGATCGAATGGTCGCGCACGACCAGGTCCGTTACTTTCCACCATAAATCATAAATTTAGTTTCGCAGAATTATCACAATTGTTCGATTTTGATTATGTACTGTCATTTCTTTTTGGTTTTCAAGAAATAAATTGTTTGGTCCACAACTCACGAATCAAAATGATTGGATGCAGAAATTGCGACCAAACACAAACTTGCAAAACAACTTTTGCCAAATGATTTCTTAACCTTAATTTGTATTAGAAGATGCTAAGAATACAATTATCAACGTACAAATTCACATAGATGTTAAGAATACAATTATCAACGTACAAATTCACATATTTGTATAAGTATAAATAACATAGTGATCGCCGATTTTGTATTAGAAGATGTCGGATCTGTTTTAAGATTGTAGGGAAAAACTTCACACACTAGTGGAAAAAATCAAATTAGTGTCGCCTTATAAGTGGCGCTTCAGTTTCAAACCACCACAAAATGTACAAGAGTGGCGGTTCTTACATGTAAACCGTCACCAAAAACTGTATGGGAGGCGCTTCATAACTGAAGCGCCACCAATAATCAATTCTTAAACACGCCCAAACCCTAGGTTTTGGGTAGAGCTTGACTGAACAAATTCCTCCCGCCGACGCTCTATCTTCCTTCCTCCCTTCCATCTCCGCCATCGACTCCTCTGACAAGTCCCCCGTACGCCGCCAATGCGTCCGCCTCATCTCCGTCCTCTCCGACCACCATGGCAACTCCCTCTCCCCACATCTCTCCAAAATCCTCTCCGCCGTCGTCCGTCGCCTCCGCGACCCAGACTCCTCCGTCCAGTCCGCCTGCGTCGCCGCCTCACTCTCCCTCTCCTCCCATCTCACTTCACATCCGTTCGCCTCCATCACCAAAACCCTTCTCGAATCCCTCTTCACTGAACAAGACTCAAACACCCAAACCGGCGCCACATTGTGCTTGGCGGCGGTAATTGAGGGATCGGGAAATCCGGATTTCATGAGCTTGAGAAAACTGTTGTCGAGGCTCGAGAAATTAGCGAAATGCAAGAGCTTTAAGGCAAAGGCTGAGATATTGGCGGTGATTGGAAGTGTTGGCGGAGTAAAGGGAGTTTTGAACGGCGGCGAGAAGAATGTGACTAAGAATTTGGTGATGTGTTTGATGGAGTTTCTGAGTAATGAAGATTGGGCTGCAAGAAAAGCCGGTGCTGAGATCGCGGCGGTGGAGAAAGATGCACTGTGGGAGCATAAAGCTTCTTGCCTGAAGACATTCGAGGCTAAGCGATTTGATAAGGTTAGACTGTTTGGATTTTGTGCAAATTATTTCCTTTTTCTTTTTTAATGTTGGGATTTTTGTAGTTTATTGTGGGTTGATTTGATCAGGTGAAGGTGGCGAGGGAGGCGATGAATCAGTTGATGGAGTCTTGGAAGGGGATCCCGGATTTTCCTGACGAGGTTTTGCCGCCACTTGTATCTCAGGTGACCAGTTTTATTTGAAGATATGTGGATTGTGATTATTATCATATCAGTAAGGTGAATCAGTTTTGTTATTTGGAAAATGAGATGGGACTGTAGTGTTTATTATCTTAAATAGATTTGATATTATGTAGTGGTTAACTTTCTATTATTTTTGCTTCTTGTCAGGATTCGAAAATCGAAAATTGAAAATTTTACGCAATCTTGTGACGAAGCGAAAAATGGAGTTGATTTATCCGATGACGCTGAGTTTAGTGGCCGTGACGGTCAAGGTGAAGTTTCTGGTAAAGCGGTTATTGGCTTGAAGAAGAGAAAAAGAATTGAACAGGTTGAATTATACTTTAACCGAAAATTTTCCGATTATATAATTCATATATGTTCTTTTGTTATTGATTTTTAATTGCTTTCGCTTGTTAGAAAACCGTAAATAATGAAAATGACGAAGCCCAACAACCGGCCGATGAAAACCCGTCTTCGACGTGTAACCCGGATGGGAAAGGGCCCGCCCCGCCCAAGGAACAAGAGTACATACACGTTCGAGCATGAAGAGGCCAGGCGACAAATAGCCACAGTCTTGCCGAAAGGGTAAAAACAATATACTCTTCCAAAAAAGAAATTATTTTTTCAAAAAGAATTTAAATTTGGTGTTATATGTATTTAGTAAAGTGCATATTGCAAAATATGTTGCAGGTAATATTGGTCACGAGGTGGACATGGAGTTCCTGATATCATAATCGCTATTCTTTTGCCTCCACTTGGTGTCTTCCTTAAGTTTGGCTGCGAGGTATTTTACTTCCAATTATTCTTTCATGTGGGTATTACACAACTAAAAAAAAACTCATTTATTTTTCAACCCGTTTAAAATATTTCGGAGGTTTGATTTTGGGATGATTTGACTTGGGACTTGCACTGGGGTGATTGGTCGTGGGTTTTAGGATGCGGCGGTGAAGAGTGCCCCTGCCCTGATTTCTATTCGATAACTTTCATTTCTATTATTTTCATTTATTTATTAATTGTCTTTGCATCCTTTTGCATTTGTATTTACAAATATGGCCGACTCAGGCGATATACAGAGAGGGCAGCAAATCAGTGGCCGCAGGTGTAAGTGTGATGGACTTGCGAAAGGGTATAAACTTGGCCGTTGATGCTATTGTTGAGGATCTGAAGACCAGAGCACTCATGATTAGTTCACCTGAAGAAATTACACAGGTGAGTGGTAATGTGCTTTGAACTAGTGATGTTATCGCACAAGTCATGAGTAATTGTCGACTAATCTGTTGTTAATCATGGTCTGGTGGAGTGTGCGTCTCATTTGAAAAGATAATGCAACTGATCAAAGTTTTTTGGCCGATCTTAGATAGATGTTTAGTCGATCTGTAGGAAATTAACTGTATAACTAATCTATAATATATTGTTTGTAAATAGTTAGAAGTCCTTTTTATTGGTTGGTAGATTGCGGACTAGGATTTGTTGTTTTCTTTGAAAAATGTATCTGTGGTTAGCTTAAGAGCTTCATCTTTGAGGATTTGATTTCCACATTCTTGTGGGCTTATTGGTCCATGGCTCTTGTGTTGAGCGTAAGAATGTACGTTTCCTGATTTATTTATTTTTTGAACATTCTGGAGTTCTGTCAAAGAGATATTAAACCAAAAACGTTGAGAAGAATAACAAAAACGACCATAAACTAAGACAAACTTTAATTCTATAAGACAAGGTTACCTGACTTAGATCTATCTGTGGATGGGATTCAAAAAAAGGAAATCATTGATGAGCACGTACAGGGTAAAAAATTGACTCCAAAGCTGAGACATTGCAAATCAAATCTGGAACTGCTTTTTCAGAAATACTCTAATAATTAGAGTTATATAATTGCATTAAAATTCTTCCGGCACAAATATCACTTCTTGTAATAGTGTTTGGAGTATTATTGGGGTTTCGACAGAAACTCAATGTGTTATTAAAAAATTTCATGTAGTGGATATTTTTTCATGTTTTATTTAAATTATTGTGATTATTTTCATTTAATTTCTTGATTATTTTGCTTGTCCCTATGGGAGAAAAATGTGGCATCTCTGTTTTTGAGTTCTAGAAAAACCCGTTGTTTTCTCTCTTCTTGAAGAAAAAGAGAAAAAAAAAGAATAATTTTGCAAATCTGTATAGTTCACTAGAATCATGAAATTATAGTGCTTTTCATATGATTTGTTTTTCCACTTTCCATATGTCATGGAGGCTATCTTTTTCCAGAAATGGTGTTTATGTAAAATCCTAATATTTGGCTAATGATGCCTCATTGTCAAATTGTTGCTGCATTTTAAAACACTAATGATTCAGTCTGCCTCTCTTCTATAATGTGCTATCATGGTTTAGTGATTATTTTTATTTTTCTGTGTCATTTTTTTCACCAAGTTATGAGTATCAAAATTTTAGTTCATAGCAACTATAAATACACAGTCAAACGGTTGCCAAATATAGCGTGTTCAGGAAAATTAAAAAAAGAAAGGAAAAACTGCCAATTCTGGAATTCATAGTGTGGTCTTTTAAAAAGTATGTTTCATGCTTCTGAAAATCTACAGATTTTTTTTTTAATGAAATGGTCTAAAACTAAAAGGTGGTATCATTACTCATAAACAGTGCAAGTCCTGGAGTGAAAATGAAGTGATTAAGAAAGTGAAGGGCGGCTTTCGTAATTATATTTGTTTCTCATTTGATAGCTACTTCCACTGCCTTTTTAATTAATTTTATTATTATTTTCTATTTTCAACATTTTTCTTAGGTTTTGGGTATTGTCTGGTAAAGTGGAGTTGTTTCATTGGTATCCCTTTGAAGGGATAACGTATCTTCTTTCTTTCAAGTTTGGTTGGCCAGTTGAAAATGGATTAGCAGTTAGATTTCTGGACCAAAAACAATTATATTTTTTCATTGTTTATATATACATAATAAAGATTTATCTCTTACCAATCTGAAATATTGCAGGGGTGGGCCTTGAGGAAATCTATCTTAGCTTGTGTTTGAATGCAGGCCTAGTTCTCTGAATGCCTCAATTTCAAGAAGAGCCAGACAAATAGAACCGTGTTCTTCGTCTTTGACATTTGAACAGTACGAATAGGCGATGTTAGCAGAATTTTGTATCCAATACGAAGAAGTGACTTTCGTTTTTGTGAAATTATTCTAGTCACATCACATCATATCAATTCTATTTTGTGAAACGTATTGCTTAATTGTGTCTTTTTGTGTTTTTCTTGTAAAATTGTAATGTAAAATATTTCTTTAAGTATATTGGATGCTTTTGTTAACATTTGATGTTGATTAATATTAATTTTCATGAAATATGAATTAAATTGCAATTATTTGGTATTTATAGGTCGGTATAGGTAAAATAGTATGGACCTTTAATTCTTTTTTTAATTATTATTTTGGAATTTAGATGGGTTATATTCAAACCGATGTTAGTGTTATCTGTGTCATCGACATCAGTTTCTCAAGAAACCGATGTTATGTTTCAGTAATTATTGGTGTCGCTTCATGAAATAGAAAATTAGCATTTTCATACACTAGCCAAATTCTACCCAAAGAAGGAAAAAACTATTATGAATACAGTAATAATACTGTATATTAAACATTGATTACCCAACTGTATTATTAACGAGCTCACAAACATGAATAAACAGTACAATCTTCTCAAAAAACATACAGCATTGCAACTTTGTAAATCTGTTGGCTGGAAATGAAGCTTATTATACTAGAGCTGATAAAAAGTGAGAATTATTTTAAAGTTAAACTAGACTCAGTGGTTCAAATTAACAGGATTACAAAGTTGCAATTCCAGTGTCATGATGAATCTATTTCACTGCATGTTAAAGCACAAATAACTATTATAAGATAAGGTCACCTTGCATGCTGTATCAAATCCAAAACTAATTGGAACTTCTTTTGATTTTAGGTCACCATCAATTGTCTTGGGACATCCAATAACCTTGGTTTTCATCTTTTTTCACCTAAAATTTGTGGATCCATGAAAATATTTGAGCACGGTGGAGTAAAAAAAAAAGGTAAATAATAAAACAAAAAATCCAGCAAGAAAATTCTTTACCTAAACTTCTCAGCAAGAAGACAGGCATTAGTGTTTAAATCATCTCCTCATATGACAACCAGTCCATCTAATTCAAGTTTCTTTGCTGTCTCTTCAGCCTGCTTGAACTGAAAGGTGAAACAATAGTCACAATAATAAAAACAATAATGCATGTGAAAAAAATAAAAAAGTAGGAAATAATGATAACCTACTTGCTCAGGGGTTTCTATCTTGCCTCTCCCACTACAGATCATGTCAAAGCCACCCTGTTTGAAAAAGAATGCATGATTAAAAAGAGTTGGAAATGTATAGTAGATGAATGGTCAAACATATATACAAAAGTAAACAACGACAATAATAATAGGATGAATAAAACACCCCCTTTTAGTAAATAGAATACTTCCGTTGCAACATAAAACTATCTTTCAAAATATTCCGACCACCGATTAAATCCTCACCTTTTCATAATTACACATGATTTATCAATAAGACGGAAATGATACAAATAACTCGCGTGAAAAAAAATTTAGAAAGATGAAGTTTGGAGACATAACACAAGGTAAGAATTAGATAACAAAAACCCACAATAAAAAGAGCAAATCTAAGAAAACCAAGCTAGTTGTGACATTATTTATATCATCATATTTTAATACGGAAACATTTACAATATTGATGGTATCATTGGCAAAGGAAAATTATTTTGATCTTTCTTTGAAATCTACAACATTTTATTATATCCACTGAAATCTCGTTGTTTGTCAAAAAAATAAAAATAAAAATTCACAAGCCAAAACTGATGAAGAACTCTTACATGGTTCCTGTATGGATAAACGAAGTCCTTTGTCAGTTCAACATATTTACAATGCATGACCCCTGCTGGACCACTCCTAAAACCATACAAAGTGCCACCTTTGTTCTTTCCTGTACGTAATCTGAAGACAACAAAATTAGCATCAAGCAAGCAGACTTCAAGAAACCGAGAAATGAATAATTTGTAACACAATGAGACTTAAGAGCTCACCAAAGAGTCCTGATATCACGTTATGTCCACCAGGAATTTTAAGCTTTGATTGGAAAGAGCAGTAAATGCGTCACCCGGCACAAACATTGCTGGTGGTTGTCCAATGACGCATGGGAAAAGCTTTGCAATTGTTATTAAATTGGATTTATTCAATTTAATGGTGCAGCGGAAATTCGTTGTAACGAATTGTATATTATTAATCTAGATGTCGTGTAAATAATCATAGAATTTTTAATTTCTCAAATCCATTTATTGGTGAGTGAGAAATAATGCTTTGAAATTGAACGGTTGCTTATGTGTATTAAAGTGTGTAATAAACTAAAGGGGCCGTGTCTTTTTTACGCATTTAGCCAATGCAAAACTCTTTTTTACGCACAAGTGAACAAAACATCTTTTCCACTCACTTTCAATTGGAAAAGACTAAAATATCCCTACTTTGGTTCTGGTCGAAGAGATTAAAGTTTCGAATAGATTAAAGTTGATAAAATTTCCCAAACGTCTTAATATTATCGTCCATTAACTCGTCAATCAGAAGAAAAAAAACGGCAATTTCAAGGCGACTTGAAGGCGATTTCGGTTGTGAGAATCAAGATTTGAGATCTCCGCAGTCACAATGTAAGTTATTAAGTTTTGTATTTAAAATTCATCACCATTTGGCCTTACAGTAATTCGTAGGGTTTTTGTTATCTGCTGTGCTACAGTACTTACCCGCATTGTGAAGGTAGAAATGTAATTCTGGTCGAGCACTATTATTTCAATTGGTCGACTCTAACATAACCTATCGCCCCAAACATTATTTACAACTCCACCCAAAATTAGTTGAACTACTCGGCCCAAACATCCAATGTCGACCGAAACTTTAGTTACTAATCGACCCATACCTATTCACACTACTCGAACCAAACATATAAAAATACAGGTTGACCCCTAACAGTACATCTCGCCCCAATATTTTATACCACTCGGCCCAAACATGTTTATACCAATCGGACCGAACTTCCAAATTTATTTGTCGACCCTAATATATCTTCTCGCCCCAAACATTAGTTACTACTCGACCCATACCTATTGAAACTACTCGAAATAAACATATAAAAATTCAGTTCGACCCTAACAGTACATCTCGCCCCAATATTTTATACTACTCGGCCCAAAACATGTTTATACCAATCGGACTGAACTTTCAAATTTATTTGTCGACCCTAATATATCTTCTCGCCCCAAACATTATTGACTAGTCGACCCAAATATAAATATACTACTCGTATCAAATATAGAGAAACACTGTTCGACCCTAAAGTTACATCTCGCCCCAATATTTTACACTACTCGGCTCAAACATGTTTACACCT
>BMAC01001041.1:311764-332917 GCA_014905375.1 Phtheirospermum japonicum | reverse complement strand
AACTCAAGTTATTTCAGTATCACAAAACATTGTTAAAGTATCACAAAACATTGTTAAAAGTATCACAAAACATTGTTAAAGTTATCACAAAAAGATTGTTAAAATATCACAAGTTTTTTATACCTATTCTTGATTAAAGTATAGTTAAGTAATATTTTTAACTCAAATTGTTTAAGTATCACAAAATATTATTAAATTATTACAAGTTTTTTATACATATTCTTACAATAAAACATAGTTAAGTAACATTTTTAACTCAAATTATTTGAGTATCACAGAACATTGTTAAAGTATCACAAAATTTGTTAAAGTATCACAAAAGATTATTAAAATACCACAAGTTTTTATACCTATTTTTAATTAAAGTATAGTTAAGTAATGTTTTTAACTCAAGTTATTCAAGTATCACAAAACATTGTTAAAGTATTACAAAAGATTGTTAAAGTATCACAAGTTATTTATACATATTTTTACAATAAAAACATAGTTAAGTAACATTTTTAACTCAAGTTATTTGAGTATCACAAAACATTGTTAAAGTATCACAAAACATTGTTAAAGTATCACAAAAGATTGTTAAAATATCACAAGTTTACTATTATTTCACAAAACATTCGTTGTTCATCATATTGCAATTCTGGGCTGTATAATTGTTCTTCTTATTATTTCGCATCAATCTGCAAATTTTCAGATTTTTCGATTTTTTTTACTATTTTTCCGATCAATTTGAAAATATGAAGAAATTCACCAAATATTCCACAAAAATTGAAAAAATTCACCAAATATCCGTTGTTTATCGTATTGTAATTCTGGGCTATACGATTATTCTTCTTATTATTGCGCATCAACCTGCAAATTTTTAAGTTTTTCCGATTTTTTTTACTATTTTTCCGGCCAATTTAAAAAATTGAAAAATTCACCAAATATCACAGAAAAATTAAAAAAACTCACCAAATATCCGTTGTTCATCGCATTACAATTCTGGGTTACACAATTATTCGTTTTATTGTTGCGCATCAACCTGCAAATTTTAAATTTTTTCGATCTTTTTTACTATTTTCCGGCTAGTTTGAAAATTGAAAAAATTCACCAAATATTCCAGAAAAATTAAAAAAATTCACCAAATATTCGTTGTTTATTGTATTGCTATTTTGGGATGTACGATTGTTCGTATTATTGTTGGTCATCAACCTGCAAATTTTTAAATTTTTCAATTTTTTTTACTATTTTTCCGGCTAGTTTGAAAAATTGAAAAATTCACCAAATATTCGTTGTTCATCGTATTGCAATTTTGGGATGTATGATTGTTCGTCTTATTGTTGCGCATCAACCTGCAAATTTTCAGATTTTTTCGATTTTTTTTACTATTTTTTCGGCTAATTTAAAAATTAAAAAAATTTACTAAATATTCCAGAAAAATGGAAGAAATTCACCAAATATTCGTTGTTCATCGTATTGCTATTTTGGGATGTACGATTGTTCGTCTTATTGTTGGGTATCAACCTGCAAATTTTCAAATTTTTTTGATTTTTTTACTATTTTTTCGGCTAATTTTCAAAATTAAAAAATTCACCAAATATTCGTTGTTTATCGTATTACAATTTTGGGTTGTACGATTGTTTGTCTTATTGTTGCGCATCAACTGCAAATTTTCAAATTTTTTTTACTATCTTTTCGGCTAATTCGGAAATTGAAAAAATTCACCGAATATTCGTTTTTCATCGTTTTGCAATTTTGGGTTGTACGATTTTTCGTCTTATTGTTGCGCATCAACCTGCAAATTTTCAGATTTTTCAGATTTTTTTTACTATTTTTCTGACAAATTTGAAAAATTGAAGGGGGTTGGGTCCAGTTTTGGGTTGTTGGGTGTGGGTTTGAGTTGTTTTCTGGGTATGGATCACCTTACAAAATGGTAAAATGTGGTCTCGAGACCGGTCTCACCCAACCCAAGACCTACTCATTTAATTTTTGTTTGGGAAGATGGTCAAATATAATAATTTCCTCTTTTATGGAATCAATTCCAAATAAGTTGGATCATTTCGGATCCGGACCCACATGCCCCATATAATAATGGAACCGACTTCAAGCCAACAGAAACAACACAAAGAAAAGTAGAAAATCCAAATAATCGATCTCAAAAAGATAGAGAATTCGGCGGCGCTGAGGCGAGCCGCGGTGACGGCATTGACAAATAGGAACACGAAATGGTTTGCATTTTCGGAGCCCTCAATCCCTCGCTGCTACTCATCGTCAGCCCAAACGGTGGCGTCGCGGCGGATCAGGTGCTCCTTGACGGCGATGCTGTTCAGCCGTCCCGCTACAGGTTGCAATGGTGCCTGGTGTGCTTCGGCGGCGCGTCGTCGTGCACGATGGCATTTGCTTCACGCCAGTTACTTTTTTTATTTTATTTCATTCTTTTTGTTTTCGTTTATGATTTCATTTCTGCGCTACTGTGCTTTTCCCTAAAATCTTTTACCAATTTATTACTAAAAGGTCAGAATTATCCTCAGAATCTATCTTCCAAACGAAGCAACAAAACATTTGGGGAAGGAGCTAGAAAATTAGTGCTTTACTGGAAATAAAAATAAATAAGGAAAAATAAGGACGCTAAAATGATAATGAAACAGGAAATTAGCCAAAATAAAATAAAATAAAAATGACACAGTGGAAACTTAGGTGAATATATTGTTTAAAATGTAATAAGTTGTTGGTATTACGAGTTTCTCTTGAACTGGATCAGATTGTGAAATTGCATTTTAAGTAGAAAGTGTGATCACTAATATAAGTGTTTCATAGCCTGCAAAATAAGTTTTTGTTCATGTAATATCTTTAGTGTGGATAGATACTTAGATTGGCCTATTTGTTGCAGTTGTTGATGCTCAGTAATCCTGTGATCGATTGCTAGTATCTATTAGACATGCTGTTGAACGTTTCATTTTAAACCAATTTCTTATAATTCAGTTTATCATATCAGAGAAAATAAAATGAAAAGTGCCTGGGCGTATTCTGTTGTCTGCAATCGAACGCTGCTGAGCCTTACATGGGTGTTAGTGGACTGGAACGAGAAGATGTTCTTCGTCGTTTCCTGTTTGTCAAGGGTCCCGTTTCATACCACCAAGGTCAAATTCACCCAGTCAAACTTTTACGACAAGCTCTCCACCATCATCGAAGAGTTCCCCAGGCTCGACAATATCCATCCTTTCTACGGCGATCTCCTCCATGTCCTCTACAACAAGGACCATTACAAGCTCCCCCTCGGCCAAATCAACACCACCCGTAACCTCATCACCAAAATCTGCAAGGACTATGTCAAATTGCTCAAATACGGGGACTCACTTTACCGCTGCAAGTCCCTGAAAGTCGCTGGCATCGGCCGTATGTGCACTGTGATGAAACGGGTCAGCCCTAGGTTGGCTTATCTCGAACAGATAAGACAACACATGGCCAGGCTACCCTTGATCGACCCGAATATCCGAGCAATCTTGATCTGTGGGTACCCTAACATCGGAAAAGCTCGTTTTATTTATAAAATTACGCGTGTCGATGTTGATGTCCAGCCGTACGCTTTCACGACTAAGTCGTTGTTCGTCGGTCATGCTGATTATAAATATCTGAGGTACCAAGTGATCGACACGCCCGGGATCTTGGACAGGCCTTTCAAGGATTGTAATATTGTTGAGATGTGCAATATTACTGCTTTGGCACATTTACGGGCCGCCATTTTGTTCTTCCTGGATATCTCGGGCCCATGCGGGTACAGCATCACTAAGCAGGCGGCTCTTTTCCACTGCATTAAGTCGCTGTTCATGAACAAACCGCTTATAATTGCCTGTAACAAGACGGATTTGCAGCCGTTGGATGGGATCTCGGAAGAGGACAAGAAGCTGATTGAGGAGATGAAAGCCGAGGCTACCAAGACCGTGATCAGTCAAGGTGGCGAGCCGACTGACGCTAATGACGTGCTGTTGACCATGAGCACTTTGACCGAGAACGGTGTGATTGCTGTAAAAAATGCGGCCTGCGAGAGATTGTTGGATCAGAGGTTTGAAGCGAGAAACAGAGTCATTCTGACCTTGAAACCGAAGCACTTGTTATCTGGAAAGTGGGGTAAAGGGAAAAGGCATAGGCGTTAGTGTAATTGAGGTATGCTTTATTGACTTTTGATTTTTTTTTTTCAGCGTAGTTACAAATAAGCTTGACTTTTTTTTTTTTTTTTTTTTTGTGTGTGTATGGTGTTTTACATGGCAGTTGGATTCCTTATAGGGTTGGTTAAAAAAATTTATATATTTCCTCTCTTTTAGAAATAAATGTATCTATTATCCTGTATGAAGAGGAGTATTTGTAATTTGAATGATAAATGAGTTGTTTTTAGATATTAGGAAAAAACCCCAAGGGTAGTTTTTTCTGAGTATGCATTTATATTATGCTTGATATTTTTTCCTACCTCGCCAAAAAATTTTGTCCTTGTTGCCTTTAATGAGGTTCTTTTTCAATTGCTCTTAATATGTATATAAAAGCACAGAAAGATTGACCAGATATGAGTCTAATATGTGAAGACTACGGATCACTTGAAGGCCTATTGTTATTTTCCGGGAAAAAATGTTTTATTTCTTGATTTCTCCCTTTTTTTGAGCTTGCTGTGAAAATAATGACCAGTAAGCATACTCGGGGACCTGGGTCATGCCTTTTTTCCCCCTTTAATTATTGGCTGTCGTTTTATAAATTCTGACGTAATTTACCCATTTGCTTGTTGCAGAGGAAGTCCTGTCTTTCATACTACGAGAGTTTGTGGAGCAATATTCTGGGAGCTGCTATAGAGCTATATCTTATGTGCTGTGCAAACTGGAGTTTTTATTTATTTATTTTTAGTTTAATTGATTGTTATTCTGTTATTGTTATATTGTTGCTGCAATCTTGATCCTTAAAAGGTTTGGTTTGTGTTGTTTTACTCAAGATATTGAAGACGCTTAATTTTTGTTTTGGCCTTGGTTTAATTCTTATTTAGATCAGATATTGACAGTAACTTGTCAATAGACCTGTTGACTACTACTATGTTATTCTTACAGGGTAATGGTAGTCCGTAGGTGTTGGTGAAGTTTATTTATGCTTTGTATATGGCCGAGCTGATTGACCTATGTAATGTCTCTCAGTAAAGTTAAAAACAGCTGAAAATATTAGAATTAGATGGTACAACAACCAGCTCTTGCCTACTTGAGTTTTGAGGCCTGGGCAAAGAGAGTGCCATATATTTCTATAAAGAGGAAATAATTAAAAATATCTATTTTGAAAAGGCAAAAACTTTTATGTCCAAAGTGAATAAAAAAGATATTTTCTAAATCATTCGGCCCCGAGGCACCTTCAAATTAGGCCAATGAATTTTGTTAAATGTTTGGGGGGATTTTTTTTTCTAATTGAAATTAGGTCAGATTTTTTAAGGTTGATTTTTTGAGGTGAGAGGTGTTATTTGGTGTGAAAAGTATGTTTTTATATGTTTGGGGCGAGAAGTGATAATAATTTGGGTCGAGTAGTTTAATATTTTGGAGCGGTTAATTCTATTTGGGTCAAGCAATACGAATATTTGGTTGTGGAGTGTTTATATTTGGGGCGAGAGATGATAACAATTTGGGTCAATTAGCTTAATATTTTGGGGAGAGCGATTTTATTTGAATCGACCAATACAAATATATGGTGTGGAGAGTTTTTTTTTTTTTATATTTGGGGCAAGAGGTGATAAATGTTTGAGTCGAGTAATTTAATATTTTGGATCGAGAATGATTGTTTGGGTCGAATAATACAAAATGATTTGAGGTGTATGATTTGTATATTTGGGGCGAGAGGTGATAAACGTTTGAATCGATTAGTTTAAAATATTGGCGCGAGCAATTTTATTTAAGTCGAATGTTGACATATACCTTCACACCACTCCAACTGGACTTACACATCAGCAGACCACCTCAGCAAGAGCCATGCACCACCATGCATCACAAACACACAAATAAATACAGCTGTGCCTCCTGCCAGCTTGTATGACCGTTTGCTAGGGTTTAGGACTTAAATAAATACAGCTGTGCCTCCTGCCAGCTTGTATGACCGTTTGCTAGGGTTTAGGACTTTGTATTTTGTCCCATTGCATGAACCTATGATAGATTAACCCACTACTACCTTGTCCCGTCCAAATTAAAAACTAAGCAAAATAACTTAAACCTAATATCATACTAGATATACCACCTAAACCTCTATGGATGAAAATGATACCCGAATATCTCAGCGGCAAGTTTTTTGTGCCACGACGTCATGTAATCCGTATGAATATACTTCAACTCAATAGCAGTAGTCAAAAACTCGATGAACTTCAACGTGAAAAACACCATAGTCTACGATGTACAGACACTCCGTTTTTGATCCCGTAGGCAAGTCGGACACTAGTTTATAGGCCACAAAATATATCTTGATAATATTATTTGCTAGACTTGAGGAAACTATGTATTCTATATATTGGATGATCAATCAATGAATGAGGAGAGGCTGGGAACCCTAATTAATCTGTCATGGTACCAGAGCGTAGAGATTTCTAAAAAAAAAAAAAACCAAAAAACAAACAAACTCAGAAACGATCCAATCATAATCGACTCACACCATGGCTGGTGATGATCTACCAACGACACCTCCCCCTCGCATAGACATCACGTCTCCGTATTATCTAGGTCCTCACGACCGTCCCGGAGACTTCATCACTCCGACCCGCCTCCGTGGTGAAAATTATGATGAGTGGGCCGGAGATATTCAAACGGCGTTGGAGGCTCGACGGAAATTCGTTTTTCTCGATGGAACAAGCAATACTCCTTCCTCTCCGTGCACTCTAACGGATTGGAACACTATACATGCCATGTTGATTTCATGGCTCATGAATACAATTGAACCAGAGGTCAAGAGTACTTTGTCGAAATACAAGGATGCTACCTCAAGATGCGATTTGCGATTGTCAACGGTCCAAGAATTCAACAGGTGAAATCATCAATTGCGAAGTGCGAACAGCCGAGGGACATGTCTGTGGCTTCTTATTTTGGTAAACTCACGGCTTTGTGGGAGGAATTGAATAGCCATGAACCTCTAATTACCTGTTCTTGCTGGGAGAAGTGCACTGCTGGTCCGGAGAATGAACGGCGTCGCGAGAATACGCATCTCCATGAGTTCTTAATGGGGTTGCACACTGATTATTATGCCCAAACCCGAACCAATATTCTCTCCCAAGACCCCCTGCCAAGCCTTGACTGTGCCTACCAGTTGGTTGTGCAAGATGAACGCGTGCTGCAGGCCAAGCAAACGACCACAGAACACCCACCAGAAGTGGTGGGGTTCGCTCTTCGCACTGCGCCAAGAAAAGGGAAGCAAGCAAGCGGCTCCGAGGACAAACTTGATCGGTCGAGGCTACATTGTACACATTGCAAAAGGACTGGCCACTTAGTGTCTGATTGCTTTGAATTAAATAATCGAAAATTGAAATTTTTGTTATGGTAATTCAACTGTAATATTACACAAAGTAGCGAAAATGGCCTTTTCAGTTTCTTTTTCATATTGACCGATTTGATTTTTGGCAATCTACGCACGCCTTTGCACGATTTTTGACCGATGTGATTTTTCCACCAATTTAAACAAAATTGCTTCAGGAGGCTGATTTTCGCAACACTGAATTACCAAATTAAGTTAGAGATATGTGATCACACATAAAAAAAAATACTGTATATAAAGTGATAACCCAAAATTACAGGAGAACACATTCAATTTGCATACATTCAAATTCTGCCACATTTGAAGCATTAAATCACAATGAGCATGTAAATTTCATAAAACAGTAAATTAAAGAAGAAACAACGGGGAAAGTTAAGTAGAAAGATTATTTGAACGAAATATATGCGATTAAATAAATATCTTATGTAGTAACATAACATAAATGAGGAAATTAACAATAATGAAGTAGAAAAAAGTACTGCAAATATGAATTATACTTCAAGACTAAAAAAAAAGAATCAATTCGCATCTAATTAATTGCATACATCAAAGAATTCTGTTGCCTTATAAGCATTGAATCACAATGTTGCATGTAAATTTCATAAAATAAAATTTTTTAAGAATAAACAACAGATAAAGTTAATAAAACAACAATTTTTGAGAATCAACTCTAAATCAGCACATGCAAAATAAAATTATACATTTCTTGCATGAAATAAGCTAAGGTTCTCAATGTTATTACACGACGTTGTGAAAATTACCCTTTTCAATTTCTTTTCATTTTGACCATTTTTCCCCGCCTATGGCGCCTAGGCGGGCATTTGCACGGTTTTGATCCGGGCGATTTGTCCAAAATATTATTTGCAACACTATTAGTATATTAACTTCTAAAATTTTAACGTTGTGATCACATTTCAGAAATCAGCAATATACTTGGCCAATTCGGTGCCCCATATTTCATCTGCATTTTCATAAATTCTAAGCTCTCTACCATCCTTTTCAACAATAGAAAGAGCCCATTATTCTCACAAGGTTAGTCGATTACATAGCACAATGCTGGACAAACATAATGATGAAATGAAGGCTTAATTTCCAGTTTAAATAGACCAACACAACATTCGCGCAATCGACAAGATTTTCATAATTGAATTTGATTACCCTAAAAACATTCAGACAATCAACGAAATAATGATATAAAGAAGGGCATAGTTTCTAGTCGGTTAAAATGTAGAATTCGTCCATTAACTTTATGAACTTGGCAAAAATGGTGACTAAATACTGGAATGTCAAATTTAGTCCACCAATTAATTTTTTTTTTCACATTTAGTCTAATTTGGGGGGTTTTGACCAAAAGACCGCGGGGCAAAATCCAAGGGTGGCAAATTTAGTTCACAAATTAAATTTTGTCGCACATTTTTACGAGGAAATTGCACGTGACACGCACGTGAACACAAATCTTGAACTAATTATGCGACAAGAATTTAATTGGTGCACTAAATTTGTCTCCCTTGTATTTAGGGACCATTTTTGTCAAGTTTCAAAAATTAATAGACGAATTCTACATTTTACCATTTCTAATTAAAATACACCACCAGCATTCGCACAATAGACGAGATTTTCATAATTAAATCTGATTGACGCAACAACATTCGCACAATCTACGAAATCAATCAGATTTTGATTACATTAACCAAAAGGAATTCAATATTTTGTAACATAAGGTTGTATAAATCTCCTTTTTCAATTTCTTTTTTAGTTTGACCGGTTTTGGCCGTTCAGGTTGCCTAGGCGCACACTAGCACGATTTTTAATTGAGGCGTTTTTTCCAAAAATTTAAGCATTATACTTAGGGGAGCCTAAGCCGAGTTTTACAACACTGAGTTTTTATATATATCAACTTCTAAAACTTTAATCGACTCGTTAAGGGCCCAAGAGGCATTGGACTTGATGTATCCGGGCGAGAACACGGATATTTTGAAAGAGATGTTGAAGTGCGGGTGTAAGCCCAACAGGGAGCTTTTTTTTGTCGATGATGTTCCAGACGTTTAGGTCGTCGAAGCTGTTGGATTTGAGGCTGAGGGCCGGGCGAGGGAGGTTCGATGATGAGGAATCGGATAATTGTACTTATATTGTACAGGGGAAGGTTGTGGTGGCGAAAAACCCGTGCTTGCACCCTGGGGACGTTCGGGTTTTGCAAGCTGTTAATCACAAAAGCTTCACTATTGTAGTGGACAATTTTGCGCCAGAAATAACGCTGCACTCTTTATCGCGCGACTTTTTTTTTTTTTCGTGTTTATCAATTTAAAAATAATAAAACTTAAGAGATTAAAAATGAAAAAAGCAAGGAATATTATAGATTTTGATATTTCTCACTACCATAGTGCAAAATCTACACGAAAATAGTACAAACTATATATTACAGAGATGCTCACATTTTATTGCATCGATTAAGTTGCAAGTTGATTGCATTTTGTGAAGTGACAAGTGTAATGTGCTGATTTGAATACATTAAATGCCAACTAGTCCAACTCCTCCATAAAACATTAGTATATACGTTGGCCGTGAACGATAATTATATTGAGGTTATTATGTATGATCTGCACTATACATGCACACACAATCACGGGAAAAAAAAAAAAACATAGGACCAAAGTTTCACGCGTAATCAAATCGACACCTTTTTCACAAGTTTATAATTGCTATCGGCATGGCTTTTGGAAACGACGCACTCATCATCCCAAAATAAATGCCACTTGGCCCAATCACGATCTCGCGATATATGGCGCAGTTCACATACTTTTCTGATTATGCAAAGAACTTCATTAAGTTTATTTATACTAAAAAAGCATAATAAACAATTAAACACAGAATATAAAATGCACGTGAACCGCCGGATAAAGCAACGGTGAAAACACCGTGCTCTGTGATGGAAGCCTCCGACAACTCAGCGATATACTCGGCCAAATCGGTGCTCAGTTCATCTGCGCTTTCATAAATTCTCAGCTCTCTACCATCCTTCTCAACAACAGAAAAAACAGCCATTAATCTCCTCACAAGGTTAGTTATTAGTTGATTACAGAACACAGTACTGCTCGGCTCATCGGAATAATGACAACGAAGGCCTGATTTACGGTTTAAATATACCCCAGGCAAATAAACTTAACATTCGGTCAACATTCGCACAATCCACGGAATTTTGTAATTAGATTGTTGGGCGTAGCCGACCGTCGACGACTCATGATTTATCGGGTTTGTGAGCGCAGCAGAACGCAAGGGGGGCAGATTGGTCCTTTTAAATTTTGCGTCGAGCTTTCATTAAGGCCCGGACAGCAAGGATGCTATCCGTAATTAGCCAATGAAGCACCACAGCTTCTACCTTCGCTTTCCAACCCGGCCCGAACGCAGCAGCTCGGTTTTCAGCTCCAGCCCGCAGCAATAGGGTGCAGTGCCCCTCGTCTACTTTCTGATTCTCGAACAGGTACCTGTAAGGAAGTAAACAATGAATCAGAAACGAGAGAGAGAACGGGTGAGCAGGAAAACAAAGAAGGAACCAATAAATTAACACAATCGACAGAGTTAATAAACGGACGAGAAAACCCCCTTCTCGTCGTAGTCGCCGGAACGGGCAGAATGTAGATTTGAGAAACCCTCCGGCTCAGATCTCCAACATAAGCGGCCCCCTTTCTTTTCACGACACTAAACCAGATTCCCGGATTCCCACAACCGCCGCCGGCAGCCGCTGGTAGCTCCTCGGACAACGACCCAAGGCGGCGCACCGGAACCCCCGTTGACTCGAACCCCAGCCCCAAGCTCACACGCACAAACTCACTCTCAGTAATGTCACGATATCTTCAAGCACAGATTTGGATATTCCGGCAAGAAGGAAAACCAGAGAAAGAAGACCAAAAAATTAGAGAGAGAGAGAGCAGCCGAAGAGAGAGAGACGGAAGGTGCAAGTGAGCAGTTAAGGTTCGGGTTAGGGGTTATAAGGGGGTAAACAACGGTCAAAATTGAAACCACAAGATGGGCGGCCAAAATTAAGTCGTAGGCGGATACGGATCGCCCGACCCGGTTGAATCGGGTCGAGGCCTTGGGCTGCAGTAGTGGGCCGGGCAAACAATAAGGAACCAGGAACATATATTGGGCCATAAATATAACAATCTCCACCTTGGCCCAAATACCGGTTTACTGCTTAGGGTGGCCTTTGGATTTCATCATCGCCGTATGCCCCTTTTATTTCCTTTTCAGCATCTTCGCCATCTCCAACAAACCTGTTCTCAACACACAAGTTAGTAAATGGAAAAATGCAAACTTATAGCCAACAGACAGGTTATAACAAACAACACAAGCCCAAGAGCGCCTAATCACAAGAATCAAAATTCAAGGTCTCAAGGCATGATTCAAATTTCTCAACGGGCAGACACTTGGTTCCCATATCAGCGGGAATCGATTCAGAAGGAATTTTCTCAAGAAGAACTATACCTTTGGCGACCACATCTCGAATAAAATGGTACTTCACATCAATGTGTTTAGTTCGATCATGAAAAATAGGATTCTTAGCCAATTGGATAGCGGACTGGCTATCAGAAAATACTACGACATCACCATCAAGCATGGAAATTTCAGAAAGTAAACCTTTTAGCCAAATGGCCTCTTTGAACGCCTCAGTAATCGCAACATATTCAGCTTCGGTAACCGACAACGCAACCACACGTTGTAACTGCGATTTCCAACTAATGCACGAGCCARATAAGGTAAACACATAAGACGTAGTCGATTTTCTATTATCCCTATCATTAGCATAATTAGAATCCACATAACCTTTCAAAACACAATTTTCAGATTTAGAAAATTTCAGACCAAGATTAACAGAGTGTTTTAAATAACGGAGCAACCATTTAACAGCTTCCCAATGAATCTCGGTTAGACATATACCTACTAAAGCAACTCACAGAATAAGCAATATCAGGCCTAGTACTAACCATTAAATACATAACAGAACCTATAGCACTAGCATATGGCACGTTTTTTCATGTATTCAATATCTTCTTCATGAATGGGAGACTGTTGTTTACACAGCAGAAAATGACCAGCAAGTGGAACATTAACAGGTTGGGCATCCGACATAAAAAATTTACTCAAAATCTTTTCAACATACGAAATCTGATTCAGAAAAATAGTCGAACGTTTTCTATCTCTCACAATGTTCATGCCAAGAATCCGTTTTGCATCTCCTAAATATTTCATGTCAAATTTAGCACTTAGACAATTTTGCACATGCTCGATAGACTTAATGCAAGAACTAATCAATAGCATGTCATCAACATATATCAACAAGAAAATAGGCACCTTAGCATCAACTTTAAAATACAAGCAAGTATCAAACGAACTTCTTCTAAATTTTAAAGAAAGCATGCACTCGTCAAATTTCTTGTTCCATRGTCTAGGAGATTGTTTTAAGCCATACAAYGATTTCTTAAGTAAACACACATGATCAGACTTCGATTTATCAACAAAACCATCAGGTTGACGCATAAATATTTTTTCATCCAAATCGCCATGCAAAAACGCAGTRTTAACYTCCATTTYTTTTAATTCCCAATTAAACTGAGCACATAACGCAAGCATGATTCTAACAGTYGTAAACTTCACAACAGGAGCAAAGATTTCGGTATAATCTATRCCCTCCCTTTGAGTAAATCCCTTAGCAACTAAACGAGCTTTAAACCTAATAGACTCACATTCATCCTTAACCTTAAACAACCATTTGCAATCAACAACAGAGCAATTATCAGGTTTTGGCACAAGGATCCACGTATTGTTAACATGCAAAGAATTCATTTCCTCATTCATCGCATTTAACCATTCAACAGAGTGCACAGATTTCAAAGCATCGTCATAGGACTTAGGTTCACTACTATCAATAGAATCAAATACACTACAAGCAAAGGAAGCCATATGATAATCATTAAATTTAGAAGGTCGATTAACAGTATTCCTTCTAACCCTATCTCTAGCAAGTTGATATCCTTCTAGAGTCTCATTTTCGGGCACATTATCATTAGGCACATCATGCAAAGTAGTAGCATCAGAATTTTCAGCAATTAAATCAGCATTTTCAGCAGGCAAACTAGGCGAATCAGCATGTAAATCAGTTAAAGTTTCAGTTTCAACATGCATATCATCAGAATTAATTAAACTAGGTGATTGCTCCACCTCACTCGGAGCCGTATCAGATTCATTAACATGCATAGGAACAGACAAACACGGGAACTCAAATTCATTAAAAGTGACATCACGACTAATCACAACCTTGAAATCGGGTTCACTCCTAAGCCATAATCTATACCCTTTGACACCGTCGGGATAACCTAGAAAAACACATTTTTTTCGACCGAGGTTCAAGTTTATCACCCTTTTGATGAACAAATGCAGCACAACCAAAAACTTTTAAATTCGAGAAATCAATCTTACGACCGGACCACACATGCTCATGACACTTACCATCCAAAGGCACAGAAGGGGATCTATTTATCAAATAAGCAGCAATTAAGACAGCTTCACCCCAAAACTTTTTAGAAAGACCAGAACAAGCAAGCATACATCTAACTCTTTCAAGCAAAGTTCGATTCATACGTTCCGCCACCCCGTTTTGCTGAGGAGTATACGGAACGGTTTTGTGTCTTTGAATACCAGAATCAACACACAATTTATCAAATAAAGTGTTGCAAAATTCAAGTCCATTGTCCATTCGAAGAATTTTGATTTTCTTACCAGTTTGGTTTTCAATTAAAGTTTTCCAAGACTTGAATTTTTCAAACACATCAGATTTGTGTTTTAAAAGAAAAACCCAAACTTTTCTAGAGAAATCATCAATCACAGATAAGAAATAACAACTTCCACCTTGGGTGGGTTCTCTAACTGGACCCCACATATCAGCATGCAAATATTCAAGTATTTCGGTGCTTTTAGACTTATTGGGATAAGGGGAAATGTGGAATTGCACTTTATGCTGCTTTCCTAACACTCGAGAGTCACAGAACGGCATACAAGACAGTTTATCATTACCAAAACTGCCAGATTTATGCAGAATATCAAGACCCTTACCACTCATATGACCTAATCGCTTATGCCACAAATCGGTTTTGTCCACATGGACAGCATTAACAGAGTTAGCAACAACCTTAGATTCAGCAACACAAACATATAAATTATTTCGTTTGACAGCTTTGAAAATCACAAGAGACCCTTTCAAAATTTTCATCAAACCCTTCCCCCAACGACCCTCATACCCATCATCTTCCAATGCAGCACATGAAATCAAATTATTGCATAAATCGGGCACATGTCTAACATTTCTCAAAGTCACACCATAACCGGAATCAAACTTCAAACAGACATCACCAACACCAGCAACTTGACACCTTTTCTCATTAGCCATAGACACAGACCCATGCGACACTTCCTTATAATTTGAAAATAAATTTCTAAATGGAGTCATATGAAATGTGCAAGCAGAATCAACAAGCCACTCATTTTTGCATGCAGAAAACGACGACACAGAATTCACAACATCAACAGTTTCAATGACCATATAGACATCACCATTATTTTCACTACTCGAAACTTTATTAACCTGGTCATTTTGCTGGTTTTTGAAATTTTAATTTTTATTTTTCTTAGGCAAAGGACACTCACGAATGTAATGACCCGATTCACCACAATTATAACATTTCCGGTTCTTAGGCCTACACTGAGACCTAGACTTACTTTTGCCTTTCTTTTTGTAAAAGGTTTGGTTATTTTGGTCGGAGGAGGATTTTTGGTTTTGAAAGCGGCTTCAAGATCTTCCTCTAACAAAATTAACCTCACCGGAACTCCTAGACCCTCTATTGGTTTTCAAATCCAATTCCTTGCTTTTTATACCATTCACAACAGTTTCAAGACTCACATTAACACGACCATACTTAATGGCAGATTTAACATCAGAGTAAGAATCAGGTATAGCATTTAGGAGAACAATAGGAGTGTAATCATCAATATGTTTATCACCGGTTTATTTAATATCTTGCACAAGTTTTGTAAATTCATCAAGGTTATCATCAACGTCTCGAGACAAATCAAGTTTGAAGCGAAAAGTTTTTTCAAGTAAAAACAACTTGTTCGGCAAAGAAGTTTCGGTATATAACTCCTCAAGTTTTTCCCATAGCTCTTTTGCCGTATCAAGTTTACCAACTTTTCGCAAAACAGAATCAGACAAACTTAAAATAATCGAAGAGTAAGCATACTCATCCATTTCAAGATCTTTTTCTGTAATTTCTCCCGAAAAACCACTTATCGCTTTGAAAAACTTTTGCTGAATTAAAATCCCTTTCATTTTCTGTTGCCAAATGGCAAAATCTATTTTACCGTTAAACGGAGGCAAGTTAAAAGCAGACGTCGAAGATATTTTGAAAAAACACACAAGTTTAAAAAAAAAATTAGACGACACTCAATCAGCAAGTTACACACATGCAACACCGCAGCAACAAATGGCAGAAGAGTGCGAACACGTAAGCAAATAACTTAACCAACAGATCACACAAAGCAAATACGTCACAGAGACAAAAGCAGATTAGATACAAAACAGCATGACAACTTAGACCCCGGCAATGCCTCAACCAGTTAATAACAATAACAGAATTATGCAAATTAACACAAAAATGCACAAAGCAACATACGACAACTTAGACACCGGCAATGCCTCACACCAGTTAATAGCACGCAACCAGCAGTATTTAACTACGTAAATAAAAAAATAAGTCAAGCCAATATACCAGAGCGGGGCTCTAGGTAGCCCCAATTC
The DNA here is from genome assembly GCA_014905375.1 of Phtheirospermum japonicum. NCBI lineage: Eukaryota > Viridiplantae > Streptophyta > Magnoliopsida > Lamiales > Orobanchaceae > Phtheirospermum > Phtheirospermum japonicum. Next base: position 316,563 of record BMAC01001041.1, on the reverse strand, counting down.
ACCGGAGCGTCGGACAGTCGACTACGCTCTGATACCACTGTTGGGCGTAGCCGACCGTCGACGACTCATGATTTATTGGGTTTGTGAGCGCAGCAGAACGCCAGGGGGCAGATTGGTCCTTTTAAATTTTGCGTCGAGCTTTCGATAAGGCCCGGACAGCAAGGATGCTATCCGTAATTAGCCAATGAAGCACCACAACTTCTACCTTCGCTTTCCAGCCCGGCCCGAACGCAGCAGCTCGGTTTTCAGCTCCAGCCCGCAGCAATAGGGTGCAGTGCCCCTCGTCTACTTTCTGATTCTCGAACAGGTACCTGTAAGGCAGTAAACAATGAATCAGAAACGGGAGAGAGAACGGGTGAGCAGGAAAACAAAGAAGGAACCAATAAATTAACACAATCGACAGAGTTAATAAAGGGACGAAAAAAACCCCTTCTCGACGTAGTCGCCAGAACGGGCAGAATGTAGATCTGAGAAACCCTTCGGCTCAGATCTCCAACATAAGCGGCCCCCTTTCTTTTCACGACAGTAAACCGGATTCCCGGATTCCCACAACCGCCGCCGGCAGCCGCTGGTAGCTCTTCGGACAACGACCCAAGGCGGCGCACCGGAACCCCCGTTGACTCGAACCCCAGCCCCAAGCTCACACGCACAAACTCACTCTCAGTCAAGTCACGATATCTTCAAGCACAGAGTCTGGATATTCCGGCAAGAAGGAAAACAAGAGAAAGAAGACCAAAAAATTAGAGAGAGAGAGAGCAGCCGAAGAGAGAGAGACGGAAGGTGCAAAGTGAGCAGCTAGGGTTCGGGTTAGGGGTTATAAGGGGGTAAGCAACGGTCAAGATTGAAACCACAAGATGGGCGGCCAAGATTAAGTCGTAGGCGGATGCGGATCGCCCGACCCGGTTGAATCGGGTCGAGGCCTTGGGCTGCCAGCTGGTGGGCTGCAGTAGTTGGTCGGGCAAACAATAAGGAATCAGGAACATATATTGGGCCATAAATATAACATAGATTTTGATTACATTAATCAAAATAATTTGAAATTTTTGTTATGGTAATTCAACTGTAATATTACACGCGAAAATTGCCTTTTCAGTTTCTTTTTCATATCGACTAATTTGATTTTTGGCCATCTAAGCACGTGTTTGCACGGTTTTTGACTGATGTGATTTTTTCACCAATTTAAACAATATCGCTTTAGGAGGCCGATTTTCGCAACACTGAATTATTATATTAAGTTCGAGAACTGTGATCACACATGGAAAAAAATACCGAAAAAATAAAGTTATAACCCAAAATAACAAAAGAACATTCAATTTGCACACATTCAAATTAATCCTGCCACATTTGAAGCATTGAATCACAATGAGCGTGTGAAATTCATAAAACAGTAAATCAAAGAAGAAACAACAGGGGAAAGTTAAGTAGAAAGTTGTTTGCACGACATAAATGCGCTTAAATAAATATCTTATGTAGTAACTAGTGCTTAACCCGTGCGATGCACGGAGCGAATTAAAATGGATGATATAATTAAATTCATTCGATTAAGTGTAATATTATTAATTTATTAATGTAATATAATAGTCTAAAATACTCAAGTCATAATTTGGTCAAAACGAGCACGTTTAAAACAAAGAGTGTGGATATATGCACCTCGTTTTATTTATTAGTTTACACTACTAAAAATGTTATCATGAAAATGTCAATATTATCGTTAAACCCTACACCCCCAAATACTTTATCTCCTTCAACTTTCCACCACCACTCCAGCTTTCGCCCATCACCGCCGTCACTGCCATGGTCGCCGTCTATTGAAGAATATAAACAAAACATGCACACAGAAATACATTGTCGTCGCTGTGCCATTGAAGAAAGAAAAATAAAAAAAAGCCTTGAAAAAAGTCGGTCGAACCAAACTTTCGAACACAAAATATATGTTTAGAAAATCGATTCGAACACAAAATACAACTCCGAAAAATTGATGCGTACACAAAATACATGTTCGAAAAAAATGATCTGAACGCCCCCTTTAAGGCTTGTTTGATTTTTTTTCGAGCAGCATTGTATTGTTCGATCAAAAAGTTCAAATACGTGACATATATTCAAGAAACCAGAGACAAACACCCCTATTTTGCATCTGTTTTTTACCCTTTGTTGCTCAAATCCATCACTTACCTTTCACCACCCATCACTTTTTTCTTCTTCCTGTTCGAAGGTGTGATGGGAGATGATAATGGCAGAGTTGGAGTGGTGGTGAAGGGCTAGAGAAGATGATATGTTTGAGGGTATAGTATTTTGTGGGTTTGTTGATTTTTTCTTATTAGGGTGAACTCATGAATAGTTAGGGTGCATATATCCGCGCCCTAAAATAAATTAAAGGTAAATAACTCCACATTTATATGTTATCAAACAACTTTTGGCATACTACATTACGTCAATTTATAGTTTAACTCACATGACAATAATTTCAAGCTCTCCCATTTATTTATCGCGAAACAATCATATCAGTCACTTTTATTACATATCATTGAGTTCATCTCCTTATTTAGTCTTTGTAATATATATGATTTTGTGACTTTTTAAATTTTAATTTAATTGATATATATTTATAATCTAAATACAATTTTTTGTATTTATTTAGCTGATTTTATATTTTTTTTTCAAATTTATATTACAATTATTATATTTTTATTGGTTAAAGGTTCATTTAATAATTGTATAATTATGTTGATATAAATTATATCAAAAATAAAACGTAAAACAAAGTACGACTAAAGTACAACTAGATTATTCAGTTGTACTTAAGTTGTACTCAAACAGATTGATGTGATTGAATTATGACATAATCTAATGATAAACTTTCGTGTACATGTTGATAAACAAATACAAATAATTAGAAAAGTCTAACTATTTTAAAATTGGATTAAAATATTATGAATTCTAAATAATTATTTAATAATAATAAAAAAAGAAATATTATAAAATAATAAAATAAATCATAAAAGAATACAAAATATGTTAAATATATATAAGAAATATATTTTATATAAAATACTTATCAAACAATTTAAGTTTTTTTTATGAAGATAGTAATAGTTTAAATAATATAAAATAAATTTTATTTCATAATAATACTATAGAATAAATAAAAAACAATTTGAATCCTGAATAATCCTTTACTAAATCATAAAAGTAACAAAACACGCTTAAAATATTATAAATAATAAAATAATCATAAAAATATGAATTTAGTTAAATAAATATAACATATATGTTTATTTATAAATGGTTCCTAATAATTTCTAAAATGAAATAAAATATAAATATAACTATTATAATATAATATAGTAATTTAAATATGAAATTATTTTGAAATCAGATAAAAATATAATAAAATTATCATTAATTTATAAATATTTATTTTAAAGACAATGAAATAATAAATTGACGATAGTGATAAAGTAAATTAAATAAATATATAATATTTAATTTCAAATAGTTTTTATCTATTGAAAGTTGATAATAAAACAATGACGAATATCAAGAAGTTATAAAATAAAATAAAATAAATCTTAATGGTACTTTTTTTGTAGCTATGAATTCATATTTAATTTTATAATATTATCAACTTTTTGGTTTATTTCAATTTCTTTTATTTATTAAATAGATATCTGTAATTATAATATTAGCAACTTCGGGTTTCGCAAATTTATAAACTAATTATTTGAATTTATTTATATATTATATATTATATATTTATATTTTATTTTTCAGATTTCTTACACACACACACACATAATATTTTTTTAGTTGCTATTATTTTTTTATTTCCTTTTAATATTTCTATCAATTCTTTTATTTTTATATTTATTTAAAAATTTTATAGAATCTAATTGTGATTTTTTTAGTTAATTTATCTTATTTTATGAATTTTCTCTTTAATTTTATTTGAGTGTTGAATTTTTAGTTTTGTTTCATATTTATGAAATAAATATTCATACTTTAATTATAAATTCTTATATTTTAATCAATATGATTTTATTAATATTTTTAATTTTATTTAAATCATTTAAAAAAATATTTATGTTTTACTTTTGCTTTTTTGGGTTATTCAAGTTTATTAACTAATTATTTACATATATTTTAAATAATTTTTTATATTATATATTTTCTTCAAAAAAATTTATATTATTTTTATTTCTCTCAGATCTTATTTATTATTTTACATAATTCTTCTATATATTTAATTTTTTTTTACATAAATCATAATCTACAAAAGAATATTTACATAAATAATTATACAAATAATAAATATGTATACTACAAATAGTAAGTAAAATGGGCGGGAAAATTTTGAAAAATATTTTTAAAAACACTAGCCTTTTATATATATATATATATTAAAGCAGAGGTCTGGAGAGAGAGAAAAATATGAGTAGAATGCCATGTAAATGCCATATAGGATTATTTTCTTTTTTTAGTTGTGTAGGAATTTTATTAACATAATTATGATAGATACCTTATTTAATATTATTATGATTTGGTTTCTTTTTTTAATTAAAAAGTCACCTTGGATTAGTTTCATATTTTAATTATGTAAGAATCTTCTTAACATAATTAGAATATATACTCTAATTAATATTAAAATAATAAGAATTAATATTATATATATATATACTTATATACATGGAATGCCACGTAAATACCACGTAGGATTATTTTCTTTTTTTAGTTATGTAGGAATTTTATTAACATAATTATGATAGATACCTTATTTAATATTATTATGATTTGGTTTCTTT
>BMAC01001041.1:272554-304556 GCA_014905375.1 Phtheirospermum japonicum | reverse complement strand
TACTGACGGGAAGAATTGCTGGCGGGCATTGCCCGTCAGCAAGCCGTCAGTATTTCTGACGGTTACGTTAAGGCCGTCAGGATACTGGAATCCTGACCACAAAAATGCTGGCGGCCATTATCCGTCAGGAGGCCGTCAGTATTTCATATACTGACGGATTTGGCCGTCAGCATTGCCGGATTTTTTTGTAGTGATCATGGGTGATAACACCACTCCTTCACATGAGGCTCAGTCAAGCTATCATCCAGTAATTCCTAATAATACCTTAATACAAATTTCAAACTCAGTTATTCAGATACAGAATCAGCTTCTTTCAATCAAGTTAAATGACTCAAATTACTTACTCTGAAATATGCAAGTCTATAGAGGATACAGACTTGAAAGTTACCTCACTGAAGAAATCAGACCTCCAACTTAGGTAATTGGAGATTCTTTCAACCCTGAGTTACTATTTTGAGTTAGGCAAGATAAACCGTTGGAATCCTATATTCTCTCTTCACTCTCTGGAAATCTACTTATCATAGTTGCCCTTGCATCCTCAAGAGAAATATGGCAAACTCTTGAAACTAGTTTCTTCGGCTAGACTGCGGCCAGAAAAATGCGGTACAATATGAAGCTCTCCTCTATCAAGAAAGGGCCCGTGAGCATTAGAGATTATGTCAACAAAATAAAAACTTGCTGCGACTTGCTAGCTTCAGATGGCCAACCAGTTTATGAAGAAGATCAAGCAAATGCGTATTCATACTGGTGTAGAAGGAGATTTTGACACAGTGATTGTAGAAGCTACAACTAGGAGTGGCTCACTCACTCTCAAAGACATTCTACTTATGTTACTGAGTTATGAAACAAGACTAGAAGTTGAGATTTCTCAAACATCATCAATACAGAAGGATCAAGTCCTACTATCAATGTTACTACTCAATCCTCTGGTCAAAGAAGAGGAAACTGAACCACTACAAGAGCTAATAGAGGAAGAGGTCAGCACTTTCGAAGAGGTGGCAGAGGAAGGAACAGTAGCTACAGAGGAATAGGCGGAAGAGGTTTCAGGATAGCAAACAGGTCGCCTTGTCAAATTCGTAGTTACACCAATCACTCTACCGACAAGTGTTATTACAGATTTGATGTTGCTTAGACTGCACCATCCAGTAACACTTAGAATGGCTCAAACTCCACTTCCTTATCCAGTCACTCAATCTATTAATCCCTCTACCTTGTCACTGATATCTGACTCAGCTAGTGATGCAAGTTGGTATGCAGATTCAGGAGTCTCAAATTATGTCACTAATGACCTAGCCAATCTCAACATTGCTTTAGAATTCCAAGGCAACGACAAAGTTCAAGTAGGAAATAGATCAGGTTTGTGTATTTCTCATATTGGTAATTTCAAATCAAGTAACAAATCTTTCCTACTCAAAAAAACTCTTTTATGTTCCTCAGATAACAAGAATCTCATTAATGTCTCTCAATTTGTTCAAGATAACTCTGTGTACTTTGAATTTCATCCTACATTTTTTGTGTTAAGAATCAGGTTACATATCAAACTCTTCTCGGAGGCTCTCTTAGGAATGGCCTTTACAAATTCGACATACAGCTAGCCAACACCTCCACTGCTGACTCCAATAAAGCAATAAATAAAGTTCTAAAAAACCTTAATATCTCCATTTCTAATAATAAAACCTATTTTTCAACTTGTTGTGCTTATCTTTAGGTAAAAGCCATAAGTTACCCTTTCATCTCTCAGAAACTGAATATACCAGGCCTTTTGATCTCATACATACTAATGTTTGGGGTCCTGCACCTATAAAACCTTCAAATGGATTATCTTAGTATGTTTCCTTTATTGATCATTATACAAGATATACTTGGATATATGTTCTAAAGCACAAATCAGATGTGATCAATTCTTTTACTCACTTACATAATCTCATTCTTACTCAGTTTCAATCTAAAATCAGGTCAATTCAAATTGATAGAGGGGGAGAATTTATAGCTCTCACAAACCTGTTTTACTCTTCTGGAATACATCATAGAATCTCTCGTCCTTAAACTTTTGAATAAAATAATCTTGCAAAAAGAAAACACATACACGTTGTTTAAAAAGGACTCTCCCTTCTTTGTTACTCTCATTTACCTATCAAATACTGGGATGATACCTTTACCATTATTTTCTACCTCATCAAAAGGCTACCCTCAAAAACCATTCAATACAAAAGTCCTCATCAGCTCTTACTAAAATAAAATCCCAACTACACTCATCTTAAATTATTTGGGTGTCTCTGTTACCCTCATCTTAGACCACTCAATAAATAAAAACTCCAATTCATGTCCCAATCTAGTACCTTCCTCGATTACAGTGAACATAATAAGGGATTCAAAATTTTACTACCAAGTGGAAAGGTCATAACCATCAGAAATGTGATCTTTGATGAACTCAAATTTTCTTTTTCCAAGAATTCTGGACTTGATACTTGTTCAAACAATCAACCATCTATACTTGGTCCACCTCCTCTTATAACAGTTCTCCAAGCTACTACAACACCAACAACCTCACCACAATCACTAGCGACCTCACCACAATCACCAATGAACTCACCACAACTTCATACTTCACATAAGTCCAGCTCTATACATCAACCAGTCCTATTACCCTCTAGTCATTCAATCCCTCTATTATTCCTCTTACTATTGAATTACCACTTATGTATCTTATACATACTTCTCCTTTTCTTTTTGGTGCAGGTGTTAACCCTTTTTAAGGGAAAAACCACATGATAATGAGGGCCAAAGTAGGAATTTATAAGCCCAAGGTGCTCAACACACAACTCCTTGATTTCAGAGAGCCTTCTTCCTTTATTGAAGCCTTAACTCATCCCAAATGGAAAGCAGCTATGTGCGAAGAGTATGAAGCTCTCATTAAGAATAAAACTTGGTGTCTCTCTAAGCTACCTCCAGGCAAGTCTTTGATTGGTTGCAAGTATGTATTCAAGCTAAAATTGCATGTTGATGGAATAGTAGCTTGGTATAAGGTCAGATTAATGGCCAATGATATAATCAAGTGCCAGGTTTTGATTTTTCTGAGACATTTAGCCTTGTTGCTAAAGCTACCACTATTAGAATTGTTCTCTCTATAGTTGTCAACTGTTACTGGTACATAAAGCAATTGGATGTTAACAATGTTTTCTTGAATGGAGAGCTGGACAAGGATATCTTCATGGATCAGCCACCTGTATTTGAACAGAAATGTGATAAACTTCAAGTGTGCGGGCTGTCTAAAGCTATATATGGGCTTAAACAGGTTCCCGGAGCCTAGTTTGAAAAATTAAGAGTTGTTCTTACTCAATTTGGATTCTCTGCTTCAAAGGCTGATAGTTCACTTTTCTATAATAACAATTCCTCTCGATGCATCTGGGTGTTAGTGTATTTTGACGACTGACTTGTACATATTTGTGTGTAATTTTCATATATTTTTGTGTCTTGTCTTGTGCTTTAGTCAGGTTTTAGTTGTATTTTATCCCCTTTTTCCTTATTTTTTCGTAGCGTTTGTCGTTTTTTTAGTATTTTTCATATTTCTCTTTTATTTTTTATAGATTTTTATGTTATTTTGCTTTTATTTATTTTAGGGTAGTCGATCAAGCCTAAGCATTTCCAAGGATCACAACTGGCTGGATTTGACAAAAATATGACCCGACCCACGCAACACAACCACCGATCGACGTGCCATCGATGGGGCTATTTTCTAACATCGGTGGTCAGGCCAGTTTCGGAGATTTTTGGGCAAAATGACTATTTTGCCCACGCTTTTAACCCTATAAATACAACCTCTCTTCTTAGAAACACCAGTTCTTGAACCCATTAGGGTTTGATAACCCAAGAATGTTCTTCATTTCTTTCTTTCACTTTCAAACATCAAATCCTAATTAAATTAGCTTAGTTCTTAGAATCGCAACGTAGCATCTATTTAGATTTATTTATAATTTGAAGAAGCTCAATGTTCTTGGAGCAACTCTTTCTTTTGGTTTGAAGATTCGTAGAACTTCTCTAATTGGGTAATCTTTCATTCTTGATTTGTTGCACCTTTCTTGTTATTTTCAATATATGTTTGGAGCTTTCGATTCTCTTGTGTATGATTTTTAGTTTAATTTTTGAAAGTTATGTTTTATTTGTTAATGAAGGTTAATTATTCTCCATTGTGATTTCTTGTTTTCTTTCAAGCTTTTGTTCTTTAATCTTGTTCATGCTTGTCTTGAGTTTGTATTGTTGTGTTTCTTGATGATTTGTGTTTAGAATTCATGGATCTAGTGCCTATATGAGTTTAGAACCATCAATTGGCATTGTTGGGTGTTTAATTTACAAGTTGGAATTGACAACCCCAGCTTGTAGATTAAGTGTTCGATGAAATATCAATTGATCGTGGAGATGATTCTAGAGCCCTAGACCCCCGTTTCATTAATATTTTTAAAGTTTTTTATTTTGTTTCTCGTCATTTAAATCATAGTCTTGGATATTCCAACCTTAAAAATGAAATTTGGTCGCGTATTTAGCGTAGTCTTTTTCCTTATTTTCTCATTCGTGAACAAACACGAGAATTACTTTCGATTAGTCTTCCTTGAGAGATTCGACTCGAGTCAAACTTACAACTTACAATCGCTCCGTTCTCTTGCGGACAAACTTTTCTAATAAAAAGTAAGTGTAAAAGGTTCGATTCAATGACGTTTTAGTCATGGGAAGCAACAAAGTTGGGATTGTCAAACTTATTACCCATCTTGATTCAACTTTTCATTAAAGAGTTTAGGTGAACTGCATTATTTTCTTGGTATTGAGGTCTCCCACATAACTCAGGGTCTACATTTAAATTAGGGAAAATACATTATAAATCTCTTGGAGAGAGATGGTATGGCTGGAGCTAAAGTCACCCCTACACCTAAAATTGTCTCTTTTGTCCTGTCCAAAACACAAGGAGAACCAACTATTGATCCCTCATTTTATGAGAGTATTGTTGGATCCCTTCAGTATATGACCATCACTAGGTCTGACATCTCATATAGTATCAACAAGGTGTGTCAATATATGCACTACCCCCTCAGCACACATTGGCGAGATGTCAAGAGAATTCTACATACCTTGCCGGTACAGTTTGTTTTGGAATCAACTACAGGAAAACCTCACACTTCACTCTCATAGAATTTTTAGATTCAGGCTGGACCGGAGATCTAGATAGAAAATCCATTACAGGTTTTTGTATCTTTTTTGGAAGAAATATTGTCTCCTGGTGCTCTAAAAAGTAGACTTCTATATCTAGGTACAACACTGAGGCTGAACATCGTGGCCTAGCTCATGCTACTCTAGAAATAATATGGGTTCGATCCTTGCTTCACGAGCTTCATGTCAAACTTCTTGTTGTTCTTAGAGTTTGGGTTTGCCAATCAAAGTGTCATTATTGTTGCCTCCAATCCTATTCTTCATGCTTGTACCAAACTCTTTGAGTTAGATCTCTATTTTTACAGAGACCTCATTGCAAAGAAACAATTATAAGTTTGTTTTTTCTCTTATCGACCATACTGCAGATGTCTTCACCAAACCACTCTCAAATCAATTTTTCATTCGGCTCCGTAACAAACTCTATGTTATTCCTCTCACCACCCTCGAATTGAGTGTGGGATATTAAAGAGCGACCTGATAACTTCAGGTCGAATGACCATAAATAGATCATTGCGTGATAACCTCAGGTCACATGAGCACAGACCATACAGGTCGTATGAGAGTTCGCTATGAGATCGCTCAAGAAGCTCGCATCAGGTCTCATAAGAGGTCGCAAATGAGTCAGCTACCATTACTTAGGACCTACACTGCATCAGATGATGTTAACCCTAGTCCATCACATTCAACCCAATATAGCTGTCAGATTGTACTGTAGCATTGCTGACCACATATTATAGGTAGCTGTTGTCAGATTGTAATATAGCATTCATGGCAACACATTCTAGGGCAACATTAGTTATGTGCGCTGCTATAAATAGCTATCTCCTTCTCAGTTGTAATCAATAAGAAATGATTCTATGTTTATACTGAATAGTTAATATAAGAATGAGCTCACTTTTTCCTATAATGTGCTCATTATTTTCTTTCATGTCGAATCCAATTTTTACAACACTAGATTATTATATTAACTTCTAAAGTTTTAATGTTGTGATCACACTTCCAAATATCAGTGATATACTCGGCCAATTCAGTGCTCAGATCATCTGCATTTTCATAAATTTTCAGCTCTCTACCATCCTTTTCAACAACAGAAAGAGCCATTTCTCTCACAAGGTAGATTAGTGGATTGCGAAACACAATTCTTAACAAAATAATGAAGAAGGCAAAGACCTACTTTTCAATTTAAATACACCCATAACATAAACACGGTTGACATTAAATTCAATTAGAGCAACACCATTCGCAGACTCCACAAAATTTTATAATTAGATTTTGATCACAATCAAAAGAAATTGGATTTTCTGTTATGGCAATTCAACGGAAAAACTTCATTTTTGATACATTATGTTGACTATTTTCCAGAAAAGGTACGTGATGTTGGCTAATATCAAACTACGTCTATTAAGTTGGCAAATTCATCAAATATGGTACAAAAAAAGCCCAATCGGGCTTTGATGCTTACGTGGCATGATTGAACCATTACCTATCATTTTTGATTTAAATTGAAATGAGATGCATTTTATCAAGAAGTTGAGGGTATATTAGGTAGTTAGGGTCAGTTTGTTTAATTTCGCAATTTTAATTTAAATCAAAAATGATAAGAAATGATTCAGTCATGTCACGTCAGCATTTGGGCCCGATCGGGCTTTTTTTAACCATATTTGATGAATTTGTCAATTTAGTAGACGTAGTTTGATGTTGGCCAACATTACGTACCTTTTTTGGAAAATGGCCAACATAATGTACCAAAAATAAATTTTTTCCGCAATTCAACTATAATAACCTCAATAATAGTACACGGGTTGCGGAAATCACCCTTTTCAAATTCTCTTCATATTGACCAATTTTTGTCCGTCTAGGACGCATAGGCGGGCACTTGCACGGATTTTGACCGAGTCGGTTTTTTCCAAAATCTAGACAAAAAGTTCTAGTTTTTACAACACTTAATTATTATATTAACTTAGAACTTTAACGTTGCGATCATATGTAGAATAGAGTGATTATATAAAATTACACTGTTGAGTCATGTATTTTATAAGTACATGATTTAATAATTAATTGTTTATATCGTTTTACATTACCCATTCAAAAGCAAAACAAAATTTTAAAACCTCCTCAATATTTATAAAAGTATTACCGTTAGCCCCTTAATTTTAACACTAAATCAAACCACATGTGTATTTTTGTAATTTTAAAAGGTAGGTTGATTTTTTTGTAATTAAGTCAAAACTAAAGGTTAATTTTTGTAATTATACCAGAAAACTAAAGATATTTATATTTGCTAGCAACAGACTAGTGTAATGACTGTCAAATACATTACAAAATACATGAAGTATTCTTACAGCCTTATTAGACACACAAGAGAGACAAAAGCTGATCCTCAACGATTTCCTCAGTCAAGTCAAGGAGAATACGCTCCGATTCATTTTGATTAATAGCTTATATGATGATTATTATTTCAATTATGCTGCTACGATTCATGGTTTGGATCTATTAGATTTGGGGATTAGGGTTTGTCACCCCCTAAAAAAAAGGTAATTGATATATTAGATTTGGGGATTAGGGTTTATCATCCCCCTAAAAAAAAAAGAAAAAAAAAAGTAGAAGTAATTGATATCTGGATTGTGGTTCTGTTCCTTGTGAGTGCTCCTCTTGACTTGAGCTTTGAACACGGAAATACACATACAAAGGAAAACGAAGAGAGATTGGGTTACAAAACACACTGCTCGACATAATAATCACAAAATGACGGCCTAATTTCACGTTTAAATACACCACCGACGTTCGCACAACCAATGACATTTTCATAATTAAATTCGTTTAATGAAGATTTTGTTATGGTAATTCAACTTTAAACTGTGATAATTGCCTTTTTCAAATTATTTTTCATTTTGACGGAGACCCTAAGCCTGTTTTTACAGCACTGAATTATTATATTAACTTCTAAAATTTTAACGTTGTGATCACTCGGCAAATTTCCAATACGATTGAGTAGCGATTAAAATTCAGTTAAAACTTGAAATTTATATTAAGATTTATTTAAATGTACACGCAAACACAAATGGTATATTTGGTTGATATACTCAAAATATTTTGTTTACCATGACTATTATTGTATAATGGTCAAAGTAGAAAAAAGGTAATTGGCCGATGGGGGATAGTCTCTTTTCAGAGTTTTGAGCAATATTTTACCCAGATTTTGCACTACTGTAGTGCAGAATATGCATTTTAGTTCCACCAGTGTACACTAAAAATTAATATTCTATAATATTTCTTATTTTACTCATTTATTTTAATTTTTATTATTTTTTGATTGATAAGCATATTATATACGTACCGGGGAAAAAAAAGAAAAAAAAAAAAAGGATATTGGTGCACTGCCGAGAAGAATTCACAATAATAGTGTTGAACACAATTTAAAGAAATTGTTAGAGATAGTCCTTTTTTTTCTTTTTTGTTTTTTGGTAATGTCTTATATGAACAAACTTAAATGAACAATATGCTTTTGGTTATAACAGATTTATGCAAAAGCATTGTTTAGATTTTGAATTATCTTTAAGGTATAGAGAGGAAAACATATTGAGAAGATTGGCTCAACTACATTAACAAATTATTATTATTATTATTATTATTATTATTATTATTATTATTGTTATTATTGTTTTTCTCTTCCTTCACTATTAAAAAAAAACAAAAGCATTCTAAACAAAACTCTGCTCCTCAAGTTTGACACCATCAAGTTTAGAAGCAGCATCACTATCCAAAAACCACACCAACTTCCCATCCCTCGGCCGAACCATCCCCGCTGGCAAACCCGAGCCACTGGGACCCACACCATCGATCGCCAGGTGTGCGGCCTCCGCCCTTTTGCTGCCCGTCACGACCACAGCCACATTGGACGCAGAGTTTAAGACGGGGAGAGTGAAAGTGATCCTCTCGGGTGGGGCCTTGGGCGAATCGGTCATGAAAGTCACCCATTGCTCTCTCTCGTCGAGCGRCGGGTGGTCGGGAAAGAGGGCTGCTACGTGTCCATCGGGTCCCATTCTGAGGAGGATGAGATCGAATCTCGGACAGTCGTTGACCACACAGGCCCCGACCAGACGGGTCCGGACCAGCTGCCTAATGGCGAACTGGTAGCGCTCCGRGGCTAGCTCTARCGTCAACGAGCTMTTMATTGAGTAGATGTGATTGTAATTGATGGGGACCTGAATTATATGGTAAACAATAATAATATTGAGCTTATTATGAATGATCTTCACTAAACATGCACAAATAATCACAAGAAAGTTTTAAAAAAATAAAAACAAAAACTTTAACTAATAGATCAAGGAACGTGACACAATWTTAGCAAAACAAATCTCGTGATGGTGATCAAACTTGAAAAAGTTGCACGCTTAATTAAACAATCGATACCTTTGCMATAAGACCCTCTTTCGTGCGCTTGTAATTGCTACAGGCGTGGCTTTTGGAAACGGCACGCTCATCGGCCCAAAACACGTGCCACTTGCCCCAATCGACGATCTTGCTATGAGGCGATTCGCACAGTTTCCTGCTTAATTCCGCCAAGAGTTTCATTAACACAATATTACCAAATGCAGAATTAAAGCGCATACATATATACATACCTCATCAAGGCAATAAGTGAACCACCAGATAGAGCAACGGTGAACACGCCGTGCTCTTTGATGGAGGCCTCCGACAACTCAGCGATATACTCGGCCAAATCGGTGCTCAGTTCATCTGTGTTTTCATAAATTCTCAGCTCTCTACCGTCCTTCTCAACAACAGAAGAAACAGCCATTATTCTTCTCACAAGGTTAGTTGATTATAGAACACACTACTGATCGGCTCGACGGAATAATGAAAAAAAACGAAGGCCTGATTTACGGTTTAAATACACCCACCGGCATTCGCAAGATTGCCAAGATTATCATAATCAAATTCGATTAATGCAACAACATTCGCACAATCTACGAAATTTTGTAATTATAGATTTTGATTAAAAATCTTGTTATGGTAATTCAACTGTAATATTACACAAAGTTGTGATAATCGCCTTTTAAATTTCTTTTTTCGTTTTGACCGATTTTATTTTTGGCCATCTACGCACGCGTTTGCACGGTTTTTGACCGATGTGATTTTTCCACCAATTTAAACAAAATCGCTTTAGGAGGCCGATTTTTGCAACACTGAATTATTATATGAAGTTGTAAAAAATTGAGAACTGTGATCACACAGAGAAAAGAAATACTGAAAATATAAAGTTATAACTCAAAATTACCAAAGAACATTCAATTTGCATACATTCAAATTCTGCCACATTTGAAGCATTGAGCTGCATGTAAAATTCAGAAAATAATTGAATAAACAAACAAAACAGCAAGTTTTGAGGATCAAAGGCCTAAATCACCCTAAATCAGCACGTTCACATCAAAATAAGCATTATTTATTTATTTATTTATTCATTTATAGCAATTTTAGTCGAAGCCCAGAAGAAAATCCTCTGTTTGCATGGTATAAGCTAAGATTCTTAATAGTCAATACCAACAAACATTCATCGTAAGAAAATAAATAAAAAGCACGAAATAAAATAACATGCAAATTAACCAGAGAGAGGAAGAATCTTCTAAAGAAAATGATATTGATCATTCCATAATTATAATTATAACACCAATCATTTTTCTTAATATGCGTGAAATTGTCGATGACAACGGATAAAATGAAACGAAAGGAGCACTAAATTTTATTATGAAGTAAAATAACATTCTGTTGAGGCGATTGGACACCATTCGATTAAAAATATTTTTTCTTCCCTAGTTGAGATATTTAGAGATTTTTACCAAAAGGAAAAATTAATAAATAAAATAAAATTATATCCATTTTCACATTTTTCTCCTACCATTTACTTTAACTCATTTTTAAATAAAAATTATTCAATTATTAATATACATTTTTTTTCCTCATGAATTTTACCATTCTTAATTTTTATAGAAACTTAACTTTTGGTAGTTACATTTTCATCTTGTATCATCCACGCTCTCAAAATTATTTATTTATCTTTCAATTATTTTTATCAATATTCTCTTTTCAAAACAAAATCTCTGAGTGGCTCCCTAGAGATATTTTGGCTTTATTAGTGAAAAGATATCATTTATTTATTTCAAAAATTTATTTCCGGAGGGGGATGATATTTTTACATTTTGTGCATGGAATTGTTGAGCCCAATCAGTTACAGCAGTTTGTGCATTTTGGTTTAGCGGTTTGAAAGTGGGCTCTTGAATCCTTTTCTAAACTAAGCCTGTTGAAAAGAGGAAAGGGCTTTCTTCTAAATTCCAATTGGCGATGATTCGTTAGGGTTGTTTGGATTAGTGTTCGTTGGGATTTTAAATTTTAGTATTCAGAATTTTGATTATTCAAAATTCTGAAAATAGTAAGAATTTTTGTTTATTATAGAATTAATAATCCTTTACTTTTTTTCTGTAGATGTCAAATCATGTCTTAAAAATGGATGGTAATGTATTTTTATATTGTATTTGATGTCAAATCATGCGTGAAAAGTGGATGATAGTGTATTATTATATTGTATTTAGTAATATTTAATTTTTTAAATATAATTATGATGTGATAAAAGAGATAGGTGTGGGGTTAGGTGTAAGAAATGGTTGGTTGTGAATTGACAGAGTCGTAGAACAAACGAGTATTTGAATTCGAAATCTCAATCCTGGTATTCACTAAACAAGACCTTAGCGGCCGTAAATCATATCATGCAATCGAATGCATAATTTATGGTACATTTGATTTTTAATATTTTGTATTATTAATATGTATATGTGTTTGTGTTATGATTGTATTGAAAATTATATTTTATATATAACTAGTATTGTAACCTGTGTGATGTACGAAGTGATTTATGACGGACGATGCGAATTCAACGTATGTAATAATAGTAATAAAACAGCATTACGGTGTAATATAACAATAAAAAAATATATATACTTCAAATAAGTTAAGATAAATCATTATTAATTGACAAAGTAAATTAGCTCTTATGGCAAAATAACATTAACCCAAGCCACATACGAGATGTGTTGGGAGGGGATTTTCCGATCATTCAAGATGAATTTAGGTTTTCGGTTAGAGTATTTTCAATGCAACAATGTTTAAAGAGAAAAAATTGACACATGCAATAAAAATAATTATGTGGCACATTAAATGCTTGACATTGTCAAGAGCAATGTTAAATACTAGACATTACTTTTGACAATGTCTACAATTAATTTTAAAGATATCATCCAATCATGTTATTTTTCTTTCTTTATTTTTTCTAAAAATAAATAAAATAAATTATCACATATATAACATTAACATTGATGCATTTGAGAACTTTTTTTATAAAATGTCAATTTCATTTGTCATAAATGATCAATAACACTATTGTATTGTAGATGCTATTAGAGTCACACACTGAATGGGATGAGGAGGTTTTTATTTTCTTTCTATATTAGGTGTGATGTGATAAAAAAAAATAACTATGTATATAAAAATTATGGAATGTCTTTTTTTGGACTACATTAAACTTCAAGTTATCTTTTGATTGGTCATCACATACTAATATTTTCAAACTCTTTTAATTAGTCACTTGCGAACGTTAATCATTTCTAGCATATTTTTTAATGTATAATAATTCTTAGATGATGAATTGAATAATTTTTTTAGATCTCTGCATGCATCTCCTAACTAATAATCTTTGTATTAAAAAATAAATTGAATATCTTATAACTGATATCTCGTAGTAAGATGCATAAAATATGAAGAAATAATTCAAATTATGTATTTTTATACTCCAAATAAATCAAATGCACGTAACTAAAATTGATTATATAATTCAAAAAATGATTTGTAATTTTAATAAATAAAAGACAAAATTATACATGTATGATTTAATAAATAATTTAGTTTTATATCATATTTATTTAATTAATTTAAATAGTTTATTTTACTTAATAATTTTCAGTATCTTAAAATATTTTTTCAAGTAACCGGTTATATTTGAATTTTTCAAATGATTCACATTTTCTACATAACTCGGACACCAACAAATCAATCCAAACTAAATTTAGTCTAAATTTCAATCAAACTATTTTACAAAGGCAAAATAGTATTTGACCCAAGTAGGTTAAAAAGACCAACATACTAAACACATATTTTTTAATGAGTAATCTCAAGAAATATACGAATTAAAATAAAATGTTTTGTTCTTTATCTAACAGTGTTGATTGAAATGTTGATATTCAAATACATATGGTAGTTTGTCTATTTTAAATAATGAAATGATTCTTTATCCTTTTAATTAATACGAGGTATTGATTCACTATGCATGGACATTGATGCCTAAATTTCAATATTATTATATAATAATTGGAATTTTATTTGATTTAATGCATTAAAAATGAATATATAAATGTTGCCTAAAAGATATAGAAATAATTATCTCAATCATACCATATTTTAGTCATAAAAATAAAATCAACCTAAATAATTAAAAAAAATATTAAATATGAGTTACTAAAAATAATAACATAAATGGGAGGAAAAGTTTTAATAATATATTTAGAAACTAGTGTGAACCCTGCGATTTTTGAGGGCAAATATAAGAAATGCAAAAAAAAAAGTAAAATTTATGAAAAAAAGAAAAGAAAGAGAGAGAGAGAAATTAAGAATGTGAATCAATAATATCAAAAAAGAAAAAAAAATGTTGTTCAATTTAAAATATGAAAAAACAAATTTGTAGGCTTCATTAATGTTTAATTCACAATAATTTCATTTTTATCGCAGTAAATAAACTTCAACCATTTACGCCTCTTAACTTGAGAAATCGCAACATAAAAATGACCATGACTGAACACTGGTCTTGGTAAATATAGGTCAATTGGGGAGAGTTTGCCCTTAACTATTATTTATAGTCATTGCGAAATAAAAAAATGAGTGAAAACTGCATTCTCTTAAATTTGAATGACACCCTGCTATCTGAAAGGACTTAATATCATGCATGTAATGTAAGCCTTAACACTAATATTATTATCAGATAGAATTCTTGCTTCAATAATGCGATCACCAAGTTGGTCCCTGAGCACATTATCGAGGTCTAGTACACTTGATGTTGGGTCTCTCCGTTGACATATATTTTGCAAATGGTGTTAGAAATAAAATATTCTCTTTCATCACCTGTAGATATAGACATCACATAGGCATTGACTGTCCAATAATGTTATTTGTTGATATATAAGAATTGCAAAAAATGTCTTATAACCGTAGATATAAGAACTAAGATGTTATCTTTCATTACCCAAAACGTATTACGAATACGAATTGCAAAAAAAATAAAAATCAAAGAGCTCCCAACGAGCTGAATTCTCGAACTCCAAACACCGGATCGTACAAAATCAATAAACGAAAGTGAATTATTCAAAGAAGAATCATGCAAGAGTGAAGAAGGATTCAAAAACTCAAAACATGGAAAACCGGGTTTAGAAATGGTAAGTGGTCAGTTCTGTTCGCAGCTAAAGAGTGACTAAGCTCAAATAATTTTTAGGCGAGGAATGCGTCGTGGTAATTTTGCTTGAAAATGACGATCGTCGATTTTCATCGATCGATGGTATTTCCGGCGTCTTTCCCCGTCGACGTCGGCTATCGATCGACGGAGGTTTATTATTCTCGGTGTGTCGATCGACTAAGGTTGTCGACTCAACTAGTAGGCGCCCGTCGATGCCTCGTCGACGGGCGTGTCAATCGACGGTGGCTGGAGTGCCTCGGCATGTCGATCGACTGGGCTATTCGACGTGGGTGAGAGGTGTGCATCGACAATGCGTCAATTGCTTGTCGACCTACGATGGCTTTGCAAACCCTTGTCCGTTTTTCGTCATTTTGAACTGGTCGTAACTCATGGTAGTGGGCATGGTTCCGCTCGGAAGATTGAAACAGACAAGAAAACGAGATTAAGATGAAAACTTACAAAACAAGAAAGAAAAGGCGCTAAACAGGATAGAAACGACACGACTTATATAAATACTAAAGGAAAGAAAAACGAGAGAAAATACGACCTAAAACCCGCTATAACACACAAAACAATATGCAAAAACAAATGAAAATCACACACAAAAATGTACAATCACATGAGTAATTAAAAAATAAGAATGTCATTTTTTCAACTTGTGTTGTGTCTTATTTTCGTCTCTTAGCAGAATAAACATTTCAAAAACTAAAATACGAACTATTTGTGACATTATAATATCAATACCGTGTTAGTATCTCGTACCAATATCATCACTATTTTGATATACCGTCCATTGATTATATTCAACATGTGACATGTTATATCGCGAGTGATGTGCGATCGTGTCTAATAAACTTATACACGTGCTTAGATTATATTTGTTAGTAATTTTCTAGGTGTGTCTTGAAATTGTCTTTTAGAATAATTTTTCATTTATATATTTTCGTAACTATTTAGATTTACTTAACTCTAAGTATGGAATATATTTAAATTATTTTCACAATTAAGGTGGAGTTCCATGGAAAAGGTAATTAAATGTTATGAATATAAAATAAAATGAATAAAAATATAATTTAATTTACATCACATATTATATATTACAACCTGAGTATTACAGGAGATTTGTAAAAGAGTAATATCAATTAAGAAAAAGAAATCAAGATTGAAAAGAATACACACAAATTGTAACATTATTTATTATATTTATAATTACACCGTTCCTGACAATAAATAATTTTTAGTATTTTTACCAGTGCAATGGAAGTTAGTTAGAAATTTATTTTAATGTGTTTGTCAGTATTTATTTTAAGAGGAAGAGAATAAGTTAACATAGATCTTTTAACTGGGGAGGACTGAAGTTAGGAAGCGCTCTTTTCATCCAACACGAAGTTTCTTAAGAGTAATTTTTAATTATAAGCTAAATTCCAATAAAACATTGTTCCTACAATATAGATTTAAAGTTTTAGAAAACCAATAAAATACCAAATATTTAATCAATAAAATGAAATATTAAAAATCATCAAAAATATAAAACACATAAAAAAATCTAAATTTTTATCAAATCAGTGGAGAAAATATATATAAAAAAAGACTTCTAATTAATTATTTAAATTATATAAAGACAAAAGTAAAATATAAAATAAACATAATATAATAATGAAAGAATATATAGGATTACATAATATTTTTAATTGATGTGAAAATTTAATAACATAAAAAACTAAAAATCAATCTCAAAATATAAAATTAGTTAAAATAAATAAGAAGTATATAAATAACTTCTAAATAATTATATAAAATATGAGAATTTGGAATAAAACACATAAATATTATAAAATGATATAATATAAAACTTTATTGAATCATATAAATAAAGTGTTTCTAATTTGTGACTTAATAATTATCTATCAAAAAATAAGGCTTTTATGTTTTTAATTTATGACTTAAAGATTATTTATAGAATGAAGAATTAGGGTTAGTTTTTATGTATATAGGGTTAAAAGTAATAATTAGCAGAAAAATGTACATTAATATTTGATGAGACATAATAACACAATTTGTGGCCAAGCAGTTTCGGTCACGCCCTTTCAACCAGTTGGCTCGAGTTGAAACCTGGGGGCCCCAACTCAACATCAAAGTGGTCACGTGCGATCTCATGCGCGACTAAGTTAGTTGGGTTGCCTGCTGTTAAATATATTTTATAGTCAAAGTGTATTATTAGTTGCCTATTTTATAGCCTACAATTATGCTAGTCTTCTATATATATCGTTAATCAATTAATGAGAATAATCCAGGATTATAATCTTTCATGGTATCAAAAGTTCTAAGGTTTTTACGATCTCTCTTTCGATGCACCCTAGCTCTGTCGCCTACCCTCTTCTTCTTCCTCTTCCTCTCCGTCTTTCTTCTCTTCTCCGGCAGCCTAGCTATGTCGGCCTCAAAGAATTCTTTTCACCATGATCTTGCTGTTTCTAACATCAATAATCATATCTCCATCACTCTTAAAAAGGAGAACGTTCAATATCAATGTGGGCGGAACATTCCAAGGTCACTGCATGATCACACAGAGTCTTACATCATATCCCTCTACTAAAGGGAAGGAGAAGGCCTCTTCGTCGACCGATGATGATGAAGAAATATAGCCGACCCTTGATGAAACGGCCCTCTCGTGGATTTATGCCACCATCTCAAATGACCTTTTTCATACCATTCTTGAACCCGATGTTACAACAATGGAGGCTTAGAATCGCTTACGTGACATTTTTCAAGATAAACAAACATTCTCAAGCTGTTACTCTTGAACATGATTTCTCTAATGTGAAAATGGAGAATTTTTCCAATGCTTCGGCATACTGTCAATGTTTGAAATTGCTCGCTGGCCAACTGAAAAGTGTCGACTCACTGGTGTCGGGCAGTCGGCTGGTTCTACAGTTGGTTTTGGGTCTCACCCATGCTTATCGAGGTGTGGGTACATTAATCTGCCAAAGCGACCCTCTACCTCCTTTCTATCAGGCACATTCCAAGCTCACCTTGGAGGAGGCCGGGATGGCCAAGGAGGTGGCAATGGGGTCAGAATCCTCCATGGTCATGCATCTCACTCGGAGTTTGATGGCAATTCCTCACCTTCTGATCAATTGGGGCAGCAGCGAAGGGGCAAACAAAATGATGCCCGCAAAAATTCTGGTGGTCGGGAAAATAACGGTAGCGGGGGTAACCAGAATTAGACTGGCGACAAGGCCGGTAAGAGTGTAGGCCGTGGTAACGGACAGCAACAGGTATCCGGGCAGCAGCAGTTCTCGGGGCCTTTTCCTCCATTACAGCAGTACTCATAATGGGGGTGGATGCCTTCTCAGTGGGCTGCCCCTCCTTGTCCCTTTCCTATACAAGGATGGGCCCGTCCACCTCAAGCCCAACGTCCACAATTTTGTGTTCTAGGTCCATGCCCACAGTAGGCGCATGTTGCTTTCCGGGCAGCCCGCACCTTATACCCCGATGGACATTGAGTCTCCAATGCATACGATGACTCTCAATCCACCAGATCAGTATTGGTACATGGAAACCGGGGCTACTTCTTACATGACATCCTCAATGGGTAATTTCTCATCTTATTTTAATTTGATCAATCATCATAATGCTATTGTTGTTGGAAATAGTCATTCAATTCTAATTCATGGTTATGGTCATTCTTGTTAGACTTCTCCTAATCATCCCTTGATTTTAAATAATGTCCTTCATGCTCCCAAACTCATTAAAAATCTCATATCTGTAAGAAAGTTTACTACTGATAATTCTGTGACAGTCGAGTTTGATGTTTGGGTTTTCTTTGAAGAATTTTTAGACAGGGATACACATAATGAGATGTGTGAGTCAGGGCAACCTTTATCCTATTTCTTCTCCTATCAACAATCAAGCTTCCCATTCAACCTTTGCAGCTATCTCTTCTCACTTTGGCATGATCGAATGGGTCATTCGGGTGTTCCTACTTTAGATACTCTTAGGGTCAATAAAAGCATTGATTGTGATCATAGTTCTTGTTCTAGTATTTATCGTTCTTGTGTTTTAGGAAAACATATTAAATTGCCATTTTCTCCTTTTAATTCGAGGAGTTCCGCGGGTCATAAATATTCTATGTTGTTGTTGGATGATTATTTGATTTTTTTTGTGTGGACTTTTCCATTAGCTAGAAATTCGGATGTGTTTAAGAATTTCTTATCTTTTAAAACATATTCTCACCCAATTTGAGCAATATTAAAAATGTTCAATGTGATAATAGAATATGATGATGGTCCTTTTGGGGAATTTTGCAAAGCTAATGGTATGTCTTTCCGTCTTTCTTACCCCCATACTTCATCTCAAAATGGAAAAGTTGAGAGAAAATTTCGAACTATTAATAATATCACTCGTACTCTTCTTGCTCATGCCTCCCTCCCCCATTTTGGCATCATGCTTTGGAAATGACTACTTATCTTCTTAATATTCTTCCGACTAAGACATTGGGTAATTCCTCTCCTCTTCAAATACTTTATCAAAGAAATCCATCTTACTCTCACATTCGGCGTTTTGGGTGCTTGTTTTTTCCTCTCATTCCTCTACTACCATACACAAATTGCAACCCCGTTCTACTCCAAGTGTGTTTTTGGGTTTCCCCCCGAATCATTGTGGCTACAAGTGTTATGATTTATCATCAAATAAAATTATCACTTGTCGTCATGTCATTGTTAAT
Organism: Phtheirospermum japonicum; assembly: GCA_014905375.1. NCBI lineage: Eukaryota > Viridiplantae > Streptophyta > Magnoliopsida > Lamiales > Orobanchaceae > Phtheirospermum > Phtheirospermum japonicum. The sequence goes on along the minus strand of BMAC01001041.1, from coordinate 285,081 downwards.
GAGCATGTTTATCCTTTTGCTAAGTTGCATTCTCCTAATCCTAGTACATATGATTTTTTGGATGATGGTTTATCACCATATGTTCTCCATCATTTGCAAAATCAATCAACTACTCCTCCTCAAAGGCCAACGCTTACTAGCCCACATGATCCTTCTCCTCCAATCCCTATTCCGGCTAGCCCACATGCTCATACATCTCCCCTACAAAATATTCCTGCTGGCCCATTTCCCATAAGCCCATCAACGACTCTTGCCCACTCTCCTGGCAACCCAGTCGTTTCCCCCCTACCCAAATGCCTCACTCTTCCATCCAAACACGGCCCACACAGTTTCAGAGCCCTAAACACCCATAAAATACTTTTTTTGAGATAGTAATCGCTATTTAATAAATCCAAAGGTTCCATTATTAATGAAATAAAAAATGAATGATATCATAATAAGATCCTATTCTCAAAACAAAATAGAGGGGATACACTCCTTCCAATATTCCCATCTAGCAGCCCCGTGTAGTGACCCAAAGTCAGTATGGCCTTTTTAAGAGCAATAAAAAATGCCATGCTTTGCACGTTACGGTTACGAGATCTCCTTTGCCTCATAATCCCGTGGTGGCTCTTCGTGACCCGAATTGTAAAATAGCTATGGATGATGAATATAATGCTTTTAATAATAATAAGACCTGAGATTTTGTGCCCCATCCTCCTAATGTTAATGTGATTCGGTCTATGTGGATTTTTACTCATAAGGAGAAATCTAACGGTGTGTTTGAGAGGCATAAAGCCAGTCCTGTAGGTGATGAAATATAACAGCAGGTTGGTATTGATTGTGGTGAGACTTTTAGTCCAGTAGTAAAGCCAGCAACGATTTAGACTGTTCTTAGTCTTTCTCTTTCCAAAGCATGGCTAATTCATCAATTAAATGTTAAAAATACTTTTCTTCATGGTGAGCTTCAAGAGACAGTCTATATGCATCAACCATTGGGGTACCAGGATTGTACTCATCCTGATTATGTATGTCTTTTTCTTATGTCCTTATATGGGCTTAAGTAAGCTCCACGGGCTTTGTATAAGCGCTTTGCTGATTTTGTTATATGTCTACTGGTTTCACTAACAGCAGATGTGACAACTCATTGTTTATTTACCGCAAGGGGACCATATGGCTTACATTTTATTGTATGTTGATGACATTATTCTTACTGCCTCTTTTGTGCTCTCCGGTGCCCTATTATGGATCTTCTTAGATCGGAATTTGCTACGAAAGATCTTGGTCCCTTGAATTATTTTTGGTATTGCAGTTACACGAGATAAGGTTGGTATGTTCCTTTCACAACGTAAATATGCCGAGGAAATAATTGAGCATGCCGGAATGTCTTCTTGTAAACCATTTTCAACTCCAGTTGACACCAAGTCAAAGGTTAGTGCTACTTCTAGTACTACATTTGACGATCCCACAATGTATCGAAGTCTTGCAGGGGCACCACAATATCCCATGTTCACCAGGTTGAATATATCTTATGCCGTCCAATAGGTTTGCTTGCGTATGCATGATTCAAGAGTTGATCATATGTTTGATCTTAAGAGAGTTATTCGGTATGTTAAGGGTACTTTGGATCACGGGCTTCATTTATACCCGCCTTCGTATTCTACTCTTGTCTCTTGTATTGATGCTGATTGGGGTGAGTGCCCAGACACACGGTGATCCACTTTTGGTTATTATTTATTTTTGGATGACAGTTTAGTCTTTTAGTCGTCCAAGCGCCAACCCACATGGTCTCGTTCTAGTGCCGAGGTCGAGTATCATGGGGGTGGCAAATGTTGTATTCGAGTCATGTTGGATTCAAAATCTTCTCTTAGAGGTGCATTGTCCGATTAAAAAGGCTACTTTGGTATACTGTGACAATGTAAGTGCTATTTATCTGTCGGGAAATCCAGTTCAACATCAGCGTACAAAACATATTGAAATGGATATCCACTTTGTCCGAGAGAAGGTTGCACTTGGTCAAGTTTGTGTTCTTCATGTGCCATCACGGTATTAGATAGAAAACATATTCACCAAAGGTCATCATGGGGTTGTGTTAAATATATTGTAAATATATTTTATAGTCAAAGTGTATTATTAATTACCTATTTTATAACCTACAATTATGCTAGTCTTCCGTATATATGGTTAATCAATTAATTAAGGATTATAATCTTTCACCTGCTCGTAGAAGTACCCTTTCTTGCCATTGGCAAATTTTTCTTTTTTTATAACACCTTACACATAAGTATCATCTCCGAAATTACGTAAGCAGTGACACATGACACCATTTTATCACCCCCGAGCCTCCCTAAAGTACGAACCAAAAAATTATTTAGATACATAAAAAACAACGAAGCACTAGAAGACAACACATCAGCTTTGGGTAGAGCCAACAATTCTTGGCTCGACTCGATTTCAATCGGGCTTGGGCCTTATAATCCCTGGCTCAAAAAAATCGGGCTGTTTTTGGCCCAGCCCAACTTGGTCCGTCAAATACACTGCATTTTCTATAATGGGCCTGGCTTGGGCCGATGAAATTACATCACGGTTAAATTTTGGCCCAGCCCAGCCTAATTTTAGAGGTTGGCCTGATAGGCCCGGCCCAGCCCATTGCAGCCCTGGCTCTATTAATTAATATACATACAAGGGTCAAAATATATTTTTCTTTTACAAATTAAATAAATACTTATATCACATCAATTGTTTTCAAGGCAACTTCGTTTCTTTTGCACCTACTCTCTGCAGGCTATGACCCATCATCATTCACAATTCTCTTGTATCTTCTCATTTCATCCGATCATTATTCAATAGAATAATATACAATAATAAAATGTTATATTATTGTCAAGCTACAAATATTAATATTTTCTATTTTTTATTTTTTATTTTCAGCACATCCATTAATCATAATCTTAATTTCCAAACTTTTAATGATAATACCTCAAAAATAATTGATCTAAATATTTGTATAGTTTTCACATCAAACCCAATAACATCTTTAGAAACCCAGCATAAACTACTTTAGAAAATTGAAAATACATCCCCCTTGTATTCTTCCCTTTAAGATTAACAGCGTACGAACTATTAACACACACACATATTTATATAAAGAATTTATTTTTTTTGACAAGGGAGAATAAAGTTTCTTAGCCAAGAAGAATTGGAATATTTTTCCGTACTGCACTACATACAGTTGAAAGTATAGGTCCCGACAATTTGTCCTTCATGTTTTGCCCTTTTGATATATTGGAACACTTGTTTAACGCACGCATGTTATGCGAAATTTGAAATATATTAATATTTATTAAAAATATTAAAAAAATAATATCGAAAATGGTACGTACAAATCATAACATTATTTATTCTATTTATTGAAAGATTATTTTTCACAATAAGTAATTCTTAGAAATATAATCATTCAATAAGAATCCAAGTTTGAATCATTCTATTCGCAATACACATTCAATGTAATACGCATTCTGCAATATGAATTCTATTCACAATTTCTACAGAACACACCTTCCACATAGGATTTGTCGAAGATGATAGATTCAAGCCAGTTTCGGGTGTTTAAGACAACAATAAGATGCCAAACAATACAAATATTTCAACCCCGAACGAGAAAACTCACTTCATGGCATTTCACTCAACATCGAAGTGGAAAAATAATTTTGAGCCACAAAATTAAACATCAGAAGTTGACATTATTATGTAGTGAGCTTTTACAAAGAGTCATAGGTATGCGGAAAGATAATCGAAAGTCCAATAAGCTCCAAACTATAGCAATTGGATAGTTAGGCAAAATATAACCTGATCAAAAATCTCATATTTCACCAGCTTATGTAAATTTAAACCAAATTCATATAATATACATAACATTATAATAGATTAATGATAAGTTATCGCAAGAACAATTAACATGCAAACCGAAAATAATTATTACAAAAAGATTGTACAATTTTGTACTCGATAAAAAACTAACCTTTAGAATAAATTTCGGTGAGAATTCAAATTGATGCGGCGATTAATGTCGCCTGCTTTCAAGTTATCGGACGGGAGGAGCGGGATGCTAGGATGTTGATAGTTGCGGTGGCAGACGGTTGAGGGGGGCGATGGAAAATGGTGGATGAAAGGGTGGTCGGGTGGTGATTGCCGGCGTCGAGCAGGGACCTGGACGGATACGGTGCTCTGTATATATACAGAAATTGCTGTAGGGTTTCACGGATAAACTGAATCACGGGTGGACTGGGTAAATTGGATCTTATGGTTTTAAGAATGATTGAGATTTTGGATTTTCTCACGGGGATTAGAGTTCTTGGCAATTTTAGGATTGTAAGTATTTTACAGCTTACGCGTAATTATGATTTCAGGTTTTAGGAGTAAATAGGTATTAATTTAATTTAATTTTATGATTAGTTATGTTTTATACTTTTGGGTTTAATGATTTATTAGATTTTATGATTTTGGGTTTTATAATTAGTTAGGATTTTTTTTTTAAATATATTATATCTTTTGTGGGTATTCTGTGAATAATAATTTTTTAGAGTGTTTTATAATAAATTAAAAATATTTATTTATTTTTATAATAAGTAAACATACAAAAGGGCATTTTAGTCAATCATAAATTTATATTAATATTTTAATTAATTATATTATAATTAAATATGACACGTGGTATTCATTGGAGCGGTAACTACAATTAGATAGATACAACCCCGAACTGAAACTATAAACACTCGACTATCAACCTTCTTTACTCGGAAGAAGGTAGAGAATCAATTCTCCTGACTTGATGTATATGTTTTTATTTGTAGGTCAATCAAATTTTTTCTTCCTTTAATAAACCATGGTATATAATAATGTTTTATTTCGATGTTGACTCTGTTAAGTCTATCCAATTTCTTTTATCAAATAAATCGAGTTGAAATATAATTTTCTAAAATCAATTAAAATAAATAAATCTAGTGAACTGTTTTTGGTTTCTTTTGTTTTTTAGCACAAAAATCCAGTAAACTTAAATAACTATGTGTTTGATTTTGTATAGGCGGGTGTAGGTAAATTGCCAACTTTATTTCCTAAATAAAATAGGTTACAAAATCCCGAAACTTGGCAATTGCGTCGTAATTCACACTTATAGCTATTTGTTGCTTGGTTGACATGTGCCATGCTTAATTGAACTGATTCAAATAACATATATCGAATGCCTGATGGTTGGTAATCGATAAATGATAGTAGCTGATTTTTAATTGGTGCTTGATGAATTAGTTGATTGAAAATTAATTTTACTAGATATGATTATAAAATATTATATATAAAAAATAAAAAAATAAAAAAAATAAAATTATAATAATTAATGAAGACTTCCCAAAAGATTGTTTCAAAAAAAAAAAAAGACAAATACTTGAGAATAATTAAAAAAAAATAATTATAATAATAAAATTTTAATTATGACTAATAAAAATATTTTCGTAAAATATAAAGTAATATATTAGTTTATAAATAAAATATTTTTAAAAATATAAAAGGATAAAAAAGGATTTCATCAAATAGGGTAGGAGTTTATTAGGAAAAACTACAATTTGTAACTTTTTCTGAATATGAGCTTATTAGGTAGAATAAGCTATCGGGAGCTTATTCTTGGTTCTTACCAAGAAATCTAAAAAAGTTTATTGTGATTGAATAAGTTATAAGCACTTTTAATAAGTTCAACCAAGTAGACCCACAAACCGATAGCTTTTTTATAATGCTCGGTAAAGTTCTTTTTACCAGCCCCTTATAATTGATAGGGCTTAAAAAGTTATATCTCGAGAAAAATTATTGTTAGTAACTTTTTCTAATCAGCTTAAAGTTGATTGTAATTTTATTTTATTATATCTTTTTTTTTTATAAAATATATTTTTCTATATGCTACCATATTATTTTGTAGTTTTACACAAATATTATTTTTAGACATATTTATTTATTAAATTAATTATTTTAGATCATTATTTATATTTGTTTATGAATATTTATTTATTATTATAAATTTATATAATATTATTTTTTATAGACTCACATATTATCTTATTGTTTTACATAAATTCTTAGACAAGATTTTATTTATTTATCAATTAATTATATTGGTATCGATATTTATATTTTATTTCTTAATATAAAATATTTTTTTGGAAATCTTTATATATTATTATTTTTGTATTTTTATTAATTTTATGAATATTATGTTTTACCAAACATATTTTACAATACTATAATCTATCAGTATTAACCATCAATTACTCAAATCAATTCAAACAAAACAGATGAAAGTCTCCAAAGTCAACTAAAATCAAGAGACTAAAAATTCACTACAAACTTGTTCACCTTCTCAATTTAAAGAAGGTCCAAATATATTCTCAAAAGTCCGATTCAAGGACTGGCGAGGAGATTAATGCCATAATTAAGAACGAAAAAAAAAAGGAAATTTTAATTTGAGAGATAGGAAACAAATACAAACCGCAATAAAAGTAAGCATGAAAATGTATAAAAATAAGTTTATCACTTTGAGAAACCCAATTTCACCGGGCTGCTATTACCTTGTTTTAGATAATGAATTAATTATGCAATATTAAAACTAACCAGCAGTTTTCCCGCACAATGACAAAACTGATAAATCACTTTCTCTGATTGGATAACCGATAAAGACCAACGTAAGACTCGTAATCATAGATCAACAAACAATTAATTAATTAATTAATTAAAGATACATTAATAATTCGCTCAAAAAAATTAAAAGATCTCCAACATTAAACTCAGCACAGATAATTTGCCTTTTCATTCTACTCTCCACACTGACTAAGCAAAGGAAAGAACGAGGAGAGCCCTTTTATGGTAGAAAGAGAAAATATTCTTGACCCCTAATTTCTCTCTCTACAAAAGCCGCAATTATTGAGAAAAATTGGATCTTTTTTCTAGCAATGAGTTTATTATTATTTTTTTTAGTTTGCAGAAACTAGAAAGTGGCGTGATCGTTTGAGGATTCTTGAAAGCTTCAGTCCAGTGTGATAGTGAAGTAGGTTTCAACTACCCACTTGAAGTCTCCTTGTTTCTTGGTAACTATCTAGACTCCGGTAGCAAAAGTGATTATTGCTGGGATTTTGACGCTGTACACGTAGACAATTTTTATTGACGTATATCTTCAAAAAAGTTTATTGCTTCATGGGGAAAAATTGTCAACTTTTTCTGGGTTTTGTTTTACTTTTTTACTTTTTTTCATAATTATTATCGTTTCTTAACCGTGGTAGGATCACAAACTTGGTTGATTAGGAGGTTAATTTACTGATTAAGTAAATTAGCTATTTGGGAATTTGCCCTTGTTATTTTTACCTCACACCTATATGTTCTGTATTGTACTTGTGACTGATATATTGTAGTAAATTGGTAATTTTTAGATTCTTATGAGTTTGATGAGCACTTTAAAAGTTAAATTCCACTGCCAGACAAATCAGTCACTTTATATTTTTTCCTCATACCCCTTTTTACTGCTTGAAATTGTTACTTTTTTTTATGTCGAGAAATAAATTATGGATGACGATGAAAAGCTTTTTATGATGTGACCCATTTGCATTTTGTTGTAATTTACAATGTACATTGCAATCTTCAGGTATTGCATTGTGATATTCTGCTCATTATAAGCATAATAATGGCATATGATTGGTTGTAGTGTTTGAAAGACGAATGAGTTATGCCTAAAATTCGGAAAAATATCATCATCTTATGTCGCATTATGTAATAATTACTAATTTCCTCTAAACTGTAGCATTAGTTATTGAATGTGAATGTGATACTAAAAAGAAAAAAAAAAACCATTTTTGATTTGTGAAATGAAAAGGTGAGTGAATAATTGGATTAGCATAATATTATTTGCGTATTATATCATTATCGGACATTATAACAAAGAGATCTTAGCTTTTGAATTACGGTAATTTGATAACAAATAAACTTGCGGTTTTTATACGCTTGCTCTGCAACAGAGATATCTCATAATATTGCTTTCCTATTCATATGAAAATGAGTCGTTTTGTGGTTTCTTCGAATACTCCCTCGTATGATGAGGAACAGGTAAATATATATCATTAATATGGCGATAATTTTTATATTTGTTTACATAATCAAACTCAATAATGTTTGCTTGATGCTCGAACGACTGATTCTTGTTTTTTGAATTCTAAGAATTATTTTAGATCGGAAAATAAATGAACTCTGGGTTCGGAATTAATTAATCAGAAACAGATTTACTCATAATAATGTTATATAAGTTGAGATAGTTACATAAAGCTTAAATCGGCCTTTTAATTATTTTGTGAGAGTCGAATTAAGTTTCTTTAAATTTCAGCAGATCTCATGCCTAGATAAAGCCATGCACTTCCTTTTTTTTTTCTTGATATCTTAATTTTCATCCTTGTATTTTTTGTTTTTGTGGAAGTTATAATGGAATGATCCACTCAAATTTTCGTTCGAAATAATTTCCACTTTCAGTTACTTTTCATTTTTTCGTTTGCCTCTTGATCCGTCCTCTTCTTTTACTTTAGAATTTTATTTTGAGAAATTACAAAAATTACCCCTGATGTTTGTGTTAATTACAAAAATAAAACAAAGATAATTATAAATTTTAAAAAAAAACACTCTTGGTTTGATACTGTGTTCAAAACTTCAAACCTCAATTCCTTCCCCTCCCCTCCCCTCACCACCCCCACCACCCCCCAAACAAAAAAAAAAATCCTTTTTTTTTTGTAATTAACCTCAACCTCCAGGGATAGTTTTTGCAATTATCCCAAAAAAACTCCAGAAGCTTCTATTTTACTACTAATCACGTCCAAATTACAGCTGCCATCCGACCAAATGGGGAAAACTATTCAGTTATCCGGATTTCCGTATCTCGTCCCCGCTGAGGACGTCAAAAAGTTCTTGGAGGGGCATACGCGCCAAGGCACCATCATCGCCTTAGAAGTCAAAGAGCCAAAACGTGGAACCCGACCATACGCCAGAGTTCAATTCGCAGAAGCCCAATACGCTGATTCTATTATTCAGAAGGCAAATTCAATTCGACGCCTATACTATGGCTCCTCCTATTTGAGGGCCTGGGAATCGGATAAGGACATTATACCAAACACGAAAACATATGTGCACGAAATGGAGCAAGTGACGTTGAATTTTGGGTGCCAGGTGTCGAGAGAGAGATTCTCGGTGCTGTGGAAAGCGGAGAGCGTGTCGGTTAAGTTCGGGACGGGGATGAAGAAAATGCAATTCTTTTTGTGCCACGATTTGGTCGAGTACAAGCTTCAGCTCTCGTACGAGAATATTTGGCAGATTGTGTTGTACAATTCGCGCAGTCATACCGGAAAGCTCTTAGTCATACAGGTTTAGTTAAAAGTTAAAATTATTTTTTTTAGTGTTATTTTAGCAAGCCTATTTTTCGATTATTATTTTTCCTCAAATAGTCATTTTATATATTTGTGTGAATGTACAGTTTTAGCCTTATCATAAAGAGGGGTTAATTACAAAAATACCCTTGAGGTTTGACGTAATTACAAAAAGAAAAGCACCCCTAAGGTTTTATGTTGTCTTATTTTTAACCCCTTCGTAAGCAAAAAACACTTCAAAATCACTTCCTTAAATTCAAAACTAAATCAAACCTCGAGGGCATTTTTGTAATTTTGAAAGTTAGCTTCTTTTTTTTCTTTCTTTTTTCAATTTTGGTCAGTTAAACGCAGAGCTCCTACTCATACAAGTTTAGGTAAAATTATTTTTTATTGTTATTTTAGCAAGCTTTTTTTCCGATTTTTATTTCTCCTTACCTTAGTCAGTTTATCTATTTGTATGTATGGATGTGTATTTGTGTAATAAATGATAAGACCTATCTTCAAAATGTGCTTATATTATTTGAGACTCGGGGATGTAACCCGTACAGTTTTAGCCAAATTTTTTAAACAAAAGTTAATTATAAAAATACCCTTGAGGTTTGATATAATTACAAAAAAGAAAAAACATCTATCTTTGAAAAGTACCACTTTTGTCGCATTTATAAAAATATTACAGTTAGCCCCCTTAATTTTAACACCGAAGCAAACCTTGTCCTCGGGTATTGGTTTGTAATTTGAAAGTTTTTTTTATAATTAGGTCAAACCTCAAGGGTAATGTTGTAATTAATACAGTCAGCCTCTTTCTGATTAGGTCAATTGGCCAGTTATAACAAATATCATTTTGTAATCTCACTTAGTAGATGAAAACAAGAATCGATAATTACAAAAAACACCCTGAGATTTTGGGTATTACAAAAAGAAAATCCAAAAAATATCGAGTTAACATTATAGTTTTATAGGTCATCCACCCATCCCCCCAAACAAAAAAAAAAAAATTATAATACTAAATCGAACTTCAAAAACTTATTTATTATAATTATATTTTGTTTTGGGTAATTTTCAAATTTATCCCCTTTTTTTGTTGTTAGTATCCCAAAAAGAAACAAAAACTCAAATGTTTTATCTCTTATCTATCTTTTAGTTATTTGGCGCCCCCCGAATCTACAAGAAGCTCAAGGAGTCCATTTTATGCTACTACAGCGTGACTCAAGACGACCAATGGATACGAACAACCGATTTCACCCCGTCCCGTATCGGCCAGTCGTCTGGTCTCTGCATCCAGCTACCTTACGGTATGAGACTCCCCAATCTCAAAGACAACTTCGTCTACTACAAAGAAAGCCAAGACCCGTTTTCTCTTCAAACGGGCCTCCCTTTCGCCAACACCAACTCATCCCTCGTCCCGATCATAAACCCTCCTCGCGGCTTCGATCTTCCATACCGAATACTATTCAAAATCTGCAGTCTGGTCCAGACGGGCTGCCTACCCGGCCCAAACCTAGACTCGACCTTCTTCCGATTAATCGACCCGAAAACATCCAACATTCGCTACATCGAGCACGCACTGGAGAAGATGTACTATCTAAAAGAGTGTTGCTACGGGCCCACCGCGTGGCTCAGCGAGCAGTACGAAAAATACCGCACGTTCAAGGAGCAACCGAGCTCGCCGTCGATCTCATTAGACGACGGGCTGGTTTACGTCCACAGGGTCCAAATAACTCCGACCCGAGTTTACTTCTCGGGCCCGGAGGTGAACATGTCAAACCGGGTGTTACGGCACTATAAAGACCACACCGATAATTTTCTTCGGGTCTCGTTCGTCGACGAGGAGTGGGAAAAAATGTACTCGACCGATTTGGCTCCCAAAGTGGCTGTTAGTTACGAGGATAAACGGACGAAGCTTTACGAGAGGGTAATTTCGACGCTTCGGGATGGTATAACGATCGGGAATAAAAAATTTGACTTTCTCGCTTTCTCATCGAGCCAACTGCGTGATAATTCGCTTTGGATGTTTGCACCAAATAATTATTTGGACGCGGATGGGATTAGGCAATGGATGGGCGATTTTCGGTCGATAAGGAACGTGGCTAAATACGCGGCGAGGCTCGGGCAATCATTCGGGTCGTCGACCGAGACTTTGACCGTCAACGAGTATGATGTTGAGAATATCGATGATATTAAGGATTTAGGGAATAAATATACTTTTTCCGACGGGATTGGGAAAATATCGGCTGATTTCGCGCGACGTGTCGCAATTAAATGTGGGTTTAAGGGTTCGACTCCGTCGGCCTTTCAGATTAGATACGGCGGATATAAAGGAGTTGTGGCCGTCGACCCGTTTTTAAATAAGAAGTTATCGTTGAGGCCAAGTATGTTAAAATATCAATCGGATAATAAAAAGCTAGACGTTCTGTCATGGAGTAAATATCAGCCGTGTTTTTTGAACCGGCAGATAATAACGCTTTTGTCAACTCTTGGAGTTAGAGACCATGTTTTCGAGGAGAAGCAACGGGAGGCCGTTGCGCAGCTCGACGATATTTTGGTCGACCCGGTACGGGCCCAGGAGGCTTTGGACTTGATGTATCCGGGCGAGAACACGAATATTTTGAAGGAAATGTTGAAGTGCGGGTATAAGCCCAACGGGGAGCCGTTTTTGTCGATGATGCTGCAAACGTTTAGGTCATCGAAGCTGTTGGATTTGAGGCTGAGGGCGAGAGTATTCATCCCGCGGGCCCGGCAGATGATGGGGTGTTTGGACGAGACGGGGACTTTGAGATACGGGCAGGTGTTTGTGCAGTATTCTGGGGCCGGACGAGGGAGGTTCGATGATGAGGAATCGGATAATTGTACTTATATTGTACAGGGGAAGGTTTGTGGTGGCGGAAAAACCCGTGCTTGCACCCTGGGGACGTTCGGGTTTTGCAAGGCTGTTAATGTGCCAGCATTGCATCACATGGTGGATTGCCTCGTTTTTTCCCTAGAAGAGGGGAGAGGTAAATTAAATTAACTGTTGTTTTTTTTTCAGGTTCTGAATTGCATGTTAGATAAATTTGAAAGTGTTGTGTGGTAATTGTGTTATTTTTATACTAATTAAAAAAAAAAACTTTCAAA
>BMAC01001041.1:236567-272294 GCA_014905375.1 Phtheirospermum japonicum | reverse complement strand
TCTTCTTCTTCTGTTTTTTTTTTAATTAGGTCAAACCTCAAGGTTGCTTTTTTAATTTATTACCAATATTTAATTACAAGAACTTTATTAATTGCCACCCTTTAGTTGGGTATTTGTTGGTAAATACAAACTCAACGGGGCGTTTGTAACAGTTTAAGGCGGTATTTGTAATTCTGAAAAAATAACTGGAGTTTTTTGTAATTAGACCAAACCTTAGTAGGGTACTTTTTGTGATTATCCCTCATTTGTATTACCTTTCACATCTTTAAATTATCTCTCATCATTTTATGTCTACTGAATTTAACTGAACATAATTCAGCCTGAGCAAGTCGTTTCTTTTTATTATTATTTTTTTTGTGTGTGTGTGTTAATTTTTTTTCCTCTTTTAAGGCTAATTTATAATCTGCTGTAATAAATAACAGACCGCATCCGAAATGAATGTTCTGGAAGCGATTTGGACGGAGACATATACTTTGTTTGTTGGGACTCAGATTTGATTCCACCAAAGCAAGTTTCGCCCATGGATTACAGTCCGGCTCCAACCATAACCCTCGATCACGATGTCCACCATTGAGGTATTTATTGGTTCTCTAGTGCACCTTAATACCATGATGCATATAAATATGATCGTTAATGTTCGAGTATAATTACAAAAAGGAAAAAAAAAAAAAACTAACTTTGAAAATTAGAAAAAATTACCCTTGAGGTTTGATTCTGCTCACATTTTGCTCCAACCGTTAGTTGACTTAACAAAATTTGTCGATGTTGTCAAATATTTTACAGTTGCACCTCTGAACCCTTTGATATATTACATATAGCCCCAACTCTTCATCTGGCTATTTGTAATACTTGTAAAAAGTAAGGAATGTAAATGCAAAATGGCAACATGGAAATTTAGGCTTATATTTGATATTTTAGGAAAGATGAGGGATTTAATTGTAAAAATATTTGATGAACATACCGGAGGAGATAAAAATATTAGGCCTGCTAAAATATTTTCCATGATAATTTTTAAAGAATTTGGAAACTTTTTGACATTTTTTACATTATGTCATATGATCATGAAAGTAAGTGACTGAATGTCTGAACAAGGTTTTGGAGTTCTAGAAATGGTTAATTAAAAAAACTACCCTTGAGGTTTGATTCAATCACAATTTAATTAAAAAAAACATTTATCTTTCGGTTATGGGGTATTTGTAATTATAAAAACATAGCCGTTATTTTATTTTTTCATAACAAGACTAAAAAAAACAAGGGTATTTTCGTTATTTTACATGATTTTTGCATTGCAGGAAGTCGAGGAGTACTTCACAAACTACATCGTCAACGACAGCTTAGGCATCATCGCCAACGCGCACACCGTCTTCGCCGACAAAGAGCCCTCCATGGCCCAGAGCGAGCCCTGCCTCGAGCTCGCCCGATTATTCTCCATCGCCGTCGACTTCCCAAAAACCGGTGTCCCGCCGAAATCCCGCCCCACCTCCGCGTCAAGGAATACCCCGACTTCATGGACAAGCCCGACAAGACCACCTACGTATCCACCCGTGTGATCGGCAAGCTCTTCCGGGAGGTCAAGGACAAGGCCCCCCGCACGGCCACCATTACGTCCTTCACCAAGGACGTGGCGGCAAAATCGTACGACCGCGATTTGGAAGTCGACGGGTTTCATGAATACGTCGACGAGGCGTTCGATTACAAGACCGATTACGACTACAAGCTCGGGAACCTGATGGATTATTACGGGATTAAGACGGAGGCCGAGATTCTGAGCGGTGGGATCATGAAGATGTCCAAGACGTTCGACAGACGGAAGGACGCGGAGGCGATCGGGGCGGCGGTTAGGTCGTTGCGGAGCGAGGCGAGGTCGTGGTTCAAGAAGGGGAGCGAGTCGGACGATGTGTACGCCAAGGCGTCGGCTTGGTATCATGTGACGTATCATCTGGATTTTTGGGGTAGTTATAACGAGGGGTTGAAGAGGGATCATTATATTAGTTTCCCATGGTGTGTGTATGATACGTTGGTTAAGATTAAGAAGGATAGGGTGAGGAGGGCCAAGGAGGCAGCGGATCTCGAACGGGATTTTCGCCGTCGTCTGGGTTTGAGATGAAACTTTGTTTGTGTGTGTATTTGTGAATATGTGTGTGATGTGAAATTTTTGCCTTGCCCCTAAATAGGCTTAGTGATTGGTGTGGTTTATGTTTTTGAATTTTCTATGGTTAGGTTTGCAATAGTGTGCGTTTATCAGTTTCTTAGTGTGGAAATATGGATTTTGAGAACTTGTTCAGTTTCTTAGTGTGGAAATATGGATTTTGAGAACTTGTTGGTTTTTGTGTGGAAATTGAAATTATGTTTGGATTTATAGTGGTGTGATCTACCTTTAATATTTTATTAATATGTAGTATTTATTATATCTGTGAGTTTGTATGCGACAGGCCTTTGTTAAATAGATACAGTTGGTGATGAAAGGATTGCACAAGCAGCATCTTTTGATTGATAAATAATGAAGAGTTGTGTATAGAATTGAATTTTAAAAAATCATTTGTTTGAAATGTTTTTTGCATGAGAAATGTAAGAAAATAGGAATTTCTAATAAATATTTAGCCTTGAAAATACATATTTTACATACACAACCTAAGTGAAAATGTGAGCACTCAGATTTCGTGCTTAACATAAAAATATGCCACACTTTTTTTTTTTCAAAAAAATATACTATCAACTCATTTTCACTCTTTGGTCACCATCACCATTCACTAGTACTTATTTTTTGTTATTAAAAAAAATAAACAATCAAAATACCTTAGTACGCATACTGATACCACTTTAGTCATCGACAAAACATTCATAAGAATATCTTCATAACCCATGGTATGTTTTTTCTTTAAAGATATGAATGAGAAATATAAATAGAGAGAGCTACACAGGAATACTGCTTAGTAACTAATATAAAGAGTTACACGCTTAATCGTATCATATGATAGTTTAAGTCGGGAATCTTTCTGCTTACGGCTCAACGGCCTCCCCTTAGCTGCAGGATCTCTGTTTTCCCTCACGTCCGCCAATTTCCAAACACAGCATCTCGATTCTGTTTCAATGGAGTCCAGAAAATACACTCCGCTCTTTTCTGGGAACTTAGTGTCTGATTTTTCCAAGTAGCTAACTACCATCGGCATGTCTTTGAATCTCAACAGGTCGTCTGGTACTCTCAGAAGCCGATCCGCACCAGGACTTGACACCTGAGAAGAAATTTAATAATTAAAAAAAAAGGTTATCACAAAAAATTAAATAGAAAATTAAGGTTTAGTTTAAATACAAAAAATCCAATCTATCTTTGAAAATAAAAATATTTGTTGATATTTGTTTATAGGGGAAAAAACAAAACAAAAAAAAATAATAATAACCCTTGAGGTTTCGCCAAATTACCCAAAAGGGAGGAAAAAAAAAAGGAAGCTAACTTTGAAAATTACAAAAACTACTCTTGAGGTTTGMCCTAATTACCAAAAAAAAAAAAAAAGCTACCTTTCGGAATTTCAAAAATACCCCTGAAGTTTGGTTCAGCGCTAAAATTAAGGATCTAACTGTGAAGAAGGGTTTTGAAATGTTTTTCTTTTCTTTTGAAGGGGTAAATGTAAAGCAAAATAAAATCTCAGGGGTGTTTTTTGTAATTAGCCCTTGTTTCTATTTTATGGTGGAAGAAAATGTCAAACAGAATGAGCTAATCCATGTGCTTCTCTAGGAAATCTTAATTGAAATAAGCATAAAACGATATAATTGCAAATCTGAAAATAATAGAGCTATTTGAATTATTACTTCAAGAGCTAAATCACCAGGGATTTCTCCTCCTTTTGCACCAACTTCATCCAGTATCTTCTTATATTGACGACTGAAAGATTCGATCTCCTCCATGGCTGGACACCCGTATCTGAATAAAAGCAGACGAGACGGTAGAAAATAATCATACTTGGTAATCTTGTCCAGAGAATACAAGTATTCTTTAACATCGAAATCAGGCATATAAATAATGGTCACCAAAATTTAGTAACGAGAGTCGGAAAGGAGAAATTATTATTATTATTATTATTATTATTATTATTATTATTATTATTATTATTATTATTTAATTTTTTGGTATCATGTATAGTTAAATATTTAGTCTATGTTAATTACACTAAATTTAAATAAATAATAAAAGATAGGCTACTACAAATGGATGACTTACTCATTTGGAAGTTTATCTAATCTCACATAAATGTACCCTCGAGGAGACGTTTTGAATGCATAGATCTCCATATCTTCGCCAAACTCACGAAGCACTTCTTGGGCTATGGATAACACTTTTTCACCCCAAGGGCAATTTTTCAGAACAACACCACCACCATCACCTCCATCGCCAACCTAATCATTGTGATACGATATAACCAAAATATTGCGTAAATAAAGAACTAAATTCACAATATTGTACCGCAAATTTTTTAAAAAACAACAATACCTCAGGCTCAGCTTCGTCCTCTTCCTCCCAAGAATCAATTGGCTCAACTTCTTCATCGGGATCATCTAAAGATTTACGTAAACATAAGAATTCAAGCAAAATGAAATTGAAATGGGGTTAATTTATTTTTACAGACTTATGTTTTTATTTATTTACGGGATTGGATTTTTTATATTCATCTACACTCAACCAATCTTATAACCTTACATATATGTACTTAAACCCCAATTGGCTGTAAGAATAACAAAAAATCATTCAGTTCTGCATGATAATGGAATCAAACCATTCATTTTCCAGTATTTAAAAACTAAATTAAAAAAAACTGCATCTTAGGATCGGACATTCAGTGAGGCAATTTATCAAACACCTAGTGCGCAACTTACCGCGAAAGCAAAAGAGAACGAAATATGGAGCTTACCATCAACTGACACCTGGCGGGTTTGCTCAGCAATAGACGAACCAGCGTGTAAATGGCGAATAGGGGTAATAGAAGAAACATAAGATGTGGGTTTCAGAGATATGCAGCTAGTTTTGAAGCTGACAATGGTGCGATATGAGCCTGGTTTAGGGGGAGTTGAGATTGGAATGTCGCGAATATGAGAAAAAAGAGATGAAGAAGAAGAACATGTTTTCGTTAAACCTAGTCTGTACTGTGAGCAGCAATAAATCCTACCAGCAATTGAATTTCTCATATTTCTTTACAATTTCTGCAACTTTGTCGCGGTGAGGAAGACAGTGAGGTGAATAGCTTTTTGGAGAAGGGTAAATTTGAAGTTTTGTACGGATATTTGCTTGAGACGGTGTGATTTACTAACTTGAACAGTGCTATATATTGGTATCAACTCGATTTGGGTTTGGATGTATTCACAATATATCAAGTCTTAACATATTTAAGTTGAATATTAACTCCATTAATTGAACTACAAGAAAATATGTACAGAAAATTAATGTCAAATTTGATAGTATTATTTAATCCAACCAAATTCGTTGATGCTCCTAACTCTTTCTTGGCAAATTACTAAGTAATGAATTTAATTTTAAAAAAGGAAAATGAAGCTTTATTGTCCACTAGATCAAGCATTTTGGAACTACGAGGGCCAATACGATTGACCGATACAAATACAACACAAAATAATAGGGTTTGGGTTGAGACTTATTGGATTTAGGTCTTATCGGACTGGCACGATAAGACACACGATTGACTGATACAAATACGACATAAAATAATAGGGTTTGGGTTGAAACTTATCGGGTATTGGGCCTTATCGTACTGGCACGATGAGACACGTTAAGAAACTGATTGATAATGGGCTAACTCGATAAATACGATAAGACACGATAATATTTTAATTTTTCCTTTTTATATTCATTTATTCATTGTTAGTATTTGTGATCCTTAATTTATCATTAGTTCATTTGTCATATTATAATTTTAAATGTATTTGACAATTTGTATTGATAATTTTATAAATATGTATTATATTTATTAATAAAATCATGTATTTTATTAATTAACACCTAATGTACTTAACGGGTCAAATTAAATAGATTCAGCAGTTTTGCTTATCGTGTATATCGTACCATGCTATGCTTTTCGTGTTTTTATCGTGTCGTGTTCGGATTTAGATTATAGACCCGATAAACTTGTCGTGTCATGTTCGTGCTTATACTTATCGTGTCGTGCCTTATCGTGTCGGGTCCGATAAGAGTCCGGCACCACCCATTTGTCATCCCTATTTATTTCATATTTTTTTTACCATTAAATATTTTAGGTCAATTTTAGGATAATTTACCTTTATTATCAACAAAACACGATTAAAAAAAGGAAAAATAATAAAATAATAAAATAAAATCAATCGGCATCCAAAAATTCAACCCAGCGCCTTCTTCGTACATTGCTTCCCCTCAATTCGCAGTAAATGGCATTCTCAATTCATCAGGTCTGCATTCTCTCTTTCTATGTACTGTGACATAGATGGTGAATTTGTAGTTGATGTTTCTACTTATAATATTTGAGTATCTTTTTTAACCAGTCTTAAATTGTAAGCAACATATAACCACCCAAGTTTTGTGGAACTCTAATAAGTTCACAAGTCGAAGGACTATCAATTTTGCTCAAAAACCATATTTCATGTGGGCACATCGATAACTAAAAGAGTTAAATCGTTTTGGGTCACAATTCTGACGAAACAATATAATTTATTTTATAAGTATACATGGTTTGTTCTTGTTACAATTGATTTGTACTTTTTTGTACACTTTTTTGTTATCTTTTTGTATCGCATTCGCGTGTGTTTTGCTTGCATTTACGGGTTTTAGGAGTCGTTTTGGCCTATTTTGTTAGTTTAGGTTTTTATAACTTTTATGCGGTTTTTAGTAGTTTTTCGTACTTTTTTTTACCATTTTTCGTATATTTGGCCGTAGGATGACCAAGCGGGTCCCGCGTACGTTTGGAGGCATCCCACTCGACTCGAATTGGAACGGACAAGCAAGGGGTCACAGCGCGAACGAGGAGCGACAGCCGGCGGACGTTTAGAGCGGAAACGAGAAAACCGAGGCGGAGCAGCCGCACCAGTCGATCGACTGCTCCTCAGTCGATCGACTGGACCTCTCCAAATCGACTGCTCGGCAGTGAGTTTGGTAATTTTGGGCAAAGCAGTCGATCGACTGACCCTTAGTCGATCGATCGCCTGAAACGCAGTCCACCTCGTGATTTTGGTCCATTTTGACGATTTTGCCCTGCATTTTTGTATAAATAAGACCAGCTCTCTCCAACCTTATCTAACCCTTCCTTGGTGGAATTCGGGGCTTGCTCCATTTCCTCCAAACCTTTACATTTCCCTTGTCATGTAAACCCTAATTTAAATTCTTAGTTTATGTAATTTAGTTAGCTTAAGTAGTTAGTTTAGTTGGTTAGTTGTTTTTAAACAAGTGTTGGAGTGGGTGACACCTACTTCATTTGTGGTGCTTGTTGTTTGAAGATTTTGAAGTTTTGGTGTTTAATACAATTGGTAGTTTTCTTTCCCTTAATTTTCTTGTGTTGTTATTGTTGATTGTTGTTATTGAAGTTGTGTTGGTTTTTAGATTTAGTTTGTGTTGTAGTTCTTTGCATTTCAATTTCCCCTTTTCATTCTCTAGCTTATGTAGTTCTTCATTCCTTGCAAAACTCCATGGATGCTTTCATTCTCAAACTTTTTACTTCTTTTAGTTAGACAAACTTTTGGCTTTTGAAAGATGTATAAACTTTTCCTCTTTGGTAATTTGTCTTATTCTATTTAAAAGCTTTTGACTTTTCTCAATTTCAAATTACTTGATTTTCCCTCCATGACCCTTTTTTTAATTGTAAGCTTTTCTTGATATAACTAGTTTAGTAATTACGGGTTTGGGGTCTAAGTTCGTTTAAAACCATTAATCGGAACTTGTCGAGAATTGGGATTGACGACCCCTACACTTAGTCGACAATTTGGTATTGACAACCCCAAATCGTGGGTTAAGTGCTCGGCGAAAACTGGTTAATCGTGGAGACGAACCAAACACCCTAAACCCTCATTTTCATTTAAATCCTTTTTAATTAAAGTCTTCTTTTAAATTCGAGTTTTAGCATAAAACTCAAACACAAATCAATGACTATTGCTTTCTTAGGAGTAGACTAGTGTAGTTTCGATTAACAAGAGATTGAGTAAAAACACCGACCGCCGATTATATCTATCCTCGAGAGACCCGACTTGGGAAAACTTACCGCTTTACAATCGACTCCGTACTATTGCGCAGAAAATTTCTTAGAGTGTTAAGAAATCTTTGATCAACAACCTTCTTTTTTTTTAACACAAAAATTGAGCGGGAGTCTAATTTAAATGATATAGAATATAAAAGATTTGATTAAGAAAACAAAATCAGACTTGTTTTTCAATATAAGTAATTCGATCGAATTGAACGTTAGTAAAAAGTGATAACTATATGGGTTTTGTATTTGCTAACAAATTGTAGCGAATATATGCGACTATTTGGTAGTAATAATATCCTATATATAGTTAAGCCTAATTTTGGAGTATGAAACTTACACTGGATGATAGTTATTATCTCAGTGGTAGTAATCATATATTTAATATCGGTGTACAAATCATATTATTAGTCCAGTAATCTTATTACCATCGATAGTAATCATATTATAAAATGATGAAAGTAAGCATATTATAAGCATTGTTCATATTATAAAAGGATGAAAGTAAGCATATTATAAGCATTGTTCTAAAAATCGCTAGGCGGTTGATAGGCGTCAAGCCCTCGCCTAATACGCCTAGGCGGGGCCTAGAACTTTAGAGTAAATACCCTAATTTACAACATTACATTACATCCAACCATTTAATAATTCAACATACTACCTGTTAAACAATAAAATTTATGACAATTCAAAACTAAAAGTAATAATCACAAGTTACAATTCACAAGTTTAAAGCTATTGTTCGATTCAAAGTTCAAAACAAAATTCAAAACTAAAAGTAATAATCACAAGTTATAATTCACAAGTTTAAAGCTATTGTTCGATTCAAAGTTCAAAACAACATATATGCATAAGTTCATTAGTCAAATAAAAATACCATAACATATATTACAAAATCAAAATAATCAAAAATAGGCCCAAAAACGACGTCGTTTCAGGCCAATTAAAAAAAAATGGCCTGGCGCCGAGAGCGCTTAAGCAGCGCCTGGGGCGCCCGACAATTTCTTTGGCCGATTTTTGAAAATCGTAGGCGGGTTGGTGGCGCCTAGCGCCTAGGGCGATCTTTAAAACAGAAATTATAAGTACCAATAATCCTATTAACATCGATAGTAATCATACTATCAAAAGGAGGAGGATGTATTATAAGTGATGGTAATCATATTATCAATACATATAGTAGTATTCATATCTAAATTACTGGTTGTGATAATTTTATAAAATTGTTATAAGACATAATTTTTACCAATTATTTGCAGATAAGTCGTTTTTGCAAACTTATATTTGTAAATCTTTATTTATGTTTTTTATGAGTGAGGATATGTAAATTTTCGCATGAGTTGATAATTATTTGAAAACAGTTTCAACGCCTTGATCATAAGAATTACTGGGTATGATAATATTATTATTTGATGTGATCTTATTATTGGACCTGATTATTATTTTTGGTAATCTTACATTATTGGGATATAATGATTACTATTTGTAGTAATCTAATTTATTACAATAATTATATTTTCGTGTTTTAAATTACTGTTTGTGGTAATCTTATGACAACTGGTAATAATCGCATTACTTTATACAGTAATCTTAGTATTATTGATTGTGGTAATTTACGTGTTATACTAATTTTAGATAGGACAAACAAACTTCGATTGACCTGAAATTTTGCAGGTAAATTCGAAATGATAACAGAAAGAAACTAATGGTAAGATTTTCAGGTAAAATGGACGTCGGAGATGACCAGAATCGAGGCCCAAAGTTTCTGATTTTCTAATTTGCAAGTAAAATTCATATGATAACAGAAACTAATGGTAAAGTTTTCAGGTAAAACGGATGTCGGAGATGGCACAAATCGATGCCCAAGGTTTCTAATTTTTTATGTGAAAAAACATGAAAATCGAAACTTTGACTGCCGATTAGGGATGGCAATTTGCGACACCGACCGACCCGTGCCATTTGGGGCGCCCCGCCCCGGATCGCGGGGCAGGTTCGGTATCATCTCTGCCCCGTGGGTACCCGCCCCAACCCGACCCGCAGTATATTTGTTATTTTTAATTATATTTTATATATATTTTAAATATTTATTTTATATGAATTATTAAATTTCTTTACATTTAGTATTGTTTTTAATTGATTTTTCATATTATATTTAATTTTTATAACAATATATGTATTATTATATATTAAATTAATAAAAATAAAAATAAATAAATCTAACGAGGCGACCCGACCTGCCCGTGGACCTGTGACGGGGCGGGTCCGGGTCCTCTAGTACCCGACCCACCCGGCCCTTTTGTCATCCCTACTGCCGATTCAACGGGGCAAACGAGCTACAATTAACCTGAAATTTTGCATGAAGACTCAAAATGATAACAAAAATTTGTGGTAAAGATTTCAGGTAAAACGAATGTCGGATCTGGTCGGAAACTGTAAAAATTGAAACTTTAATTATCGATTCAATGAGGCAAACGAACTCCGATTGACCTGAAATTTTGCACGAAAACTCGAAAAATGAAACCTTGGTAAAAAATTCAAATAAAACGTTCATCGGAGCTAGCCAGAATCGAAGTCGTAAGCTTGTGAGAAGAGAGGAGAAAGTGAAATTGAACTAATCAGAATCGACGCCAGAAGCTTGTGGAGAGAGATGAGAAGGTGAATTTGAGTATTTTTTACGATTGGTCAGAAATATAAAAAAAGAAAAAAAAATGAAAGATCTAATAGGCAAATTTACCTTATATTTGTATTTATTGGGCAATCCCAATTAAAAAAACAAAAAACAAATATAAATACGCAAAAAAGAATTGTACTCAGAAAATCTTAACTCCTAATCCTCATATCCATATCAGCGTTATTTTATATTAATATGGATATGCAGCGTAAAAATTGAAATGATCATGAGATTTGAAATAATATTCAAAATCGATGATTTCTACTTTATAAAAAGAAACATGACATTGGTAAATATCATAACATATCATGTCTGAAAATTATACACTAACCATACAAACAAAGAATAATTTCGAAGGGAAATACAAAAAATTCAATAATACACAACCTTAAACCCATTGGACAATTTGTACATATACAGAGATATACTAGGTTGTGCCTCGTAAGTAAATACAGCAAAAAAACAAATTAAAAAAATAAATAAAAAATCTCTGAGATTACTAAAAACGCAGAATAGTCCGAAGCGTATCAGAAAGGTTTTGAATGGTTTGTTGTTCCTGGACTGCTTGCATTTCCTGGAGTGGCATCTCTTCGTAACACCTAAGACGACAAACGTCAAACAAACCAAGCAGGAGAAAGATCATTTCATCACAGCAATGAATGCGAATTGGGGTAATTTTGAATAATACCCTTGAAGTTGAAGTTTAGCCTAATTACAATATTTTTCAAAAGGGATCATTACTAAAAGTACCCTTGAGGTTGGAACTAATTTTACAAATTAATAATTTTTTTTTTTTTTTAAAAAGCTAACTTTCAAAATTACAAAAATACCCCTGAGGTTTGATTCAGTGTTATATCTAAGAGGTAAACTGTGATAGTTTCATAAATGTGAAGACAATATTGAGTGTCTTTTCTTATGAAAGGGGTACACGTAAGACAAATTAAAATCTCGTGGGTATTTGTTGTAAATTTGAAAGATCGATGGGGTTTTCTGTAATTAGGTAAAACCTCAAGGGTACTTTTTGTAATTAACCCATCACAAATAACCCGCGTATATGTTTAAATTTTACAAAATGCAGCTACTAAGGGAAAATGTAAACTTCAAGGGGGTATATTCGTAATTTTAAAACCCATAACTTCAGTACAATTTGCTATGATAGCATGACAACAGAGAGAGTTTATCGGATTTTCTTACGTTTTGTGGTAAGCTAATGCCTGAGCAAGATTCATTAGAGTTGGGCTAGCAGTAACCCTCTGGTATACACTTGTAGGAAGGGGTACCTGTAATGAACAACCAAAAAAAAAGTATCAGAGCTATTACCCAAATTCGAAAAATAGCATTAAGAAATCAAGAAACAATACAAAATACAACAAAGATGACCTCGTTTTGTCGGCTTCTACCCTTCTTAGGCTGAGCATCACCAGAAAAAAGCTCCTGCATTGCTTCGACAGCTATATTTCCACCGTTATCCTTCTGCCACCCCCCCAGCACGTTCTCGGACAAAAGTGCAATAGGTGAAATGTCGGTTGCCCTTAAGAACGGAATCGGCACTGTATTACCAGCGGTGTATATGGACCAGAGCTGTTCCGGCGATCGTACAGAAATAAGCATATGTTAATAATCATAAAAGCAAGGATAATTACAAAATTACCCCCGAGGTTTAGTGAATTAAAAATATCAGCAATCTTACAAAATTACAAAACTACCCCCGAGGAATTTATTTTTTTCAATTAGGCTTAAACTTAAGGGGTACTTTTTGCAATTAACCCTAAAAGTTGGGTCACCAAGAGAAAAATGGGAAAATTACAAAACTACTCCTGAGGTTTAGCCTATTTATATTAGACCCAGTTATCATTCAAAATTACAAATAACCCGTCAACTGGGCTCGGAAGATTGGGACTACCTTGTCCAATGCTTTTCTACTGACAGTATCACTCGTAACTGCAGCATCGGTAAATCGTGAACCACTGCTTACGGTCGATGGTGGAATGCTATTTGCCTTGACGGTTTTTTGATCGGGTGGAAGAAGCCCTGCAGGTCGGGTTTCCACACTGGTGAGACCGTCCGTCCTGCAAAGTTATTATGCATGAGTTGCAGTATACACTGAATAATAGTGCGCAGTTTATTACGCATGCACAGTATCTGAAGAAGGATTGCTAGTTATGTAAAATTAAAGTTATCAGACAATCGAGTCAAAGAAAATTAGAGTGAGGACAAACACATGTATATCAGAAAAATATTTCTAAGTTAATAAAATAAAAGGGCAATGAAATCACTATATTTTGAGAGTCGCCACTTACAGACAAAAGAAGAATACGCCTGTTAATCTATTACTCTTCCACTAAAAGATAGAACAATAAAGTCATTATAATTACTCGATATCCAAACGTATTTTTATTTTCAAATAAAATCAATAAAAAAAGGGAAAATGTAAGAGTCAATTTGTTTGTAGTGTGTGAAAAATCAAAGGCTTTAAACAGTCTCTTCAGCAGTCTGTCAGTACTAGGCCATATAAAATATAAAGAAAGAAATTAAGGGGAAATTGATCTAATAAAGGAGCAAATGTTAAGATGTGGTGTCTAACGATAAAAAATTTAGAGTAAGAGAATTACCGAGTATCTATTGCCTTATCCCCAGGCCCACTGACTGAAGGCCTTCCAACGTGTCCAGGAGCAGCTGAGGATTGCTCTGCTCTTGTAGATGCTGACACAGTAGCTGTTTTACCAATCTCAACTCTATCATGAATTACAACAGTTCCAAAATCACCTGGTCATAGAAAAAATTAAAGATTTGTGTGGGAAGTGGGTAAAATACAATTAGGTGTAAAATACAATGACGTTAGTTGAAAAAATAAAATCAACCACATCTCTCTAAGATAGGTATTGAATTTTAAATATATGGAAAGATTACCTTCCACGGCAGTTTGTCCTCCATCAGACGGAGCTAGTTTATCCCTTATGCTACCAGCAGAATATCCCGAGATAGTAAGCTGAGCATCCCTAGGTCTAGATGGAACAGTACTGACAATTTCGTTTGATGCTAAACCACCCATTGGCTGAAATACGCGAAATGACAAACATAATATTTAGAAATTTTGAATATGTACTCTTTCAGAAAACAGAAAAACAAGGATGTTTTCCCTTCTACATTTCACGAGAGAGGGGGAACTGAACCACCAAATTTTAAATAAATCAAAAGGATAATTACAAATAACCCGTTGGGTTTAGCCTAATTATTAAAAAAGAAAAAAGAAAATTATCTTTGAAATTTACAAATACTCCCTTAATGTATAACAGACACACCCCTCGAGGTTTGATTTTCTAAACAAATTGCCCTAAAAGATTGAGGACACAATTTGTGAAATAAATATAAATATCGAAGGGATATTTGTATTTTCAAAAGGNTTTTGTAATTAACCCTAAATCAATATAAAGGTGGTGGTGGTGGAATGGGACTCAACTTCACGGGCATTTTTTGTAATTAACCCTAAATCAATATAAAATTAATTTTACCCCTTCTCTTGGCAGTGTTGCGTCTGATGGAGCGTTTCGTGCTTGCAACGCCATTGATTCTCGTATTTCCTTTGCCTTCTCAAGTTTCGGCAGCATCATTGATGCTCCACTTCTGCATTTTTCAAGGAATTTGTGCTACACAAGTAGAAAGCAATAATTATACGTAAGAAACTGTGAGCAAGAGATAAAGTTAGCTGTGTTCAGTATAGAAAAGCTTATGGATACAACATACACGATTATGCATACCTTCAACATTTCAGCTGCTGTAGGTCGAGCTCGTGGGTCCTTTGCCAGGCAACTTGCAACAAAATCATGGAACACTAGTGACCTGAGACAATTAAATATCAAATCTGTACTAACAAAACAAAAATTGATGTACTCCACATACTATCATAACCAAATTAAAAAAGGAATGGAATGAATAATCCAAAAAGGCTTCGTTAGTGTCAATAAAACTCTGAATAAAATATGTACAAATAAATGTCAGCAATTCATCACTACAAGAAAATTCACACAAAAGTTACTCAAATTAGAAGAAAGATTCAAAGACAAACCATTTCTCTCTTTCTTGAAGCATTGGAGAAGGTTCAATGGAGATCATAAATAATACCTATCACAAGTTTTGAACTTATTAAGCATCCAACGTTATACATCAATATCATAAACAAAGAGAGGGCAAAGTGTGAAAGCTATATACATTAAATGCAAATGCTACAAATTTGTAGGGCATCAGCACTCGCTTAATCACTTTTGCAAAAGCTATAGCAGAATCTTGATTCTACAATTTTTATGCAGGATGAATTACACTCTGATAATGTTCTTATATACAGATTTACTCTAGTATGTTAACTATGTGAAGTATATGAGATACATGAACCAGACTAGTAGGTATCAGCTACACAAGTGCACGCATGCACCAATAAAGTTGCAATGTAACCACCGTAAGCATCTCTGATAAGTGATCAACTTTTGAAAATCACAGACGCAATTGCACAAACAATCAGAAATGATATCAATTTAAAGTCCTGTAAATATATGAAACAATTACAATACATAGAAAGAAAACGGTGCGCACATACAGCATAACAAGTTTTTCAGTAAATACAAAAACAATGGACATGACACTAAACAATATTTTGCAAATATTTGTGCAGTAGTAAGCTAGGACTTGGCCCTTTGTAAACTTTTTTCCCTACGATATTTTCTTGACATTGAAGTTTTTAGACAAACAGTATTATTTTATTAGCTCTAGAGAATTTATAAGATCAGAAAGCGACTTGATACACTTTTATTTTGGAAATTTTCTGTGTATAATGATAATTTTTTTTTAAATAAGAATAAAGAATTTTGAGAGTGTGAATGGAAATGTAATGATGAAAGTTGATTTGTTATAAAAATAATAAAATAATGATTTTATGAGATTAGAAGTTGGAAATATGCGAGTGGGTGATTGGTGAAATTTATGGGGAAATGTGTGATAATGATTAGTGATTTGATGGGTTTTTTGAAAAATAAGTTGAAGTAATTGGTGAGAGGAAATATTGAAAGCAGGTGAATAGTGTAATTGTTAAGATTTTTTCATGAAATATCTCAACATTTCTCCTCTAGGAAAAAAGGTCCAAAATAGAATGGTAACCAATCGCCCCCTTCAGTATCTGTTATCCTTTTCCCAAAGACAATAACCAGAATAAGTATGTACCATTCATGTCTAATCAAAGCTGATTGATTTCTGAACTAATCATTGGCTCCAGCATGCCAGATTTCCATCTAAGATAGCTTAATATGAAGTCTTGTTTTTGGCAATGAAAAGTAACATCAAAGTCATGTACTAAGTATGTGAGCTTACTCTCATAGGATGAACAGTAGCTCTCGGAGGAAGTCCCTGGAAAAACCGCGTTCAGACAGCCATCAACTTAGCATCAAACATGATTGTGAATTAATGCAAGATTTAGTGAGATTGTTAATCGCCACCCACAAAAGCAAGAGGATAAAGGCTTCTCTAGAACTAGATCCCAAATAGACGAAACATACCTCTGCCATTTCAATTGCAGACACTCCAAGAGCCCACACATCTACCTGGGAAAGAAGAATGACTTATGATAGTCAAGAGAAGAATAAATGCATCCTTTCATGCCAGAGTGTAAATTCAATTCCAAAAAGAGTAACATGTCAAAGATTTCTCGTCCATACACACTTATGAGCATCATGACAGAGAATTTACCTTTCCGTCGTAACGGCTTTCTTGAATAACTTCAGGAGCCATCCAATGTGGTGTACCAATGAACTGAGAAACATCAATGATAAAAAAATTTGAAATGAAAATGACTAATAAGGATAAAATTTACAGGCTTCCGTATACATGCTTTTAATTATTTCCTTTATAAGGAGATGAGAAAGGTAATTATATGGGAGATACTTCAGTATTGTGATTATGTAAACAAAGATGAATAGTCAAGTGTACCGTGTTACGCTTGGACATGGTTCTTGTCAACTGCGCAGCAACTCCAAAATCACCTGAAGATATTGTTTATTTTTAGTTAACATTGTGTGATCAAATGCTTTAATGACTCAGGCATAAACTACAACTCTGCATATCCAAACAGAAGCTTGTGATTAAGTCAACTATTGACAACTTGGTACCTATCCCAATAAACAACTGAAAAACTATTCAAGATTACACTTACAAGTGAATTGGTGTTTTAAGACTTACCCAACTTGACCTCTCCTTGATCAGTCAACAAAATATTACCACCTTTAATATCTCTGTGTACCTTGAAAATTGAGTGCAAATATGACAAACCCTGCATGAACAGATATACATCCAGAAATTAGATATGAGAAGCAGCCACAGCAATACATTCGGATCCAAAAATAATGACACAATTTTTTTGTACTTCACAATTCTTTGCAAATCAAATCTCCATGCAAACAAAATAAAGAATTTTTAATATCTCACAATCTGCACTGCAAAATGAGGTCAGCCACATGACGAGAATCTTCATTATTGTATTAAACTAACGAATGAATTATTAGTCATGCCAGTTACAATAAAAGATATTAGGATATAGATTTATTTCTTGAAGAAGAAAATATACTCACATTTTTTCAGATAAAAGAAGCAAATATTTCTGCAGGCTAGTGTTCGTTATAAATAAAATAAAAACAAAAAACTTCAGATATTTTGATAGCAAACAAGGTCCACACTGATACCTTCAATGCTTCTCTGCATATATATGCTATTTGATGCTCCTCAAGAGCCTCATCCGTAACATTCATCAAGTCAGCAACACTTCCACCCCCACAGTACTCCATAACTATCTGCCAACAAATCCAAAGTCTCAACAGACTTTACTCAATTTTATGAGGGTTATAACTCCCAACCCCAACACCACCGAAAAATAAAAACACTAAGCAGACACAAACAGTAGGAAGAAACAAGTAGAAAGTTGATGCACTGACCCAAAGAAATTCTTCTCCTTGGTAGCTACCAAGATAGCGAACAACATTAGGATGACTACACTGCTGCAACATCTCGATTTCACCGCGAATTTCTTCGTAACCCTCCTCCTGGGAAAACACACATCATTTCGTAATCTGGATACTGTTTGCTCAATCATAAAGCAATATCAGACGTAGCGACAGCAATCATACCCCTTCAGACAATGATATCACTTTGATAGCAACTAATTCTGAAGTCCTTAAGTCGCGTGCTTTATACACTGCCCCATATGAACCCTTCCCTGTTTGACAAAAGCAACCACTTTCGATCAACTTAAAATTCACTTGCCCATTTATTGGAAGAAAAAAAAAAGTAAAAATAACCAATAAAGTCATAAATAGTTCTCGGGCCAGTAGATATGCAAGCATCGCTAGTTACTTTTCACCATGACAATACAGAAAATATGACCCTAACTCTTCATTTATACCAACAAACTACCACATGTACACTTGCTAAAATCCAATCCACTTTCTCAAAAATCAGCAAACATTAATTCATCTAAAAAAATATTACCAATAGCCAAAATTACAAACTAATTGCAACTGCATTATGTCAAACAAAATTTCCAACATTCAGTCACTCGATTACCACATATAGCACGTAATTCAGTAAAATAAAGGTCATAAACTTAAAATATTTACCAAGCTCATGGAGCAACTCATACTTAGTACAAGGATCCTCTTTGGTCACATACTCGGGAATCGAGCTCGACGACACTTTCCCACTCCCCTGCTGCCTCATTTGCCTCATCCCCTCAACACCACCGCTGTTTTTCCTCCGCCTCCCCATTCCTCCAACATCCCCAGCCTTCTGCATACTCTCCACCGCCCTCCTCATCGTCCCCCCTCCTCCACCACCACCTCCCCTCCTCACCATCGTCCCCATCCCTTCCTCCTCCTCGTCATCCTCTTCTTCCTCATCCTCTTTTCCCCTCACCACAAACGTCCCGAAATCCCCAGCAGCATTCTCCTCATCTTCATCATCATCATCCTTCCCGATTTTGCCCCTAGGGCTTTTCCTCTCCCAAGCCGGCATCGCAGGCATGCTCCGCGGCTTCGCGTACGGCGAAGGGAGATTCACGTCCTTCCCCGAGTAATTCGATCTCCTCCGATCGGTTTTCACGATCATCGTCCCGGAGATGGACGCGCCACCGTTGTCGTCATCGTCGGAGTATGGGACGTCGTCTCCGCCGAGGCCGAAATCCTTGGGGAGGCGCTTCAGTAGAGGAGGGAGCGAGTCCTCCTCGTCGTCGTCGTCGTCGTCGTCCTTGTACACCATCGTGGCGTATATGTCCGACGATGAGGTCGGGCCGGGTTCGGGCTCCCGCGGTGAGACGTCGTCGTGGACCACGAATGTGGAATAGAGATCGGAATTCTTCGGCGGCGGGGGCTTTCGCGGTCGCCGGCTGGACCTCGGCGAGAAGTCCATCTTTGATTTTCTTCCACTGGTCTGGTGAAATCTGGAGTGAGTTTTGCGTGAGCTGGAAAGTGGGGAAGTTTACTGCAGTTGGTTGTTGTCTAAATCGTGTTTCTTCTAAATTGCTATTTCTAAAGCAACTGCTCAAAGATCCAGTTGAGTTATTTTGGTGCTGTTTCACCGTTTTGTTGAGCTCATTAGGGCGGGGCGAACCCGTCACTGGTCATGGGGCGCCAAGTTCGTTTTTTTTTTTGTGTGTGTGTGTGTGTTGTTTTTCTAAATTTTCTTTTATGTTGATAATTTATTATATGAAAATTAATTCTATCATATTAATTAATGTTATACTTGTATATATCAGGCGGTGGGTGGAGGTAGTGCGATCAAAAGGTTAATCGTCTAATTATTTGTTTAGTAAATAAAGTTTGAAAAAAAAATCGTTGATTAAAAACGCTCATTTATAATTAAAAATTGTATGTTAAGAGCGAGTTGATAAACTGATTTAAATAACAATTTTATTGAAAATTATAAAATTATAAAATATTTATCATTTTAAATACAACGTTATTTTTGACAAAATAAATTAACTAATTACCAATAGTTATCTATCCCTACGAATTACTTTCTACACAAACTAGCAACACAATAAATTTATATGTTTGATAATTTTAAAAGAATGACTCCCACATATCTATGGAAAAGGTACGGTGAAGTCACCTTGTCTCCGCCCTATATTTATAACTATAAATCTCTTAATATAAAAAATGGGTAAAAAATGGTGTCGTGAAGGCACTGTATAATATATATGAGTTTTCGCAGTATAAGAGTTTTTATTTTATTTTTCAAGTCACACGCACAAAAAAAGAAACACACCAGCTAATTATCAATCCAATATGTAAACGCCAACTATAAAAATTAAACATTAACATCAAGCACTATATATTATATATCTCTACTAAATTGGATTCAAATATTGATTCAAGCGCGCCGGAATGGAATCCATGCAGTAGTTATCCCAAGGAGTTGCTAGTGATTAGATCTATTTCTTCTTTTACGACATTTCGACCTCTTCGTTAACTTCTCTGTCTTTATGGACATGTCCTGACAATCTGTAGAAGTCGGTGGTGAAGTGAAAGTCTCGGGTTAATACAAGAACTACCAACAATAAATTGTGTTAATGTATTTTTAGTAATCTTACACAATTAAGTAGCTCTCGATTCTAAATTATTTATCAAATATTTTATACATATATCTGATACAATCAACAGCCATCATTTAATTGTCATATAGAACCATAAATTATTTAGTTTCACGTACAGAATATTCCCTCAATCCCAAAATGATAGTCTTGCGGTTGATTTCACATATATATATATATATATATTATGAAAGTATATAGTTAAGTCATTAATTTAGTTAGTATTTTTTAATTATTTTTATTGAATTTATTAATGTCAATTAATACTAATAGAAATCAGTGTTGGAATTAGTATATTTGTTATTGGAATAGTAATATTTTGTATTATCATTCAATTTTCAAATTAATATATAAAAAGTTAGTATTTCAAGAATACTAAAATAAAAAATTAATATATATATTAAATATGGTAACTGAATTATCAACGGAGCACTATTCTCTAAGAGGGCGGGGGGGGGGGGGAAGTATCAATTATCGCTGAAGTTCATGGATTGTAACCGGCGATATTTTATTTTTATTAAAGTGAAAATAATGAAAATGTTAAAAATAAAAAATAATCGACTATACCGCCTGTTTGTAACCAAACCAGCTCAACGCCGGTTGATTATATTAACCGACAATTTATATAGGACCTATAGGATTTTCCTGTCTACGTGGTATGTGCTCGCCACGTAAGCCACCCCCACCCACCCCAGATCCCAAACAGTGCTCTCAAGCCATCATTCCCCACGAATAAAATTGACCTAAACCTCTAATTCTAAGTTATTCACTCCGTCGACGACGCCACTTCCGACCGCCGTCGCACCGCGCCTGCTTACGCATCTCAAAAGAAAACACGATACCCTGAACGAAAGAAAGGTATTTTTTTTCCTGTTTTACCAGCTGTTTACTATTTTTGGTTTCGCTTGGTAATTATATTTTGGAATTTTGTTCTCAAATTTACCAGCTATCATCAAGCAATTTTCTTAAAAATAATCGGATTTCGTGATTAGAAAAGAATAAAAATAAATAAATTATTGCGCGACCGATTTTCGTTGGGTATCAGCAACATCCATTCGAGGAACTTCGTTGGGTTCTTTTCTATCAATCCTGTTCAGAATAATTGGACTTTGTAATTAACTAAGAATAAAATAAAATAAAATAAAATAAAAGGGAGTAGAAACCAATTTTCGTTTTTTCTTATTGTTCCTCCCCCTTTTGTTTTAAGCAAGAAAAGAGTGTTTATTTTATCGGTGAGCCTAAAGTAGAATGATTTGTGATCTTAATCCGCGATCTTCATCCTAAAATCTAGCATTATTGGTTTTGGCGCTGTAATTTCTCATTAAATTAGTTAGGTTATCATTTTTCACAGTACGATGACTTATGATAACTTGCAAAATTTCGCAACCTATTTTTTTGGTATGTTTTACATATTTATTTTCTTCGATTCTGATAAAACTAATTTGATGCATCAGTGAAAATGATAGGGGAAGCTCGTCTACGTCTGAAAGGATGGCAGCAGGCTGCCGTTGCTGTTGGGTCGGCCGTTGGAGCGTTGTTGGACCCACGAAGAGCCGATCTGATAGCTGCACTTGGGGAGACAACCGGAAAGCCCGCTTTCGAAAGGGTGCTCGAGAGGATGAAGAGGAGCCCAGAAGGCAGGGTGAGCATATTTTATCGATCACCAAGTTGCAGTTAATTCTTTTATAGGGCTCTTACATCATTATCTACGAGGAAAATGAATTTTGTTTTTTTCAAGTGGATTTATTCATTGCAGCTTCATATTTGGTCATAATATTATGTGTGATTGTCCTAGTGAAGATTGTTAGTATTATAGTTAATCAGAAACTTTAGTTTAGAATAGGGATAAGTACGAAAAGTAACCATGTTTTGAGTAATTACTAAACAAATTAAAAAAAAAAAAACTTGAGGTTTGGTTCCGGCTTTTAATTTATGGGGTAACTCTAATATTTTTATGAATGTAGGAGTGATTTTTAAATATGCAGAATTTTGGTGATGTACAATTGGATTTGAGATTATGTTTTTATTTTTCATCATTTTTTTTCTCACTCACAGGCTGTACTATTGGATCGCCCTCGCGTTATCTCAGCTAATGTGGGCCACGCGTGGGACCTCCCGCCCAACACATTCGGCGCCGCATACGCAAAGTTCATGGGATCTAGAAACTTCTCCCCCGACGACAGGCCGCCGGTCCGTTTCATGGAAACAGAAGAAATAGCCTACGTGGCGACGCGGGCCCGCGAGGTGCACGACTTTTGGCACACCCTTTTCGGGCTGCCGACCAATTTGATTGGCGAGTCGGCTCTGAAGGTTATAGAATTCGAACAGATGATGCTCCCGATGTGCGCCTTATCAGTTGTGGGGGGTAGCGTTAGGTTCAGCGAGAAGCAGAGGAAATTGTTCTATCAACATTATTTTCCTTGGGCGCTCAAGGCTGGTGTGAAATGCACCGATTTGATGTGTGTATATTATGAACGTCATTTTGATGAGGATTTGGAAGATGTTCGTCGGAGATGGGGAATTATTCCCGCTCCTCCCCCGGAAATACATGCTGCCTGAATTTTTTATGGAGTTTGGTTTTTAATTGAGATTAAGAAGAAGAGGTTTTGTTGTACGAGGATTATGCTGACATTTATGTTGAGAAAAAATACTTTTCTTGTACAAAGGTTATAGCAATTACGTTTAGATAGATTTACTCAGTCTAAAAGCTGAGTTATTTTCTATTATTATTATTTTATTTGTTTTGTGTGTGTTCTGTTGCATCTCTTGTGAACATACTTTTTTGCATTACCCTGCACTTTTTGTCTTTTAAGTTTCAAACACTCGAAAAACTCAGTTTGAGCATAAACTCAGCAAGGAAATATGAAAATTAAATCAAAATGATAGACAGAGGGTAAAAAAAGTTGCTTTCCCTTACATTTTTGCTTATGCACAAGTCTTGATACTAAAAATATCAAAATAAGTGCACCCTGTTCAAACTATAAGAATCAGGTAAAATCACACGACGAAACATAAAATGACTTGGTTCTTTTACAACTGAGCCTTCTGCCAAATGCTTGCGCCATCACATGAAAATAATAATACACGGTCAAGTTTTTCGACTTTCATTAACATAAAGGTACAAACAAAAACGTCTCGTTTACCCACAATCTCACATAAATTCAACATTTTACTGCATGAGGCTTGCAGCCTAGCCATATATATATATAATAATATAACCAAATACACTTTGATGAGCCTTCGGCTCAGTTTATTTGCTGCTGCCACCAAAAAGGTAATCCAAAGACGAACCTCCTCCGGGGGCAGCATGGACCTTTGTTGATGGTCGATCCTGAGACAAAAATCAATTATCCTAATCAAACCACATGTCACATATCGGTCGATCCTGCGACTAATCAAGGTAATCAAGAAAATATTGGAAAACATGCAAACAGCCTTTCTTTCTTTTTCTTTTTTTCTTTTTTAAGTTTTTGATATTTCTGTTACCTTCAAACAACTTTGTCTCTTAAGAACCATCGTACTATATTGCTATTGGGGGAATATAACACAAACGTTGTCAACACAAGCTACTGAAACAAGTCATGTAGTTTTCTGATAGAGTAAAATTTATGTATAAACACCAATAACTAAGATTAATAGGATTCATAAAACATGCGTTACCGAAAAATATTGCCAATCATCAAACACACTACATCACTGTTAAGTAACAAAGAGAGGACAAATGGAGAAAATGAGTCGAAATCAAGGTCAAAATGGTCAACTTCAAGAATTCCTGAAATTTCTCTTGGTTATTATGAGTTTCGATTTTGGGATAATTAAAAAAAGTACCCTTGAGGTTTGACCTAATTACAAAAATAATCCAACTAACTTTCAAAATTACGAAAATGATAAAATCAAGGGGCTAAATGTAATATTTTTATAAATGTGAACGGGATTTTGAAATGTTTTTGAGGGTTTTTTTTTGTTGTTGTTGTTTTTTTGGTTTTTTTTTTTTTTTTTTGGTAATTTTGAAAGTTAGCTGATTTCATTTAGTAATTAACCCTTTCATTTTTCGAAACATCACCATACTAACAAACAGAACACAAAGAAAAAGTAGTAGTTTCATTGGAGATGCATATACCCGTGATAAAAATTGCAAGTATTTTGGCCGTCTGCTCGCGACATAATTGTTACTCGTGCTACTATGAATCCCGCAGGGACCTGTTTGCTTATGTCCGCTGGCTGAGGGAGCTGCATTATTAGGCTTCGATGAAGGTTCTTTACTCGCTTCAGCTTTGGCTTTCTCGGCAGCTGGTTTGGGGGCCTCACCGTTTCCAAACACAGTACCCCAGCGAGCTCTGTCCACCGCCACTGCTAACTCCACGACCCATGTCTAGAAGCTAAATTCTGAGTTCTAAGATACAAAAAAAAAAAAAAAAAAAAAAAAAAACAATAGAACTAAAATCAGTTCTTCAAAAAAGGATATTCTCATCAGCTTTTCAAAACTTCTTATGAAATGTTTAAGAGCTTTTAAGCTCTCTAACAAGTTTTGGTACCAAAAAAAACTAATAAAAATTCTTGTAAGCTACCAAAATAAGATGTTAACAGCTTATAAGCTGTTTTCAATAAAGTTGGAATCTCGTGAGATCTAATTTTGACTATTTTACTTACTAGCATCTTAGAAGCTCTGACATTTTATTTTATCCAAACACTTGAACAACTACTCTTCAAAGTAATATCAATCATCTTGTAAGTTCTTAAAAGACTTCTGATAACATGTAGTAGGTTATAAGATCTTTTAAATAAACTCAACCAAACACTTTGAATCCAAACTAAAAATCCTAATCTAATCATTCACTTGAAAGCTCGCTTTCAATTGAATTCAATTTCCACAAAATATTATTGATATTAGAAAAATAAGTTCTACAATCTCTGAAAACCTTAATTAGCTTCTCAACTTCACAACTTTTAACCCACTATTTAAAACATTGGGTTCCACTCATGAAATACAATATCTTCTTTAAAAAACAAATGACAGTAGTTTATTTAAAAGATCTTATATGAGAAAAACCCATTTGGAAATGCCAAAATCAGCTTAATTAACTCTTTGCTGAATCACAAATCAAACATAACACCCAATCAGCTGAAAATCCCCAATAATACCCCATCATAAAGCAAAAAAATAAAATCAACAAACAATCATAGCCCACAAATCAAATCAGTAACTACCAAACACTTGAGCAGATAAATAAAAATCAACTCAAATGTAAGTTAGATAGAGAGAAAGGATATGTGTGGCCTCAAGCTCAATTTACCTGTTTCCTGTATGAGATCAGACGATTCAGATCTACCAGCGAGAGAGAGAGAGTGTGTGTACTGTGTATACTGATGGGTGCGGAGCCATGAAAGTATTAATTGAGAATGGATATTACTTATTCCAATCATATTTTGACTCTTCCAGATCTGGTTGCGCTAAAATCAATGCTTTTATTAGAGTCGGTGAGGGATGGAGTGGGAGTGTGAGTGACTGAAATTGGAGTGGAGATAGAACCTTTTCGTAGATACAGAATACATACAGAGAGGCCCTCACGTTTTATACGTGCATGACAGTAGATTTGATTTGGAAATCCCCCAATTTAAGCGAAATATCACAAACTCCCCAAAAGAATAGGATTTTTGTTTTAACTTTCACCAAACCTTTTTTTTTCAATGTTTTTCCTCCTCATGTTTTTAATGAAATTTGTAGAATGATAAATTTTACTGTAATGTTTTTTGTGCTTTTTGCCCATTGTTACTATTAAAATTTCACAGTAGTTAGAAAAAGAAAAATGATATAACAAAATAAGTGATTTTTACTTTGTTTCTTAACAAAAAATTAGTATATTTAATATAAATTATGTCACTAGCCAATAAATCTTGGCGATTTTATTTTGCAGTAATAAATAATTAGTATAAATAAATTAAGTTATTTAACATTCTAATTCATTAATAATGTTATCTCAATTGAATAGTTGAGCAATAAATATTTTAATGGAAAATATAGTTCACCTATGGTGTTCATTAAATAGTTGTAAAAGATAAATATTGTTAGCACAATATGGACAAACAATTTGTTAGATATTTCTTGTGATCGAATAATGATTATTAAGTACTTGGTATCGTGACATATAAAAGGAATTATTACTAGAAATTGGGATAATAAAAAAAGAAAGAAAGAAATCCACCAACAAAATATATAGTTGTTTGATTAATATATATACCAATATGATAAATAAATATATATATAATATATATAACCCTTATATATTAATACAAAATCATCTTAACATATGTGTCTGTTTCGTATGCTTCGATTGACAAATAAAAAATTCCGATGCTTCGTTTGTTTATGTGTCATCCGAGCCTAATATTTACTTAATTTAATACTTTTCTTTTTATTGTATCTTACATAATTTAATTCTTTTATTATATTTTTACTTATTCAATATTTTCCTTTGATTCTCCTAATATAAAATATAAATAAGTCATATATAATTAGTAGATAATATCTAACTTAGTTATTTTAATTAAAATAAAAACTACATATGAAATAATCTTAATTAAAAAAAWTTTATTATGAAAATAATTAAATAAGTTTTATAGATAATATAATTTGAAATAATTTTATTTTTGGAGTTTCAAGTGTTATGTATAGGTAAAATATGAGTTATTTACAATAATATAAGTGTGTAACTAAATATTAGTAATGTATTCAATCTAAACATAAAAATATTAAATTGTATGCTAATAACTAATAAATATTGATTAGACATCAGTGCAATGCGAAACGGGTTGAGAATAATTATAAATGAATTTATTCTAAACATTAATATATGAAATAATTTAATAATAATATAATAAAATAGATATTAGACACGGGTTTAGAATGTGACACCTTTTGAAATTTTGTAATTTGTAACTAAGATTATTAATAAATTTAGTTTAAACATCAAATACAAAATTATTTAATATTTATAATAATAATTAATAAATAGATTACACATGTACAAGGTACGGGTTGGGAATATATTATTTTAATTTTTATTTTAGATTTAAGATTAAATAATTATCACAAATATCTTTTATATTTATCTTTTGATAAGTCTCGTATAATACACGGGTGTTAAACAAGTATATATTTATGCAAACCTCATAATGTATGTGTCTGCTTCGTATACTACGCTTGGATAATAAATAATTTTGGTATTTCGGTTGCTTATGTGTCATCCTAGCCTAATATATACCTAATTTAATATTTTTATTTTATTGTATTTTGCCTAATTTAATATTTTATTTTTATTATATTTAGCCTAACTTAATAGTTTTTTCTTATATTTTTTCTAATTCAATAATTTTATTTCATGCTCCTAATATAATAACATAAATAAGTC
Source organism: Phtheirospermum japonicum (assembly GCA_014905375.1). NCBI lineage: Eukaryota > Viridiplantae > Streptophyta > Magnoliopsida > Lamiales > Orobanchaceae > Phtheirospermum > Phtheirospermum japonicum. Next base: position 244,388 of record BMAC01001041.1, on the reverse strand, counting down.
ATATATAATTAGTAGAAAAAAATCTAAATTAATTATTTTAATTAAAAGACATATTGCATATGAAATAATTTTAATTACAGAAAAAAATATTATGAAAATAATTAAATAAATTATATTTATAATAAAAGTTGAAATAATCTAATTTTGAGATTTAAACATCCTATATATGTAAATTATGATATATTTGCAATAATTGGAGTATGTAACTAAATATTAGTAATGAGGTTAATCTAAATATAAAAAATAAAATTACATAATAATAATTAATTAATATTTATTAGACAATGGCACAATGCGAGAAGGCTTGTAAGTGTGACAACATTTTGAATTTTTCAAAGTATATAACTGTAATGACCAACAATATTAATCTAAACATAAAAATATAAAATGATTTAATAATAATTAATTAATATAGATTAGAGACTGGTTGGAAATGTGACATCTTTTGAATTTATATAAGTATGTATATATAATCATTAACGAATTTAATCTAAATATTGAAATATAATATTATTCATAAATAATAATAATAATTAATAAAATGAACAAGGCACTAGTTAAGAGGGAAAATTTTATTTTTGGTACACTATGTTGGCCACTTTCCAGAAAAAATACGTGATGTTGGCCATCATCAAACAACATCCATTAAGTTGGTCAATTCATAAAAAAAAAAGGTACAAAAAAAGCTCGATCGAGTTAAAAAGGTACAAAAAAAGCTCGATCGAGTTTTTTTGCTGACGCGGCATGATTCAATACTTTCTTATCATTTTTCATTTAAATTTAAACATTAAATTGAAAAAAAAAAATTTGGGAAGATTTTTATTTTTGGTACACTATGTTGGCCACATTTCAGAAAAGGTACGTTAAACTGACCAATTTATCAAAAAAGGTCCAAAAATTTTTTGATCGGATCTTTTTTTTACGTGGCATGATTATATATTATTTATTTAATTTTCTTTTACTTAAATATTAAGTTGTAGACAAAAACCTGTTTTGCCTTCATTTTATTTTCTTTTAATCAAATAAATAAAATCTTAATTAATAAGAAAAAAAAATAGTGATAAATATATAAACATAAAATAAATCTTCAGAAATTATAAATCTAATATAATAATTTAAATGACTTTTATATTATTAAAGTTATAATTAATAAAGAATTAATAAACTCGGAGATAAATATAAGAATATAAAATGAATCTTAAAAATAAATAAAACATATATAAAAATATATATGAGAAAATCTATTATAAATAAATTTTGAACTCTCTATATTTATTATATTTTTAATATTTGTATTATATTTTTATATTTATAAATGAATTTATATTAATTTTTATTGATTTTAATTTTATTAATTATATTAACGGAAAGAGAAAAGAAAAATATAAAAAGAAAAGAGAGAGCAAAAGACATTTTTGTCTTTAGTTTATTTTGTATAATTATAAAAAATTGATAAGAAAATATAGAATTATACCACTTTAGAAAAAAATTCAATCCAAAGCTTTTTGGACATTTTTTTATAAATTGGCCAATTTAACGTACATTTTCTGGAATATGGCGAACATAATGTACCAAAAATGAAAAAAAATTCTTTTTTTTTTCAATTTAATACTTAAAATTAAAGGAAAAACGATAAGAAAATATTGAACCACGCCACGTCAGCAAAAAAGTCCGATCGGGCTTTTTTTGTACTTTTTTTGATGAATTGGCCAACTTAATGGACGTTGTTTGATGATGGCCAAAATCACGTATCTTTTATGGAAAGTGGTCAATATAGTGTACCAAAAATGAAATTTACCCTGGGTTGAGAACACATTCTTTCGATTTTTTATTTTAAATTTAAAATTTTATAATTTTCACAAATATTTTTCATATTTAATTTTTTATAAATCCCGTGTAATACACGAGTGTTAAACTAGTGTGTGTGTATATATATATATATATAAGTTTTCAAATTTCAATATCATTAATGAATGCAAGTAGTCATGAATTGGGTCCCATAGTGGTTAGTTACCCTTTTTCCTCTATTAGAAATGGATATAATTAAATCTCATCTACCTATTTTGAGTACAAGTGAAAAAACAATAAAATACAATTGTGATATAAATGTACTTATTTGTACTCTATTTAAGAATAATTTATATTATTTAAAGGAAAAATTATCATATACTCCAAAATATAAAACTAATTGTCCTAAAACCCCATTTAAAATAAAAGTTCCCTAATAATCCAATTACTATAACAATATACTAAAGTACCCTTAATAGATTTTTCTCAATAGGAGCAGTTGAAACAATCAAATTATGACTGCTAATAAAACTCATTTAATGCAATTTCAATCTTTCCAAACTTGAAGTCTAACCAATAAAGTAAAATATGATAAATAAGTTAATTGCAACTTTGCAGAAAACGTAAGGAAAACAACAACTAGGTATCTATGGGTTCCAAACATCATCTTTCCATAATCTAAATTATATGAAATGCTGTTACAGGAGTAATCACGAACTACTCTGTTAAAATTACAAACTACTTTGTTCATATAAGATTACTAAATTACCCTTTTTAACTATTTTATTTTGTTCTTAAAAAATTAAGAGCTACTCGTGTAAATTCAGAACTACTTACGTAAATTCTGAACTACTTTCAAAACTACTAGTGTAAATTTTCAAACTACTCGTGTAAACTTCAAACTATTCTTCAAAAATTTAGAACTACTCGTGCAAATTCAGAACTACTCGTGTAAAATTTGGAAAATTACACACTACTTTGCATAGTTTTTGGGAAATTACATACTACTTCGCATAATTAAACACTAGTATAGTATAATTATTTTAGTAATTCTCAAATATTGATAACTATGATATATTTCCTAACACTAGTAAAAATAATGAAAGCTATTATTGTAACAGACAAAATTCTTTGCCACTTAGACATAATTAATAATAATGTAGATATTGTCGTTAGGTGTCGTATTGCTGACATTTATTTTCCTTTAATTTTATAGTATTTCTTGTACTCTCCATTTTCTAAAAGAACAAATACAAACAAAAATATAATCACGGAGAAAAGATATCATTTGTCCCATGATATCCTTAATAGAGTATACGTAAAGCTATTTATAATAAGAGAAAATTACATGATTCGCACCTATATAAAAATAACTAAAATTGGAATCAATAAATGACAATATATATAAAAAGGGAAAATTCCCATATGAATTAAAGAGAGATAAAGTTTGGGACGGATGAAAAGGAAATAGAAAAAGAGTGTATGCATAATTATATAAGTTAATTAGGGTATTTATGATGTAAGGGTAGTATTGGTAATTTAAATGTAAGTTTTGATTAAATAGGAAGTATTTGGACTGTATGGGAAAAAAAGAGTCAATTGATTAAATGGTAAATGGAGATTATGTATTTGTATTATATGGGAATTTCTCTTATTTGAATTTATAATTACCAAGTTATATTTTGGAAAATTATAAAGTGTATTCGTAATTTTCAATGACGCAATTCCCTCAATACTTAGCCAATAGTTTTTTTGCCACGTCATCTAGTAAGATAGATATTGAAGAATATTACATTTGAGAATTTCTATGGTGCTTTTACGACACTTTTTTTGTTTAATATGAACTATTAGATTAATTTTAAATTTTTTATATTAAAAAATCTATAACTGTAAATATAAGGGGTGGGGGGCATAATGTCTTGAGAGCATTGTAGTCTTTTCCATTACATTTTCCTAATAATATTGCATGCATGTTTTTTGTTTTTGTTTCTCATCATTCCCCACGTATTAATAAGAAATACTCACAACATATGTGTGTACTTCTCACATTTTGTCGGAAATAATTTTTTTTGGGTAATTTGGCTGCTTATGTACACCGTTATTCCTAGACAAATGAAAAATGGTGGTGCCTCACTTTTTCTAAGTAATGGAAAAGTATCGTTCGGGCCTACATTTACCTAATTTAATATATTTTAATTATTATATTTTGTTTAGTTTAATATTTTTATTTTATTATAATTAATGAAATCAACAATTTTCTTTTATTCTTCTACTGTAAAAATATAAATAAGTCATATACAATTGGAAAAAAACTCTAAATTAGTTATCTTAATTAAAAAGATAAATTACATATAACTAATATTAATTAAAAAAACCTAATTATGAAACCAAACTAAATAAGTTGTATTATAGTAAAAGTTAAAATAAATCTTGTTTTTAGAATATCATAAAATATTAAACACGCTTGAACTTTCCATTTTCTTACTCTCGTTTGCTAAGAAGGGTAATATGGTACAATTAGAGTTTAATTGGAGTTAATGAGAGATTTTGACTTGAATTAATTGGGATATAATTTTTATATTTTCGTTGTTATCTAAGTGTAATTTGGTGTTTTGTAATTGGTAAATACAGTAAGTAATTTGACAATTTCACGGTTATTATATTGTACAACCTAGATCACTTTGTCATATGACACAAAAGTTCATGAATTTGTACACAATATTAATTAGTTTGTTTCATCTTTTTTAACACAAAAAGTCATAATTTTCTTATTTTGAATACCAAATTTATAATTTTGACACACAAATTCATCAATTTGTACTTCTGAATTTATTTGAATGTATATACATATGTACCTAATAATTTGACACAATTTTATAATCCACCTTAAAAAATATTTGGGCCTTTGCTAATTGCTACTCGGCCTACTCCCATCGAGTTGGTATTTTAATATCATTTTGATCTCTTAGTATCATATTTATTATCTTCACATTCACTCTGATTCTTATGTCTTCATCACATTTGTGTCTCAGGTGCATGTAGTGCTCATGATGTAAATGGTCTCTTAAATTGTGGTATCAAATAGTAGTGAAACATACTATTTCTATCAAAAAATTTATAGGTTTATTTTCGTATTTGGGGTTAGGTATTAATTTGGTTTACTCTGTATGAATTCTAAATCACCTTTTGAAAATGTCTGGATTAAGTTTGTCAAGATTCAAGTGGCATAGCCGCATATGCCTAGTATATGCTTTAAAATAACATTTTTTTTAATTATTGTTTTCTGAAAGCACACAATAACACTTGGATAAGAGGCAGCTGTCTGCATACTTTCTTTTGACGAAAATTTATAGTACATTTAAATCGATAACTATAAAAAATATAAATCCAATAAGTTATGAAGACTTAAAGTCATATGAAAATCAATTATACGTGTGTGTATTCAAATTGTTAAAGTGTTAGATTCTTATCCCTCGTCATTTTTTCAAGTGTTTAATTTCTTTTTCGAATAATTAAGAAATAAACTGAAATTGAAATCGAAATCGAAATCATGCACTGACAGTAGATAATAAAATAAAATAATCAGTATTATCTAACTATCTATATTGAAAAAAATGAAATTTAAGAATAAAAAATTCCGTGTACTCCAGAAACAAGAGATACTAAGGTCATCCACAGGTGAAAAAATCACAATTGACAGGTAAAAACCAAATTTGGAGTATAAGAAAACAAAGGTGGGCTTCTATATGAATTTTTCTATAGAACCAGAGGAGTCCTATATAACAGATGAATGTCATGTTATTTATAGGGCTCCATAATAGAGTCCTATCTGGTTCTATAGAAGAACCGGCTTCTATGTACCTTCAAGTACCATACTTCGAAATATATATGTGAAAATATAAAACAGAAAATATGAAAGTTTATTTTGGAAAATCTTGAAGAAACTCTTTAGATTTGATTTTGTTATTTTGTATTATCTAGATAAGTATTTGAAATAGTTTGAAAATTAATAAAACAAAATTGAGTTTCTATACAAGAATTCAAATCTAATTTCTATCTATTTGAAAATAACTTTTAATTTTCAAAAAAATAAATAAATCATTTTTTTAGAAAAAAAAATTGTGATAATTACAAAGTTTTAAGTCTAAAAATCATGAGTAATCCTAAAAAAAATTCAAAATACGTCGTATTTTCAACAATGGCTTGTACCAGTGTCTAATTAATATTTATCAATTAAGTAATTAATTAATATTGTTAAATAATTTCATGTTTTACTTTTTAGATTAAATTTATTAATAATTTTATTTACATACCTATGAAATTTTAAAAGATGTCATATTCTCAACCCGTGTCTTGTAACACTGTCTAATGATTGTTTATTAATAATCATTATTAAATTATTTGTATTTTAATATTTAGATTAAATTCTTTAATAACTTTTAGTTACATATATAAAAATCCAAAATATGTCATATTCAACCTGTGTCTCATTGTGTTGGCGTCTAATCAATAATTATCAATTGTTATAAATAATTCATAATTTACTTTATTATATTTGGAAATTGTCATCTCAAAAAAGATAGTAGTTAATTCAATTGTAATCTCATAAGTGTGGAGCATTATTAACAGTAATTAATTTAAAAGTCAGTAGTAATTCAATACTAGTTTATTAGTAATTACATAATTGTATTATTTGAAATCAGTAGTAATTCAGTTTGAAAATCAGGTTAGTAGATAATTCTCTATGTTTTGCATTTTATGTATGATTATTTTTTCATATTCTCTAAAAAAAAAACACAAAGAAAAACACACACGCAAAAAAATCTGTGTAGTTCACAATTTTGTAAACTCAACATTTGTGGGATAAAGTGGAGAGGTGGTATGAAATTACAAACTACTATTTTATGAATTGGATTTAATAATTAGCGAACGTGATTAGCGACGACTGGCAGACGGATGATTCTAGACGCTCCCGTCGGCCTTTTGATTCTCGGGATCAGAAGGAGCGCACCCGCACGGAACACCGCCCGGTTTTTGTCCCTACTACCATCTCTGCGCTGATGACTTCCAATACTTTTAACGTGTTACAGTCTGATCTCGATCATGAGTCCCCACCCCCAGCTCCGGCTTCCCCTCCGGGCCCCGAGCCCTCTTCCTCCGCTCCCGTTCACCCCAACCCCGTGAACACGGCTCCTAAAGCCGCTGATACTCTTGTTACTCCTTCTGGTTTGGAAAGGCAGAATTACCTTACTGCTTCTGAGCCTTCTGATTGTGGCTCAGACAAGGGTGAGCAACTAACTGCACAGCTCTGCAGGAAGAACCAACCGACCGTCTGCAGATCGATTAAGATAGTTTGTGACACCTCTCGACAGCTTGTGCTTTATGAGGAACCTGCTTTTTCGAGCAAGATTTTTGTTGATCAGGTGGATATGGGTTCTTCGGATAAGGTCTCTCCTTCAGCGCAACATACTCCAATAGCTCGTCTTGCACATGACGAAGGTATTATAGTGGACGAGTCGGATTTTGGCAGCCAACATCGCACCCCTATTTTTCGTAAACCTGCCACTGATCGGGAATTAATTGATATAATTAAAAAATTACAACAGGAGTCTTTTCTTATGAAGCGCTAGTTTCTAGTAATAAAATTGAATTACACACTACTTTGATTCTTTCGCACTAACAACCAGTTTATGCAAAAAACAACTATTGCCATTTAAGAAATTTAGAGATTGAAGCGTAATTATCGTCTTACCAATTCTTTCGCACTAACGGCCAGTTTATGGGAAAAAAAATTATTGACATTTAAGAAATTTAGTGATTGGAGCGTAAAAAGTATATATTATTTTGTGTTATAATGAGATTAATATAACCTAAATGAGTACGTAAGATTTAAATGGATTATATGAAATATTATATTTTAAAGTGTATCAAATGGAAGTTTTCCTTTTTTTAAAAAAAAAAAAAAAAAAAAGGAAAACTTCCATTTGATACAAAAAAAAAAAAAAAAAAAAAGGAAAACTTCCATTTGATACA
>BMAC01001041.1:202303-236542 GCA_014905375.1 Phtheirospermum japonicum | reverse complement strand
TGTATCAAATGGAAGTTTTCCTTTTTTTTTTTTTTTTTTTTTTTTGTCTTAACTTGATCACTACGCAACATGTGGAGCAAATGATTTCAACCCTCTATCTACTTACTGCATTTCGCAAAAATCATTAGAAGCAAATGATTTGATAGTGTAAACAATTTTGGTTAATTAACTAGCGTCATGTGTAAAAGTCTAAGAAGTAGGCGGATATAAATCTTGATGATTAATTTTTAAATTTTCAAAACCAGTTGAATTATTTTGTAATTAGGTTAAATATCAAGGGTAATTTTGTAATTATTCCTTAACATCTTTGGGTTGGGGAAATCAAAGATCCTAGGCAGGCAATGGGTTAGAGTTGAGTAACATTCATCTCTGTCCGTCCCATCTAGGGTCAATAGGATAGAATTCTGATATTGTATTTATGAGTGATGTTGTGGAGCAATTTGCTATGTTAATTAGTAGAATATTTAATGACAATTATAAACAAAATATAGTAATAAATTAGTAAAATAATTAATAAGTAAGAAATTTTTGTTTTCTATCCATATTTAATTATATATTCATTTAATGGCATGACATGTACGGCAATATTATAATATCTAAATATTTATTTAATAAATCTCAACTATAAATAGCAAGTAAAATTTACTATTATAAAAGTTGTGAATATTTATTTAATAAATTAAAAAATCGAAAAGCTTAGAAATATTATAAAATAATAAAATAAATATAAAAATTATGAAGTTAGTTAAAAAAAATTTAAAGCTATTTTAATTCTAAACAGTTATTCAGTATATTCTAAAGTGAAAAATATCCTAAAACAAAATTTAAAAGATAATATAAAATATTATAGAAAATATTTAAAAATCAGATAAAACTATAATAGATTATAATGAAATTGGTGAAAAATTAGGTATGTGTATCTTTACTCTCAAATGCATAAAATTTAATAGAAATACACCATTTAACGAATTTTGTGGGAACTATGAAACTAAGGATACTGGAATTTTATACTATTCATAGAATTCAAGATTGAGAATACAATTGGATGGGTTTAAAATCCACATAGTGCCCATCAATAACTATTTAGTCAATATTTTTTTTAAAAAAATATATTAAATATATTTAATTAGACGATTTATAATTTGTTTTTGTTATTCCATGTTACGATTTTGATATATTTTTTTACATCAAATAAGTGTTTAAATGTAATTACATTTGAATTAACTCGTACTTTATTATTAATAGTTATTTAGTTTTTTTGTCAATTAAATCATTATTTATATTTTTTAATATTTTATTAATTATTTTTTAACGTCATTGCTTTTAAATTACTATATTGTGGGTTTACGACAAATGTTGCAAATAATGAAAAATAAACTACTAATGTATATATATTTAATAAAATATTATCTATATTTTTAACATTTTATATATAAGGTTATTATACAGCAAACCAATCTTTTTATATAGTTGACTTTAATATAATTTCAATAAAATTTATGTTATATTCAATGATACATAGAGAACATCTTCAATTCTTATACATTTTTGCTTAATTGGTATAGTAATGGACTTAAGTCATGAATGATGTAGATAATATCAAATATAAATACACAATTGATTTCAATGTATAATTAAATATGAAGTCCGCAACCTATGTCATCAATATTATCTCTATTATTTATTTATTATTATTTTACTTTTTTAAGTTGTGAGTCAATTTTTTCCTCATGCCACATCAAATAGACCATCTTTTTTAATTGCATTGAAGAGTTTTTTGTTTTTTTTTGGTATTTTTTTTTCCAAAATAGTTTGTTATCCTCCGTGACACTATATTTTCTTCCAAATATTGGAGATGCTTTAACAAAGTTACTGTCTAATAGTTGTATTTTACCGTTTATCCATGTTTTTTTTTTTTTTATAATCTCATTCGTTGCTCGAAATTTACAATGATAAGAGCACTCATATTAATATTCACTTGTATCATTTTAATGCATAATTTATAATTCAAACCAATACGAGTTAGTCATTCAGATATTTAAAGGGGGACCACTCATTTATTTAATATTCGCTCCACTTACTATTAAATGTTATTTTAGAATTTATGTTTATAATTAAAGAATATTTAAATTTAACTAATACACTCTTAATTAATTAATAATATTTCTAATTAAACTCATCCACCTCTTTACTAATAATTATCTTATTACCATAAATTTATTTTTTTCCCTTAAATAAGCAGGGATAGAGTTGGAAGAAAATAGTAAAAAGTTATAAAACAACAATTAATTTGAAATAAATTTTAATTTCTAAAACGACAAGTAATATGATCCGGAGGGAGTACATTGGATGGATTTTATTAACACGCATAATGTGTATCAATTTACTGCAAATTTATTACATATAAAAAATATAAATAAAGTTAAATGAGTGAATATGAGACTCACACATGAAACGAATTTAAATGTTTTAATGAATGAACCAACGTAGAAGTATATTCAAATTAAAGGGTGATATTGAAATGTTGGTCTGTAGATGACGTGGAAGAGAGTGAGAATGAACAAATGTAAATTCTCCAAGCGCATTTTAAACTATACAAATTGATGGAGAAAAATATATTAATAGAATACTAATTTTATATCACATTTCTAATATCTTGTTTAATTATTATCTAAGAAAATTCATGTAATTTTTTCAATGCGAAAACAAGCAATTAAAATAAAAAACTATTTAAATAAATGAATAGATAAACTATGATTATATTATGTTTATAATTAATTATAACTTTTTTTATAGCTAATTTGAGTTTCGATCTACCTAATGCGTTCAAGTTGCCTAGCCTAACATGATATTTATTCGCTACCTTTGTTCCCTATTTTTTAGGACAAAAACGTATTAGCATATATCGTGAATAATGTGAAATAAACTATAAATATTTTATATATTACCAATGAATCTAATATATATATATATATATATATATATATATATATATATATTAACACTTAATATGAAAACAAATTAATAATAGTTATGGTAGACCATTAATAAGGGTTATCCATCTATTACGAAGTCGAATAAATATTAAATGTATCAATATATTATATTATTTAATTAATTTGACAGAATATGAATATAAGTTCATAAGTTCTCATACGTTTTCTCAATAATATTAAGAGCGCAGATATACGTACTCCCAGTATTTTATTTGTTCACCCTAATAAAAATAATCATCAAAATGTCAAATTATCCCTCAAATTCTACACCCAAAATACATATTTCTTCAACCCTCCACCACCACCAAAGCCGCTATAATTACTGTCGCCCATCACCACCGCCGCCCGTCCATCACCGTCGTTGTTGTCATGGCCGCCGGCCATTGAAGAACATAAAACATATACGTACACAGAAATATGCTGCCGCCGTTCTAGGTAAAGTGACGAATTTGAGCGGCAAAGGGGAAGAAACATATGCAAAAATAGGGGTGTTCGACTATGGTTTCCCAAACTGGAAGGAACTGTTCGTAAAATTGACGCGAACAACTATTTTTTAGCCTAAAAAAGTGCGTCCAGATCAAGTTTTTGAATATGTGTTTTTTGTTCGAATTAATTTTTCGAACATGTATTTTGTGGTCGAAAATTTGGTTCGAACGATACTTTTTTTCCGAGCGTTTTACTTTCTTTAACTTTTTATTTCAATGGCAAAGTGACGACAACATATTTCTGTGTGCCTTTTTTTAAAATATTTTTTAATGGTCGGCGGCCATGACGACAACGACAGTGATGAGCGGCGGTAATGACAGTGGTTTGGGTGGTGGTGAAGGATTGAAGAATATGTGCATTTTGGGGTGTAGAGTTTGACGGAAAATTTTGACATTTTGATGGTTTTCTTTTTATTGAGGTCAACAAATAAAATTGTGTGACGTGTATATCCACACCCTAATATTAAATTAAAACATATTTTAAAAAATATAAAGATTTGACAAATAACAAGAAGGAAAATTCAATTGGGATAAATATATTACTTAGTATGTTTTAGATATTTTGCTTCATTTAATTTTGTCTTCCATAAACAATAGATCTATTAGATCCCTCACTATCATTAACAAATGATAAATGAGTAAATATAAAATTAAAAAAATAATGAATTTATCTAAAACTCATTTTTAAGCATATGTCTCTATTAATGGGAAACAAATTGATTTGTGCAGATATTTATATATAATACTTTATTTAAGAAACATATTTCTTGTTACAAACTATTTCATATATTTTTAACAAATTATGAAAATAGGTTAAAGTATTGGATCTAGTGGGACAGCCTATTAAGTCTAAATTTGGGACAAGTTTAGATTCAATTTTAGGTTCTTACAAACTTTAGCGTGTGATGTGTTTCGTTCATATACACCCGATCCAAACACGATCAATTGCCACATTTAAAAAGACCATAAAATTAGGTAGGTTATGATTATTTTAGAAAATAATACCATTTATATGAATAAATATGAGTAACCATTAATACCACCACATGCCACTTGTGCATGATTAACACCATTATTTTTAACATTTAATGACAACGATATTAAATAAAAATAAAATGCAATATGAAAGGTACATACTAAAATATCCTACCAAAATACCCGAAAAAACCAACAATCTCAAGAGGACAAAAATAGATAGTCTTTTGGGGAGGTTACAATTTTTTTACTTATTCATAGTGTTAGATGTCATATTTTAATAATATCTTTATACATTTATAACCTATTCATATAATAATTAAATAAAATCAGATGTATGATAAATAAATATATCACCACTACCAAAAAAGTCAACAAACTCGAGAGGCCCACGTTAACTCAGCCCAACCCAGTTAAAGTAAAAGTCTTATTTATTTAATTTATAAATGAATTGTCAAAATATTTTATTGCAGCAGTCGTAGTATTGAACACAAATAAATTATTTTATTGAGTTTCCATTTCCATGTTCAACTCTACCGTGTTTTGGTATCATGGTATGGAGTAACATTGAAGGTACGCTGGAAAAAAAATATATAAATTTTTTTAATCTCAATAATATATAGTTGTAAAAGCACATGCTTGGCTGTAATTTTGCTTAATCTTCAAGATTCGTCTTTCTTTATTTCTCTCTCCAGTTGGTAACGTTTGGTAAAATGCAATGATAATTGCAAGCTTGCTTTTTTCTTGTTCAATCCCATAATTAATTTATTTTCCCCATTTGTATTACTTGAGAATTTATATTTATTTATTTAATTTTAATTTGTGGGTTTTGAAGCAGTGACTCGTGTGCAGTATATAAAGGTGAAGTCTTTGCGGTTTGAGTAGAAGTGTTTCAGTTTATGTGATAAAATATATTCATAAATCACAAGTATTAGGTGATCAGCCCTTGATTTTTGCTCAATATCTGTTGTGTTTTTATCCGTTTTTTATTGAGATTTGTGTGATTTGTGTTGAATGTTGTTTTTTGGGGTTTGGAATTATGATCAGCGTGTCAACCTGCATTACAACCTAAAGACAATTTAAGTCAGATTTTTTTTTATTAAGTGATTAGAGTTTGACTTGTTCTAGTTTTCTCTAAATAGTTGAGTTTTAGGGTGATTTACAATGAGAGAGATTGGTTTCTGAATCGAGTGTAGAAATCTTTTGGGGTCCGATTGGAATAGATTTTACTTAATTTTTATTTACGTTTCCTCTTTAGATTCTTGTTAATTTACTATTTGTGTTCTTAAATGGTTAGGTAATATCTCCTAATTTGAAATAAAGATTTGATTTTCTGTGCTTTTTAACCAACAGAAGTTAATATTAATTACTTTCTGTTGAAATTGCTGATTAGGGGAATAAAAAAATCTTTTTTCCCCCCTTTTCGACACAAAGATTACATTTTTGATGATTCAGGTCGATAAATAAAACCTTTTCTGTGATTGGTGTTTGTATGTGAATCTAATTCAGACTCTGATGATTATTTTTGCTGTAATTTGTATTGTATTTTTAGAAACTGAAGAAGGGGACTTAGAATGGCTAAAGAAGCATCAAACGGGGCGAACCATGTAAGCACCAAGCCGCCTCCTGAGCCTTCACCGTTGAGGAAAGCTAAGTTTTTCCAGGTATGATAAAACTTTAGTCGAAATCATTTTTGTCGTGATCCTCATTGTTTGGAAACCCAGATTATTATTATTATTATTATTATTATTATTATTATTATTATTATTATTATTATTATTATTATTATTATTTTGTATTTCTCATCGCCTTTTGCAAAAAGAATTTGGGGTGATTATAAAATGTACGTTCGAGGTTTGACCTAATTAAAAAAACCCGCAAAATTGCAAAACTACCCCTGAGGTTTGATGTAGTGTTATAATTGAGGGACTAACTGTAATATTTTCATAAATGTGAACGGGGCTTTTAAAATGTTTCTGTGGTTTCAAAGGGGTAATTGTAAGACATAATATAATCTCAGGTGTATTTTTTGTATTTTTTTTTTGAAGTAGGTCAAACCTCAAGGGTACTTTTTGTTATTAACACTAAGAATTTTGTTCTAACATTTCGAAATAACCACAGGCAAACATGAGAATTTTGGTTACTGGTGGAGCTGGATTCATCGGCTCTCACTTGGTCGACAAGCTCATGGAAAATGAGAAAAATGAAGTAAGCATTTCTCACACTAATAATGATATACAGGCAGTTAAGTTTTATATTATTTATTCCATTATATGCGCATGTAAACTGAAGATTTTCTCGTTTGTTAGGTGATTGTTGCCGATAATTACTTTACTGGCTGTAAGGACAACCTTCGTCAATGGATCGGTCATCCTCGATTCGAGCTTATTCGACATGGTACATATTCTTTGCAGTTAATCAGAAACTTTAATTTACATTCTAACATTTTTGGGATAAAATCGCAAAAGTATACTTAAAAAAACACTTGAGATTTGAATCTTACTGTAAATTTAAGGGGGTAATTGTAATATTTTAATGAATGCAGGGGGGATTTTGATTTTTTTAATAATTATGAATGGGAAAATATTAGATGTAATCAAATCTCAGGGNTTTTGAAACTTCTGTTGGTATTTTTTTATAAACAATCCATACCTCGGGGGTGGTTTTTGTAATTATTCTTTGTTTTTTCATTGATTCAATTTATTGTTATTATTTTTCAGATGTCACTGAACCGTTATTAATTGAAGTTGATCGGATTTACCATCTTGCTTGTCCTGCTTCTCCGATTTTCTACAAATACAATCCTGTGAAGGTCAGTGATTTTCCTGCTCTTTCATGATTTATAATAATAAACAGATTTTTTTTTTCACATAGCGTCAAAAAAAAAAAGAAAAAGAAAAATAAGAAACTTTACCAATGGAGCATTGATAATTAATGTTAATTATCATTTTTTAATAACCAAACAGACAATAAAGACAAACGTAATTGGAACCTTGAACATGTTGGGACTTGCCAAGCGAGTTGGAGCGAGGTTTGGCAGCTCGTCTGATTTTATTTTATTTGTTATTATTATTATTTTTATATTTGTTTCTTTCGGATTTGTGATTTTACTTCGTGTAATATTAAAATAGGATTTTGCTGACATCGACTTCGGAGGTTTATGGTGATCCACTTATCCATCCTCAGACCGAAGATTACTGGGGCAACGTGAACCCTATAGGTATTTGGTGTTGCTATTAAAACTTGGATAGATTTTTCATTTACCAGGCTGAACTATATAGTAGGGTTAAGTACAAAAACTACCTTCAACTTTACAAATACCCCATCTGATATTCATTCTGTTTTACATACTATACCCTCAAGAGGGGAGTATTTTTTGTTAGTAAATGCAAAAGGGGTGTATATAATAACCTCGAGGGGGTATTTTAAATTTTGAAAAATGACCGGATTTATTTTTTATTTTTATTTATAATTAGGTTAAAGCACAGGGGTGGTTTTGTGATTTACCTTTAGGGTTAATTACAAAAAGTACCTTTGAGGTTTGACCTAATTACACAAAACCTTAGCTATCTTTCAAATCACCAAAATACCCCTGAGATTTTATCTTGTCTTATATTTAGCTCTCCATAAGGATATTTTTTTTCAAAATGTTCCACGTATATAAAATTATTACAATAAGCCCCTTGATTTCATCACCGAATCAAAGATTAAGGGTATTTTTGTAAATTTGAAGGTTAGCTGGGTCTTTTCTGTAATTAAGCCAAACCTCAAGGGTTATCCATTTACATTTATATAGTAAGTTCTCCCTTTTCTATGACCGATTTCAAGCATTTGATATGGCATTTCAGGAGTAAGGAGTTGTTACGACGAGGGGAAAAGAGTAGCGGAGACTTTGATGTTCGACTATCATAGACAGCATGGAATTGGTATTAGCCTTTTTTTTATCACTTATACTAATAAATCTCAAAATGTTGCTAGCGCAACAATATTACGCTTTCCTAGCAAATATTAACTTTTAAAAATTTCAATAGAGATTCGGATTGCAAGGATCTTCAACACCTACGGCCCCCGTATGAATATCGACGACGGTCGTGTCGTCAGCAATTTCTTAGCTCAAGCAATACGGTAATACACTCTTTTGCTTGGAATAATTACAAAAAGATCCCCGAGGTTTGACCTAATTACATTTTTAAAAAGAAGCTAACCTTCAAAATTACAAAAATACCCTCAAGGTTTGATTCAGTGGTAAAATTAGGGGTCTCGAGATGATTTTTTTTTTTTGCTTATGGGGGAGAGGTAATGTAGTTCTTTTGCAATTTGGTCAAACCTCATGGGTACTCTTTGTAATTAACCCTTTTCGCTTTTCGATAAAATTTGTGATTTCGTTATCATAAATGTCACGTTATGCAGCGATGAGCCTTTGACAGTTCAGTTGCCTGGAACACAAACAAGGAGCTTTTGTTATGTTTCTGATATGGTATGCAACACAGAATAATGTTGTATATTTAATTTTTTTGTTCATTAATTATTATTAATATTATTATTATTTTGATGTGACATATCTTACGACCTTGTTTGATTTGATTCTGAAGGTTGATGGTCTTATTCGACTGATGGAAGGACAAAATACCGGGCCAATCAACATTGGCAATCCAGGTTAATAAAGTCAAACCTTTGGTGCCTGTTATTTGTTTTATTTTACTTTTTCCTTGTTGATATCATTTTCTCCGGCTTTCATTTGAGTATGTACTCACCAAGGATTTTTACTATCAGGTGAATTTACAATGACTGAACTCGCAGAGACTGTGAAAGAGGTAATTTTCAAAGCCCTAGTAGAATTTTCTTAGCTCCAGTCGATCGATAGGGTTTAATTACAAAATTACCCTTTAGGGTTTATTCTAATTACTAAAATAAGATAAAATTATGTTTTAAAATTACGGTTCAAGTGGATATTGATTATTTGTGATTTTGAGATGACTCTGGGATCTTCTATAACTAGACTAGACCTCAAGGGTAATTTCATAATTTACCTCGATAAGTATTACATGTTGTTTGCGCCAAAATTAAGCATTTCTGAATTAAATTTGAAATTATCTTTTGCAGATGATCAATCCGGAAGTGAAAATCGTAAGCGTGGAGAACACTCCAGACGATCCTCGCCAGAGGAAACCGGACATAACAAAGGCTAAGGAGTTGCTCGGTTGGGAGCCGAAGATTAAGCTGCGCGATGGCATTCCCCTTATGGAGGAGGATTTTCGCAAACGGCTCCAGATTTCGAGGAAAAATTGAAACTCGGCTTGATATTTGTGCTGATATATTTTAAATTTTTTACAAGATGAACCTTTGAGATATATTTCTATGCGGCTTTGTTATTTCCTTTTTTTTTTTGGTTGGATGTTGTGATTTTTGAGGTGCCATAGTACCTGGATATTGTTTTTACTTTTTACCTATATGGAAGGGCAAATATGTCCTTTTAATAAAACTTCATTTATTGCCAATAACATATTGGAAGCCAGCTAGTCAATTTATTTTTGGACATTTTTCTTATTCTTTTAGGTGTTACGCAAATATGAGAATTTTTAAGTATAATCATAACATTATTAGCATAAATAACAATTTTGGGCTACTAAAGTTCCATCATAATATTTTAGGGATAATTACAAAAACATCAGTGGTTTTAGCCTAATTACGAAAAAACCCCACTAGTTTTCTTTCAAAATCACAAATATGTCCTTGACATTTGTTTCTTTTTTACACATTGAGAAGGTATTTGTTAGGTAATTACAAATCTTTAAGTGTGGTTTTATAATTTGAAACTTAATTTTTTTTTTTTTGGTAACCACCGTAGCTTAAGGGTAGTTCTTCAAGGTTAATGTGAAACTAAATAATCAACTCGAGATCTCAAATGATAAATTTAATATTAATTTATAATTATTCTACCAAGAATGACAATAAATCGTATCATGAGTAATAATCACACCACAGCCCCCCTAGTTCAGGTAATTACTCTGCACCCCCTTAAAAACTTCAAAATTACAGAGAGACCCTTTATAAGCTATATCAGACTTGATATTTCTGTTAGAAGCCTGAGCAGTGCTTGAGGCCTCGAGAAAAAAGGCGAATGATCGGAGTTTTTGAGCTCGAAGACTTGCTTAGGCGGACCTGACTGTATCATGGATTCTTGAAGGGATGAAGGGATGGCAAAATCGTCATCTGTTTTTACGTAAAATCTTGAGATGGAGCCATAGTTTGATGTAGAAAGAGAAAGCTTCTCTGTCACTGGTGCAAATGGTACGGGCCTCATGGATACTGATGCTAATGCGATATCCTGTGATCGAAATAAGATAATTATGAAAAAACACCTGAGGTATGAGCTAATTACAAAAAAGACCCCAAAGGTTTATGAAAACCACCCCGACCCATGTTTTTTTTTTGGTTACACTTTTCCCCCCATTTTAAGAATAAACATTTCAATCACCCTCTGTTTCATTTGTAAAAATATTACAGTGACACCCTTACATTTAAGACAAATTCAACTTTAGGGAGTTTATTGTAATTTAAAAAAATTTATGTCCCCCCCACCCCCCAAAAAAAGGAGAAAAACAACATCAACAACAAACTCAGAGTTCATCAACATGGCATGATTACAAAAACTACCCCTGAAATTTGATGTAATTAATTTTAAAAAAAAAATCCGGTTATCTTTAAAATTACAAAAGTTCCCTTGAGGCTTGCGTCTGTTTTATAATTATTGTACCTTTGAAGGGGTTCGATTAAAAAACAAATCTTCCAAAAGTGATTTGTCGAAATCAATTGCCGTGGGCTGATGATCCTTCCCATTTGCATACAAGAATTTTTGGGCACGTTGGTTTACGTCACTTGAGCTTGACTGCAACACCATAAAATAGCTAACTTTAGGTGGAAATACAGATAATTACATAATAGAAATGAATCTGTCCAAGATTTCCAATTTATAATAACTTGAAACTTATATATATTTGCAAACCTGCTGAGAAAAGACATCAAGTGCTCTCTGGCCATTGGTCAACATTGTTGCAGCAACAAAAATGGCTTTAGAAACTTTGTTTGGATACATTTCCATTGCATAAGAAATACAAACCCCACCTAAATCATGTCCCACCAATATAACCTGCACTACTAAACATTGATTAGTAACATAATTCAACATAATAATAATAATAAATAAGGCTAAATTGCAATAATGGACCGGCATAAATCACTATTTACAAAAACGTTCCGTGATTTTCAAAAAAACTCTTCGTTTCAGTCCTTTGATTGTTCCGACTTTCATTTTTTTTTCTTTTCAGTTTTTACAAGACTAATTGCAATTTACCCAAAAGAAAAATATAATTTTCCTTCTCAATAATGTAAATGTATTAGCATATATACCTGTTTGTTATCAGCAAGATTTGCAAGGAAATGAGTAAGAGGATTGGCATATTCAGCTAGGGTCTTGATTGAATTAATGTCACAAAAATTGGAGCCAGAACCAGTTAGGTCTATGGCATCAACTGTATATTTGGCTTCTTTTAGGAGAGCTATAATTTTGTACCAACACCAAGCTCCAAAACCTCCACCATGAACCAGCACAAAATGCTTGCTCTCTTGGCTATCTTCACTTTGTGCTACTTCCTATAAAAATTAATTGGACACAAACATAATATAATTAAACACTAAATAAAAAGGATAAATGAAGTTACTGTAGGATATATTAAAGTTTTTAAATCTTGGATTGAAAATGTTATAAAGGGTTTTGTTCAATTTAGAATGTTTGAGTTTAAAAAAAATATATATAATGGGTCCAACACATAACTACAATTAAAAGGTCAATAAATAGCACTGCAATTAAGTACTCAAATTATAGTATCTTGCCCTTTGGATACGACATTGAATAGTATGAATGACAATAAATTATTTCAAGGCTGGCAGGCTAAAGAGTTGTACCTCTATTTCCTTTTTTATTAATTTTCTGATTTATTAAAAGAACAAAGAAGAAGAAGAAGAAACATACATACTCATTACCAAGAATTGAAAATAAATATTTGAGCGTACTAATTACAAACACTACTCCTGAAGTCATGTTTCAAAATTATAAAACTATTTAACTTTATGCATGAACTAAGATGGAATAAAAAATGTAAAATAAATTAAAATTGATTAATGTGAAGTTAACCTGATTGGGGAGCTGCAAAGTAGACACAGACGTCGAACACGAAAGCGAGCGCGATCGTTGGGACAGCTTTTTCGGCTTCTTGTAAGAAGACGGAGGGTTCTTGGTTGACACGGACCGAAGAAGATCGACATCGCCACCGTTGATCTGCAAGTGCTGATGATAGAGCATGGTAGCAATCTGTGCTTGTTTCTTGATGTAGGATTCGTCAAAAACAACATCGGGCTTGGCCGGCGAGGGAGTGGATTGTAATTTTCTTGATTTTCTTAAAGGGGAAAGCCATGGAGGATAAAGCTCTTTAGGTGAAGCTTTGGTTGTTGTTTTTGTTGGAGAGAAACATGCAAGTGAGTTTCCCATAGTTTGTTTTATTTTTGGTATAATTTTATGAGATTCCAAGTGAAATATGGATTGTAGATATTTATTATGATTTGATTTGATGTGTGTGTGTAAAAGTTGAATGGGTTTGCATGGAGACTTTTAGATTGGACCACATATTGATTTTGGCATTGGATGAGCGTTGAAAGAAGTTGGTGACTTTTAGGTTCGTATTGAATAAATGGAGAGGCCATGTTTTTAATCTTCCTACTAAGTAGCACATGTGGATCATTTAATTAGTATTGAGAATAATATTATTATTTTTTAAATATTTAGGGAGGAGAAGTTGGGATAAATCTCGTGAAAAAATGAAAATAAAAACCGAACGACTCAAGTTCGAACTCGATCATCACTCTTACAAACTCGTGTTATTTAATATAATTCGAATTCAAGAATATAATTTGTTTTACCTATTACGAAGGACAAAGTACAGTGTATTTATGAATGGTTGGATTAAAGAATATATTCATAATAACTATAGGAGGTATTTGTTGACTTTCCACCATCTCATTTATTTTTCTGCCCCAACGCAATTCTAACAGCAGAAAACTAACGAGGCTCGTAAATTTCTATTCTGTTCACTCTTGACACAGCACAAGTGTCAATTTCTATTTCATGCTTGACTTTGGGTATGCAGTTTTTTTTTTGTTTTGTTTTTTTTTTCTAGTTTTTGTTTCGCCAATAATTAAACTAATAATAGCAAAACCCCAATTGTTAGTTTTTGCAAACCCCACGAGAAAATTTATAATGAAGAGAAACCAAGATTGAACCATTCATAAAAAAATTGCAAATTCTTTAGTTATAACCCTTTAACAATATTCTAAAGATGGTCCCTTCAAGTCTACATTTGGATCACTGTCCACCACTTTAATTTTGAAAACCTCATCTTTAGTCATCATTAATTATACAAGACACCATTCATTTTCAGAACCGTAAATACATTATTTACTTCCACATGGCTTGTCAAATTGATGCCACCAAATGACCAAATCAATAATAATAATAATAAGGGGATATTTAAAATTGAAAGATAGTGGGTCCTTTTTGTAATTAAACTAATCCTTGAGGGTATTTTTGTAATTAATCCTCAAAACAAATAGAACTCTGAAAAATATATGTTGATGCAAGAAAAAGTCTTATTTGACAAGCTCATTACATTCCAGACAAATATAAATAGTGTCTGACAATATGGGAATAGTCTGTCTGACCAAGATAATGACTAATGAAACTTCCAAAATCTAATATTTGGCAACAATAAAATGTCACATTCACCACCATCATCAATTGACTACAGAACAAGGCTTAAGGACCAAAACACACACACACTAAAAATGGCTTCATAACATCAAGAACACATCCACATTTAACTATGTTTTGAAAATTTGAGTTTCCTATGTATAAGAGAAATAGTAGTCATCTATTTAGGGTCATCCGTTTGTCTTTACCGGGGAAGATAGATTAAAGAAGGGCCTTTCGATCCACATCTAGTCTTACACGTGGTTTAAGAACGTTGCTGGGATTTCAAAAAATCATCAAACTCAAATGCCCCAATAATATTGGCCGATACTATAAAGCTTTAGCTATGAACCTTCACGCTTGGGCTCCTCACAGTTATGGGCAAACACCAGCATATTTCCTAGTCTCTCCTTTGCTGCCAAAAAAATAAAACAAAAAATAAATAAAATCATTTGAACTTGGGACGGAAAGAAGAAAATCCGATGATCACCAAAGTAACCTTCCCATAGCACTCCAACTTATATCAATTGAGGGAAAAACAGATAAAAGTACACATGCATTGCCAACAGAAGCTTCAATTGACCCCCAAATTAATTTTATAAAAGGGATGATTACAATTTACCCTTGAGGTTTGAACAAATTGCCAAAAAAAAAAAAAGTCCAATTATGTTTTCATTGTTACAAATACCCCTGTCTTCCTTGAGGTTTGGGTTCTTTTAACAAATATCCCCCTATTGAGGGTGCAATTTTAAAAACAGAAACAAACATCAAGGGGTATTTGTAATTTCAGAAGATAGTACGTGCCCTTTTTTTTTTTTTTTTTTGTAATTACACTAAATCTCAAAAGTAATTTTGAAGTTAAACATTTTTTTTTTTTGAAAGGTGTAAAAGATCTTGATCATCACATGGGCTCAGTAGACGAACCAAAATATTTCTGTATAGCCATGGGACGCCTATTCTTGCGAGGCATAGCATTGAGGAGCCAGCTCAATCAACCATAAGTAATCTATAATTGAAATGTTGCGGATATAGTTCTGGTTGGTTCGGACTAATTCGTCAAAAATTATGCATTCGGGTTTCGCTCGGAATAGCACAGATGAAGGGTGAATTTGCACCGTGAGACCACTCGACAATGCCCTGTCAGTAAATAAATTCAAAACTTGAGGTCCAAAGGATACACACGAACACACACACACCATAAAATACCAATGAAAAAAATTAAGGTTTATTTACATAATGTACCCTTGGCCTTGAGGGTTGGCATAATTTCAACTTCCCTCACATTTATAAAACTAATACAATTAGCGCCTTAATTTTTAACACTGGATCAAACTTAAGGGGTATTTTTTTGTAATTTTGAAAGCTGGCTGGGTTTTTTGTAGTTAGGTCAAACTTCAAGAGTACTTTTTGTAATTATCCTTAAAATTAAACAATTACCTATAAGTACCATCCGGCTGCTTCAAAGCTGCATTCAGGAAAAAAGAAGCAGCTAGGCATCTGCGGAGTGGAAGCATGTCTTCTCCACATGAAGTGATACGAAGACCCATTTGTTCCACATTTCTCCGTATTTGACTACAAATAGAGCACAAAAATCAAATTAAAGAGACGTAACAAGATCCAATTCCCACCACCACCACCACCACCCCACCCCCCGAGAAATGGAGGGTAATAATAATAATAATAATAATATTAATAATAATAATAATAATAATAATAACAATAATAATAATAATAATAATAATAATAATAATAATAATAATAATAATAATAATAATAATAATAATAATAATAATAATAATAATAAAGGTTAGCTTTGTGGCCATATAAACATAAAAACTGAAAGTAGAACTAAAAGGCTTCCTGCATTGAGACACTTCAAAATATAGGGATAATTACAAATACCCTTAGTTGTTTCTATTTGTCATGGAAACATAAACCTCAAGAAGGTGTTTTTTTATTTCTTAAGAGGGTATTTGCAATTTTAAAAGCTAACATGATTTTTCTGTAATTATGCTAAACCTTAGGGGTAGCATTTTGTAATTTAACCGACAAATATATTATGGCACCACCTTCGTTGATTACATTTTCCAGTGAAAAATAAGAAAGTAACTATTCGGAATAACCATAGAAAACCTGTGAATATCACGAGCATGCTTTAGGGAGCGGCTATTGATAAAATTCTCTTTGCACCATTTTCTGAGATTTTTCTCAGCCTTTTCGTTGCTGCTTACTAGCTTGCTCTTCTCCAAGAACTCGTCAGAAGCACGATACGTGTTTAATAATGTCAAGTGATCTCCTTCAGTACTTGAGAAGCTTTTTAATGCAGTTCGTGACTGAATAATAGAGAAGTTCAAAAACTCAGCTTCTGAATGGTAATATTAGAAAGAAAAAGAAAACGAGAAGTTCATTTTTCTTTCCTCTGCCCATGTTCTTCACAAACATACAAGGGTTTTTTCACAGTGCACAAGATTATATCCGTGCACTCATATAATAATTTAGAAGAATACATTGTCATTTTGAAGAGGGGTGATTACAAAAGTACCTTTCACATTTGACCTAATTAAAAAATTACAAAAAAAACCCTGAGATGTTCTGTAATTAGGTCAAAGCTCAAGGGTACTTTCGTAACTATCCCTTTGGAAGAACACACCATTCAGCACAGGGAACATGTAACACGTAAAGGGTGCAGCAAAAATACCTCTTCCAACTTTTCACGGGGAGCGTAAAAGATAGATTCAACCGAAAGCATTGCTACAACTATCAACATTTCTTCCAAGCAACTAAATTGATTGGCAACAACGAGGGCCTTAGAATAAATAGGATCCAATGGAAGCCTGGACATCTGATGACCAACCGGATCAGACAATTTACTATCGTCTGTGAGAGCACCTAACAAGAATAATAACTCCATTGACTTGATGATGGCCATCCTGTATGAATAATCACAAAATAATAAAAAAGAATAGAAACTTCGAAAGAAAACAATGTTTCCGGAGATTTTTTTTGTTGTTGCTCTGATGTAAAATATCACCTGTCTGGTTCTTCAATGAAATCAAACCCAATAATATCGTCAATGCCTAAAGCTTTAAGCTGAAGAATGACATTTGAAAGATTGCATCTTTTTATTTCTGGCATTGTTGAATCTTTGAGCTTGTAAAATTCATTCTCTGGATAAAGGCGATAGCATTTCCCGGGCCCTTCACGCCCAGCACGCCCACTGCATTTGAATTTTAGGAGTTCGTCAGTGCATATAGATATGTTCAGATAATAATGTCTCTTTAGCTCTTTATTATTATTATATATTTTATTTTATTTTGGGTAAGGTGAGAATAATTAATTTACTCAATTAATTATTAACAAAAAACAGACTTGCAAATCTTAGTTATCACTTCTATCCCCCAGAAGTTGGTAAGTTATCCAGAAG
Organism: Phtheirospermum japonicum; assembly: GCA_014905375.1. Lineage (NCBI taxonomy): Eukaryota > Viridiplantae > Streptophyta > Magnoliopsida > Lamiales > Orobanchaceae > Phtheirospermum > Phtheirospermum japonicum. The sequence goes on along the minus strand of BMAC01001041.1, from coordinate 218,860 downwards.
GAAAAGCAAGAAAAAAAAAATAAAAAAAATTAGTGACCTCGAAAATATAATCATGTATTCACTTTACAAGCATAATTGTTTTTCTATGGAGATTTTGTTAATATCGTTTTAAATACACTACCTCCTCTGAAGTGCTTGTGCTTTTGATGTTTTAACAATGATCAACGGCTCGATCCCTGTAGAAGGATCATAAGTGCGTACTTTGACCATTCCTGGGTCAATTACATACTTGATTCCAGGTATTGTCACTGATGTTTCAGCAATATTTGTTGCTAATATTACCTAAACAGCAAAACAGAAGCAAGCAACTTATAGTAAAGGGAGAAGTAAAGGGAGAAGGCTTTTAAAAGATTAAAAATAAATAAATGAAAGGAAGAAGGCTCTTAAAATAAATAAATAAATTTATTAAAGGAAGAAGGCTTTTTAAATAAAAAAATATAAAATAAATTAATTAATTAAAGGAAGAGAAAATCAACCTTACGAAACCCATCTGGCGCAGGCAAAAAAGCTTTCATTTGTTTCTCTGATGGAAGAGATGCAAATATTGGAATTATCGAGAGCTTGCGTTTACTCTCGGGTAGCTTTGGAAGGCGGTCTTGGACAAGCCTCTCGATAGATTCTATTTCTTCTTGACCAGTCAAGAACACAAGTACATCTCCCGGCCCTTCCTCCAGATGTATCTAGGAGGTCAAAGACAAGAAAACAAATTATTGTAAGCTGAAAAACAGATCAATAAGGCCCAACCAGACAAATTACGCCAAAAACAAGTAGAGCAAGCCAAAACTTACTCATTTAAACTTATCATCGCCCCAAAAATATTTAAACTGAACGAGAGATGATTGTTTAAGGGGGCAATTAAGAGATTTCACAATATCATACTGGAAAAATAAAATATCAGAACTAAACAACCAAGACCCGTGTAAATACTCTTAAATAATTTAAAAGGGATAATTACAAAAAGTACCCTTGAGGTTTGACCTAATTTAAAAATATATATGAAATTACAAAATACCCCTGAGGTTTTGTTTCTATATTAAAATTAAAGGGATAACTGTAATATTTTTATAAACATGAAATGGAGCTTTGAAATGTTTTTGCTTCTGAAGGGGTACATGTAATACAAAATAAAACCTTGGGCATTTTTTAAATTTTAAATTTAGCAGGGCTCTATTGTAATTAGGCTTGACCTCAAGGGTACTCTTTGTAATTAATCCTGTTTAAAATATTAACAAGCTGGGTTACTTATTCAGTCTTTCATTTTCAAATATAGGGAGTTGGGAAAGAAATTGCAAGGAGTGATATATTAACCTGAAATATAGTAATCAAGGCTGCATCTATGTAATCAGTCTCAGGTTGACGAGTGTATAATATCTCAACAGGATATTGTCGTCCCTGGACATGAACAGCCCTTGCACCACCAAAATACTCCGAAAAAATTCTCGCGTCCAAACTGGCAGACATGATAATTAACTTCAACGGGGACAATTTTTTCCCTCGACTGTTTTTCACAATACTGGTGCTTTGAACATCCTCCTCTTTCTCCAACAGTACACCATTGTCGGGTTTTGTGTGATCACTACGTGCCACGTTACCGGCACTTGAAGACCTTGTTTTCTGTACAGTCTTCAATAGGCCAAGTAATACATCAGTTTGTACAGTTCTCTCATGAGCCTCGTCTACAATAATAACTGAATATTTGGAGAGATACGGGTCCAATAATGCTTCCCTGTAATTGTAATTCAAGATTCATCAATCAATTTGTACAGAATTTTTTATTCAATATCATTTTGCTAAATTATAAATAGGGTTGATTACAAAAACTATCACTGAGCTTTGGCCTAATTACCAAAAAGGAAAAAATAAAAACAAAATTATGTTTAAAAATTACAAAGACCAGGTATTTGTAATTTGAGACATAATGGTCGTGATTATTGATTAAACTCAACCTCAGGGGTAGTTTTGTAATTATTCCGATAAGAAAATGATTACCTCAAGAATTTCCATTAAAATAAATTTGATTAGAGAAGCAATAGAAAACAGAAATGTTTCTCTTTACCTCAATAACAAGCCATCTGTCATGTATTTGATCCTTGTCGAGCTCGAAGTTGTATCCTCAAACCTAATAGAATAACCGACCTTTTGTCCCAATGTGACCCCACATTCTTCGGCAACCCTTTTCGCAACAGTTACAGCCGCAACACGTCTTGGTTGAGTTACCCCAATTATTCCACCGTTCCGGCAAAACCCACCATTAAATAGATACTGGGGTAATTCTGTCAGAATAAAACATTATTACTTCATACAGATTAGATGTTCTGGCTCAGAAATTTTAAAAAGTAACATAAGTAACACTGTGCATATAATTAGTGATCATAACTTACGTGTTGTCTTCCCACTTCCAGTTTCACCGACAATAATTAGTATGTCGTTATTGCTAACCTCTTCCAAAAGTTTCTTTTCAACTGCATAATATAATTAGCATGGAAATTAGAATTTAAGAAATTAGTAAAATAAAGTGATGTCTCAAACATGCAAAGACAAACTGCATAAAATCTTAATTACATCTTACAAGGTAATTTAAAGGTGATATGTCAAAGTCCAATTTAGACTTTAAAACTCAGTATAAGTTTTTGAAAGCAACACAATGCAAGAAAATAATGATGATGATGATGATGATAAGTATAGAATACATAAAATTAACAGCCTCGTAACAGGCAATATATCATTGATCAGAAATGCAAGTCAATCCAGTGACTAAAACCAACTTAATCCACTTTCAGCATATAGCTAGAAAAAACAAAATTTGCAAATTAAAAACTTGTGCTTGTCTGAAATATCACCGACCGCTCTCGATCTTCCTCATTATGTGAATAACCTCCAGATTTTATTTTTGTTAATTCAAGTCGATCAAACATGCTAAAACAACTCAATCCACTATTAAAGTTATACTGTGGAAAGAAAAAACGATGTTTGCAAATTTAAAACGCATTTGAATTCAGCACAAAAATACACTTTGAGGTCGAATTGTAACCGGATCACATTTACAATTATATAAATAATTAAAGATAAGAGAAGAAGCAGAATTAGCACCTAATAAAATATTAAACTCCTCACGAAAGAACAAATTTGGAACCCAGCTAAATTATACCAAGCCACCCACAGAAAATACACCCCTCATCCCAAAATATAAATTAAAAGAAAAAAGAAAACATAATATGTATTCAAATAGTTACCTGTAGCAATCGGGAGAGCTTTCCTGTGCTGTTCAATCTTTTGCCTCCTGCAAAATAAATCAAGTTATACAAAAATCAATTTGCCAACAAGTACAATTGAAACTGTAGCATGAATGCGGCGAGTAAAAAACCTGGCAAGGAAATCGGCTTTTGGCCCGTTGAGCTGATTGATTTTCGCAGTGTGTGTGGAGTAATTGGAAGCCATAGAAGGCATGACGAACCGGAGCTGCGTTTGCGCAACCGCTTGTTTTTCGGCTATGCAGAATATGTTTAGGCCGTGTTTGCTTATTAAAAGTTAATCAAAAGTCACTTCCTTTTTTTTACAGGAAGAAGACGAAGAAGAAGAGCAAAGACGGCTGGGACGGCGGACCTGGGAAGAAGAGAGAGAGAGAGAGAGAGAGTAATAAATTTAAATTAGGAAATAAAATAAAATAAAATGTGTTAGAAATTATAGAAAATAACAGATAGAATATATACAGAGTGTGAATTTCTCAGATGTATTTCATTAATAATTAAAGCTTTATTAATCGGAGAACTTCTAATAATACAATTGTAATTACATAATTTTATCAAGGATATAATATCATTCACAAATAATTTAATATTTTTCGCGAGACATGAGAGATTCATAACACTCCTCCTTGAATGATTATATGGATAAATATCTCGCGAATAGTTTGAAGAAAAACCTAGTAAGAGAAAACTTCATAACTGTTTTGTTCTTATCATATACTGTATTATCATATTATTTCTGGTGTGGGATAAATCTTCAGTAATGTGAAAGTATAAAGTTATTCTCCCTCAAACTTATCGTTCTTGTGAGAGTATTCTTGTTGCAATAATGTGGGGTCGTAAAGTTGCTTATTCTTGTAATGATTATTATTGTAGGTACATCCGTGTGCTGTCTTCCCTAGAAAACATTATGGAAAAAACTCGATTGTTGGATCAAGAATGCAGTTATTTCATTTGATTTCACATCTCGAGGAATTTGTATTGATTTCTCTTGTAGAACTCGTCATGTTGTCAGTGTGATGATTTCGAATTTTTGTATTGATTCTCATTGCACCATGACTATATCATTTTCACATCTCATTGCATAGAGGAATTGTATAGATTTCTTATGCATTCCTCATCATACCATGAATATGTCGATTTCATATTCTGAAAATTGTATTGATTTCTCTATGCATTCCTCATTATACCATGAATATGTCGATTTCACATTTTGAGAAATTATATTGATTTTTTATACATTTCTCATTATCTCATGAAAATGTCTTGTCAAAACCTTCTTAAGAAAAATCTAATGGGAAAAATCCTAATAAGAAAAAAAGAGTACATTATCCATGTTAATACGCTTTCAATGTTACCTCATTAAAAATCTTGCTAGGAAAACTCATTGGGACAAAACCTTAGTTAAGGGAAAAAGAGTGTAACGCGTATTTTATAAAAGTATGCTTCGGGCATTTCTAAATCCTTCGGGTTCATAAAAATATCGAATAGATTAGTCGATTATCTTTAGATTTTCCATATCAGTGGTATTCATAGCAGTTGTGATCTATATTATATTTTGATTGCATCGAAATATATGTCAAAATCTCTTATGGAGATTGTACAATAGTTGTGACTATGTTGCCACATTCAAAAATCTTATTTTGGAAAAACTCCTTTTGGGGATAAAAACCATTATCAAGGAGTGGAGTAGAGCGTAAATATTTCTTCATAACAATATCCTTGTTTCGAGTAGTTTGCATAATATATTTGGAATCTCATCAGGAGTTTCAGACTCATTCTCACCAAGCCCACGTACTTTCACTGTAAGATCATACATCTTAATGTCGAGATTCTTAGACAAATTAATATGCCATTATCAGTAATTGTTTGTAGCGCTTGTCTTTTAAAATTTGTCGACACTTTTCAATTTCATTTTCTTCCATTTCCCAATATCTACATAACTCGTCTAGATCTCATTATCAATCATCTCTTAGGATTTATACAATATAGTTATGTCTATATACTCTTCAAGAGTATATGCCTCAACTATCATTCTTTCGATACATATATTTGGAAAAATATTATTTGAATAATATTAACGCTTCCGACGTTGTTAATGGGTCTAGGATCCTTAGTTGGTATACAAGATCATCAACAACCTTTCTTGTATCTTTGAACCTCAAGTTCATATTTCGATTGTGATGATATATCTTTATTACTACCAACTATTCATGTTTTCCCTCGTGTCAAGAAGATTCTGAAAACTAAACTTATACAGCTAGTATGACGTCAATATTCTCAGCATCGAATGAGAGAGTTCATAAAATTTTCATATTATTCTCGATATTGGAAATTAATAGATATCCAGAACGTATGGACATACAGATCATTCATTGATCTATTCAAGTTAGTGGGATATATATATATATATATATATTACTAACATTATCATTTGATTTGAAAATTCTGCTCATACTATAAGCAACTCAACTGTAAACTTCTGGTTACGAATCATTATACACATGTGACTATCTTGTGAATCCGTAATATCTAATAGCACACATGGAGGGGAGAGTCTTCCCATATATATCTCACCCATATTCTTTCTAAATTTATTAGGGATTCACTCCTAAACACCAGTTAGTAATTTCATTCATCGAGAACAAATATATTTTTTAAATCAAAATAATAGGTTCGGTTATGCAAATTGATATTATTAAACTTTTGGTTTAGTAAAATTTTATATTAGTAACAATAATTTGTTGTACGTAACATGGTATATTTATTTTATCACATATATATCTTTTTGACATGTCACATCATTTATCTGATGTCATCTTAGCATACCACTGTTCTTACCGTTCAAACACGAAATTGTGGTTCATACACTTCATGTCACTATTCATAATGCGGCGGCGTATCTCATACGCTTCATACAATTCGATAAATAAATTGTCTAGATTATAACAAAGATCTGAATCTCTTAATGGATTTCACACTCTTAAATCTCCGTAAATACTACCAATCTCTTCCAGTAAATATTATAAAAAGGATTTATAAAGCTCGAATCAAAAGATTGAGGGTGATGATGAGTAAGGGCATTCCAGAAGATATTCGATGGTTGATCGAAGCACAAGTTCGACTTTCTGGTGAATTTTCAAATTCATTTAAGTACATGCCAGGCATGGGTAGAAGTAGTTTTGCAAATAAATGAAGAGCTAAGAGATTAGGTGGTTGTTATAAATGTGCTCGATGGACTTGTAACACGCGATGTAAATCTGTGGGGTTCGTGTCCAAAAATTGAGAAGATAAAATAAGATTCATTAAGTATGGATTGAGTGAGGAGTCTTTGATCATGATATTCAATAGATTCTTGAGACACATCCTAGTGATTTTGTGCACCGTGAGCTTATGGCATTATGGGCTCAGTTTAAGGATGAACGAGAACGTTATAATTTCGAAAAACTTATTTCGAAAGACCCCATTTGTAAACCTGGTTTACCAACAAAATAATAATGCAGGGTAATATATTTATTATCAATATTGCAAAAGATTATTATTATGTTGTTTTAAAATTTTATAGTTGTCGAGAGAGCAGGATTATTTTATCAAAAGATAATGTTATATCTGACTTATCCTTTCACACAATTCAAGAAAAGAACAATGGAATCATTCGTTCATGAGATAACTTCTTTTCTAAAAGTGAGAACCAAATTACTCAAAAATTCATCTCCCTCGAATATTTTGAAAATATATTTAGTAAAAGAGTGATGGAAGTTTCTGAATCCTCTCATAGAGGTCAAGCTTTGCCTCTTCCATTTAGGACCATATGTATTATTGGTGAATTTAAACTGATGGGTCAAATTATTATAATGATATGGCAAGCAAAATTGTAATAAGACTCTCGGGAAGAAAAATATCAATATACTTTATGGAGGGACGAAAAAATATTTTTTGACTAACTTTTGGCATTTGTGCAATACTAGGGAATAAATAAGGTGAGTAACATACCTTTTCACAAAGTTACAACAAACACTGTTGTTGTAAGTTCAGCTAGATTGAAACTTCAAGCGCAGTTTATTCATGGAATCATGGTGTATTATGTATATGATGAACAATAGTGATGCATTTATCATCCTTCCAGGCGGTTATGGCACATTGAATGAAATATTCAATATCGCTTCATGGGCAGAGTGGAACTTTCATACTAAACTTATAGTTTTGTTAAATCTCAACAATTACATTGATGAGTTGCTCAACTTTCTAGACCAAGGTGTAGAGCATAAATATATCTCTCATCCAGCAAGAGAAATACTTATATCCGCCGACACAGTGCTGAGTTCCTCAAAAAGTTTCAAGTATATACTCTCGTTCAAGATTTTGTGGAAGTCAGGTCATGCAAGTCACAGATTATTTGTGCAATGAAAAGTAGTTTGGATTCTTTAGATCTCTCATTATGAACCCTCATTCTACATGAGGGTGGCAGAGTTACGAAGTTATATACTCTCGAGACGCACCTCCCACTATGGGTTCAATATATATTTTCATAATCGAGTGTTTACTGCCACTAGGCTAGTTCCAATGTTTTCACGTCGAGTGTATTTTACTTCTTTTTGAGTAATAATAATATCATTTACCCTTTATAAAAATATAAGGGTTTAGAATTTTATGGACTATAATGTCATTAACGTGTGCTTCTTCAGGAGCATATTATAAGCATATCAATACGGTCACATATGATTCCTTCATATGATATATTTCTTTTATCGATATGAGATTTATTGAATAATTAATTTCTTTAATCAGTGATAGCTTCTTATTACTTTACTCAATTTTCTCCATTAATATTCAATAATCATATAGAACGTATTTTATATTTTATCAACTGTTTAATTTGGGAGTAAGATTCAAATAATTGATCAACTATTTTTGTAGAGTAGTACTTGTTAACCAGTTGTGAGATATAATCCACCACACTGATTTATATTGTAAAATTTAAATTGTCATAAATAGATGCATAATTAATCACTACTTCTTCAGGAGTAAGATCTACCTAGTTAATGGTATTACCCATCACTTGGCATATAAATTGCATAAATATGTAAAACCCTCTGTCTTGTGATAATTAAAATCATCACACAGCAGGTATTGCTATATTTAAATTTCAGAAATTAAAATCAACAAATAGCGGTTTAACACACCACTTGGACTTACAACATATAAAATGCAGATATTAGAATTACAAATATTTAACTGCTACTTCAGGAGCAAAGTCGTCCATATAATATCTAGTTACAATTAGCACTCTTTAAACGGTTAAATCATCGTTAGATGAACAAATGTCGGTCCAAAATATTGATAACACGATTTTCATGTTAAATTATTTTCCCATGATATAATCATCGTCAAGTAGATGGTTGTATGTCGAACCATCGACTATCATAAATCTCTATCAATAGCTAACGAATGTGCCACCTGACTGGTGTATGGTGCCACACATACCTCTATATGGAGTTCCAAAATGACCATATATATTTTTGCGGTGTTTGGTTTGTCTATGATAAAAAATACTTAACATGAGAGAAAAAACAAATCAATGAAGAAAAATATTAATTTATAATTAAATAATTTGCAATTAACTAAGTCATAAATTTCGTATACCCGTATATACTAATTTTAAACCCGCGTGTTATGTGAATTTTAAAAAATAAATTACCAACTTAATAAATATTTTGATATAATTAATATCGTTCTCGTCACATAAAATAATTTTAACAGTTTTCGACATTTTAACTCTCGATATTTGACATAAAACTAACTCATAAGTTATAGAAAAGTTATTTAGAAGTTAATCACAATTTATTATAATCTTATATAATAATAATATTATTATTATAGAACAAAATGGAGAATTATTTTGAATATAATGTTTTTCACTATAGCATTATTCCAAAAACTTGATTATTTATTTCTCTATGTATATTTAACTTACTTTAATAATTTTTGAAAGACTTATATTATTAATATGTATTTTTAAGTTTTTTATTTTTCAAATTTTATTAAATATTTATAAAGTATAAACAATATATTATTATAAAATTTATAGATTTCAAGCTTTGAGATTTATTATTATTATTATATTATAACATTATAATTTGTTTACAAACGTCCTCAATTAATTTTGTGTACACATACCTCATTATTTTATTACTTTTTTCAAATTCTTTTATAATTTGGCAATTTTTTTTCATTTTATGTTTTTCTTTTTGTATTTTTTAGATTTATGAATAATTATTTTGAAGTAATCACTTTATATATATATTTACAGAATAACAATATTATCGAATAATAATTTAAATATGTTTATATATTCATTTAACCTGCTTTATAATTCTTAAACAAACTTATATTATTATTCTATAATATTTTTAAGTTTTATATTATTAAAAATTAATTAAATAATTGTAAGAATTTAAATAATAATTTGTTATGTAATATTTTTAGGTTTTAAATTTTGATATTTATATAGTATTATATTATAATAGTTTATATTTTGTATAAAAAAGATTTCAAGTATGAGCTCCTACTCTCACTGCGATTATGAAGACAGCAACAGTCAAACAAGGAGTACAAGAGTTCTTAGTCATCCAACAACGGTTACTGGAAAGATTTGTAGCCCAACACTTCATATTTTAATTTTTTTTATTTGGTATTTTTTTTAATTTTATATTATTTTATAATATTTGATTTTTTCTATTTTCAAATTTATAAAATAATTATTTATAAGTTAATCATAGTTTATTATATTTTTTAGAATTATTATTTAATTATTTTTATGGAGAGCATACTAAAATATAACATTCTCTTCACCACAGCTAAGGGTGAGCATTCGGTCGCTTCGGCCGAAAACCGAACCGAAATAACCAAAATCGAATTTCGCATAAAATTTCAAATCGAAACGAATCGAAATTAGGTCTAAAACCGAAAAATCGAACCGAAAAAATCAAAAACTAAAATATTTATAAAATTACAATAAAAAATAAAACGAAAATATGTTTAAAACCGAATTAATCGAACCGAACCGAATTAATAAAAAATAACAATAAGTAATATCAAATTATTTTTTTAATTATATTTCGGTTAAAACCGAACCGACCTAACCGATTTTTTGGAATTATCAAACCGAAAACCGAACCGAATTTATAGAAAACTGAACCGATCCGAAAATTTCGGTTCGATTTGGTCGGTTATTTTGGTTTTTCGCTCACCCCTAACCACAACCCCTCCTGAGCCTCCATACACGGATTTGTCTTTTTGTGGTAGTTTTTATTTTATTTTATATATATTTTCTTTTTTAGATTTATGAAATAATTATTTATATGTTAATCACACTTTATTATATTTTTATGGAATAATGATATTGAAAAATAATTATATGGACCTTTTTATATTTATTTACCTTACTTTATAATTCTTAACGACTTAATATTATTATTGTACAATATTTGTAAATTTTTTTAATCTTAAAACTAATTAAGTAATTATATGTATATAAAAATAATTTATTATATAATTTTAAATAATATCAAGATTGAGATTTATTTGGTATTATATTATAACATTTTATATATTTTTTACAAAAATTCTCGATTAATTTCTTGTCTAGACACCTAATTTTTTAGTACTTTTTTTATTTGATAGTTTTTTTATTTTATAAAATATAATTTTCTTTTCTTTTTCAAATTTATAAAATAATTTTTAGAAATTAATCACATTTTATATAATAATAATATTATAGAATAACACGAAGGATTATTTAGAGTATAAGTCCTTTTCACAATAACACTTTTAGCACAATAACACTTTACCAAAAGGTGAAGTTGCCTCAGCAGTGTTATGTGCGAACAAAAAATCAAAAGAAACTTTTATAAATTAATAATATTGGGATCACTAAAATTTATTAATTTAACAAAATATTAAATAATCAAAATACTAGTATTAACATGTTTCTTCCAAGCGAAAAAACAGATATTACATAAGCGACAAAATCAATTTATCGACTATGTAAAATTTAAATGTAGACTCTGTATAATTAAATTTGAAATTATATGTTTTAACCATCTATGCGTGGAAGTAAAATTATTTTCCACATTCAGAAAAAAACAAAAAACATATATATCTCTCCATTGCAAATGCTCAAAGCACCATAAACTAATTATAAGTATTGGTCATTCCAAATAATATAAAAAATTTAGCTCCAATGCAATACTAATATAGTTTTTCATTTTACAAACTCAAAACTATACTCATATACAATTAAATCAAATAAAAGGCCACTAACAGAAGTTTTTCATCACTATGCTGTTGAATGTGAATCTCTCTACAAAAATAAGGCTAATGTACATTCAGGTCCTCGCCAGCTGAACAGCGGTACCCTCAGCATCAAAAGAAGTACCTTTCAGAACAGTGTACAAAACCACACTTCCCAAAACAATCACAACCGGAGCTGCAGCAAGCAATACGCTCTTGCTCCCCTTGCTCTCCCGTCGCCAGCTGTCCGAGCTCGTTTCGGGCGGACTCGAAGCTCCCATAGATGGGTTCTTCATAAACGAGGCGTACGAATCGATTTCTCGTCTTGTTAGTGCCGGTTTCAGTGATCTCATCACAGCCTCGAAATGCCGGTTGCAAACGACCGAAGCTGTTATGTCTTCCCGCAGAGCGACGATCCCAGCCTCTTTGCAAAGGCCCTCCAGCTCAGCACCTGTGAAAAACTCCGTTTCTTGTGATATTTGTCTGAGATTGATATTGTTATCGACTTTCATTCTACGTGTGTGCACACGGAGGATATCGTATCTAGCTTCTAAATCGGGTGGAGGGACGTAAAGGACCTGTTCGACAGTATCACAGGCAAAGTTGTGTAAATTACAGAAATACCCTCATGAGGTTTTGCCTAATTACATAAAAACCAAGCTGTCCTTCAAAATTACAAATATGCCACTTGTCATTAGCTCAAGGTGAAGATCTTTGACTAATTACAAAAAACTTCGGTTATTTTTGAAAATTACAAATAACCCCATGATGTTTGTATTTATTTGACAAATTACCCCTCAACAGGTGTAATTAGGTCAAATATTACACCAAACTTATTATACAGTTTGACGATTTCATTAACAAATATTTACAAAGTGGAGACAGGCAATAAATAACTTACTAAATCGAAGCGACCAGGGCGCATTAACGCAGCATCGATTGCATGAGGACGGTTTGTAGCAGCCAAAACAAGAATGCCCTACAAAAACAGAGTCATCAATGGAAGAAAGTAAAAATCTGATTCCATTTCATCACGTTTACCTTGCAAATAGGGATAATTACAAAGTAACCTTAGGTTTAACCTACTTAGCAAAAAAAATACGCAACTTCCAGAATTACAAAAAATACCCCTAAGGTTTAATTCAATGTTAAATATAAGGGGCTAGACTGAAATATTTTTATACATGTGAATGGGAGTTTTGAAAAATTTTTGGTTATGAAGGAGGTATTGCAAGACAAACTAAAATCTCAGGGGTATCTTTGTTAATATTTTGAAAGTATTTTTTTTCTTTCTTTCTTTTTTTTTTTTGGTAATTAGGTCAAACCTCATGGGTACCTTTTGTAATTAACCCTTTTCAGATAAGAACAGGTAGTAATAATATTATTAGTTTACTTTAGCCTGCTCTAAGCCATCCATTTCAGTCAGCAAAGTAGACAAAAGCCGTTCCCCAACTGTTGAGCTCCCGTTTGAGCTTCCTCCTCTGTCAAATGAAAATGTATGGATGATGAGGACCAATCATAAAAGTCGCAAATTCTTCTTTTCTAAATAAACAGGAAAAAAAATCACCTTTTTGCAGCGACCACATCAGCCTCGTCGAAAAATATGATGCTTGGCGCAGCAAGACGAGCTTTTCGAAAAGTATTACGCAACAAGGCTTCACCTTCACCAACATACATTGAATATAGTTCTGCGCCACTGATGCCGAATATGAAAAATATGGTAAGATACAACGAAATGTAAAAATCACAACTAAAATAATTGTTACAGGTTAGCCTGACTAGTTTTTAGCAGTTTAAAATTGTAAAACTGCTATTTATCTGTAACGCTAACCAGAAAATGCAAGAAGGAAATGCTCATATGCACTAGTGATTATTAGGCCGCTTATTTATGGTGAATTTAAACAATGAATATATTTTTCTGATGAATATAACATATCCCGAGGCTGAGGCACACTCCAGTCAGGCTGGCAATCTAAAGGTCCCCAAAAATAAATTAAAATTAAATTAAAAAATAAAATAAAATAAACTAACTAAAAATGTACCCGAAAAAATGAAAAAGAAAAACTGAAAAACCAAAAAAAAAAAAATCCATAAAAGCCCTAATAAAACCCTAAAAAACTAAAAAGAAAAACTAAGAATCCAAAATTGGGCTCTGCCTAATGGAATGTACTCCGTTAGGCGGGTGTACACAAGTTTTGACTAATGGAATGTGGCTTAAATGAGCAAAGAGTATATAGTGAATCATCATTCTGTTACTATAATCCAACAAAAGGAACTTAACATAAAGTTTCACGGCATTCCACTACGGACATCTGTTTAATCAAAATCCTGGAAAACTATTTCAAGTTAATTTATCCTCGGGATAGTTACCAAAAATACCCTTTAAGTTAGATCAAATTTTAAAATAAATAAATAAATACAATCAAAATTACAAAAAAAAAATCCTAAAGTTTGATTAAGTGTTATATATTTAAAAATGTGCAGGGTTTTTTCAAATGCATCTTGCTTTTGAAGGGTTAAATGCAAGACAAAATAAACTCTTAGGGTCTTCTTGTAATTTTGAACGTTAACTGCGTTTTTTTAGTTTAGTTTTTTTTTTTTTTTTTTGCATAAACCATACCTCAAAGAGAAAAACGAAGCTTGGGCAGCACAAGCAGCAGCCTTTGCGAGGGTTGTTTTCGAGCACCCCGGAGGCCCGTGAAGAAGAATACCACGCATCGGCGATACTCCGAGTCTTGAAAATGCCGCAGAGTGTTTCAAAGGCCACTCGACCGCTTGCTGAAGCCTTTTCTGTTCCACGTATACAGAAAAACACGATTAAATTTCGTCAACGCTCGATGGCAAATCAATAAAATGTATATCGCTATTGCTTCGTACCTTGACGTCTTTTAGTCCTCCAATGTCGTCCCAAGAGACCTTAGGAATTTCCATCGTAACGCCTCTCGTTATACTGGGACCCACCACGGATCTAGCCTGCTTCCAGTCGTCCACTGTTATGCTACACTCGTTAACGTCATGATGTGCATCCGATGATTTCTTAAGCGCTGACATAGCGGCCTCACGGCATAAAGCTTCTAAGTCTGCCCCAACATAACCGTTGCAAGATGCGGCTATAAGTTTGAGGTCAACATTTGTATCCAAAGGAAGCTTCTTTGAGTAGAGCTGACAAATTTGAACAATAAATTACTAATCTGAATCTTAATTTATTTTAAGGGATAATTACAAAAAACTACCCTGAACCAGGTTTGGGGTTATTCCAAAAAAAATGAAACTTACTAAATATAACACCCTTGAGGATGGATTCTTCTCAAATTTTGCCCTAAACCGTTAGTTGACATGATGGAATTTGCGGATGTCATCAGATATATTAAAATTAAACCCCTCAAGTTTTCTAAATATTACAAATAGCCTCAACTTTTCGTAAATAATATTAAGAAAAGGTGAGGGGAAGAAATTGTAAAAAAGATTTGATGACATTACCAATTTCCGTTAGCTCCACTAACGGCAGGTGCAAAATGTAAGGAGGAAGTAAAACTCAAGGGTGATTTTTTATTTTATTTTTTTTTTTGTAATTTTCAAGGTTTGGTGGGTTTATTTGTATTAGGCCACACCTCAAGGGTAGTTTTGGTAATAATCTCCTTTCTCTAAACAAGAGGTACCTTTAGTATTTGAAACCGTTCGTGTTCATTGGGTGTTGAGACTTCAACCTCGGCATCAAAACGTCCTGAACGTCTTAGCGCAGGATCAATTGCATCCACTCTACACACACACACACACACACACACACAAACACACAAATAATAATAATAATAATGAAATAAAATAAAATAAAAATAAAACACTTCTAAGTCAATATAATTGTTGAACAAAAAGAACTCGTGTGATCCAATAACTACCTATTAGTTGATGCAACCACAACGACATGTGATCCAAATGTGGACGAATATTTGTTGGAGTCCATTAGCAAGAAAAGCTGAGAAGCTATGCGAATATCTTGTTCCCTCCTGCAATCCATAATACAACTTATCAACAATGTTACAATCCATCCATATAATTTAATTAATACTGATATTATATTGAAAACAGACTAAAGATCAAATCTTTGTCACCTTGAGTCTCGGCGAGGGCAAAGTGCATCTATTTCATCAATAAAGATAACCGAAGGTTTTCCCGATTTCGCATGAGACGCTGCTTCGGAAAAAGCCTCCCGCAAAATTTTCTCACTTTCTCCTGCATGTGATTTGTGAACAGAATGAGGGCTGCAAGAAATACATGCCCATCAATCGATATGCAAATCAATAGGTGCAGATAAATAATTATTCACTTATAGAAGTTTTTTTTTTTTTTAATTCAATTTGCTTTTATCCAGAAACAATATTCAAAGAGGCTTTCTAAAAACAGAAAATAATGTTGATCCCTTCTGTAATTTTATTTTACTTCATTGTCATCATAGCGACAAAAGAAATACTCTATAAAACTGCTGATAAAATTAATGCATCAATAAATGCACAAAATAACCCATGAACGAGTAAAAATAATAGTATTCCAATTCACAGTCACAATGACAGAGACTGACATTACCTAATGACACTCAAATGCGCATTACATTCGCGAACAACTGCACGAACCAAGCTTGTCTACAAGAAATCAAAAATCCACAAACAATCGAAAACTTTAATTTTTAAAACTAACACGATAAACGCAATAGAAACTTAATATATATACCTTCCCCGTCCCCGGTGGACCGTAAAGAGGAACATCAAATGTCCTGGTGAAGCCAAAATCAGCAAGTTTTATTATTTTGCTTTTGGTGTCCACAAGCAAATTCTTAGGTTCCAAATCGCGATGCATAACTCTCAGAGAATGACAGTTTCTTGACAGGGCTTGAAGTATCTGGTAAAGAAAGCTCTGCAGAAAGTCAAGAAAAAGTCAGCTTTTTATGCTAATTAACAAATTTAGGTGATCTTCTTAGACTGATATCTGAAATTGAAGGCAGACAGTAGCAAGTATTTCTTTTGCA
>BMAC01001041.1:159073-191544 GCA_014905375.1 Phtheirospermum japonicum | reverse complement strand
TATTTGTTTTGACGCAAGGAAATCAAAAATAGGGAGAGAAAAAAAAGATAGACATTATGAAACAACTAAGGTATGTATTTGCATAATACCTGAATTGCCCTTTTGGGCAAACGAGCTGCCTTCGTTCAGACCAAGTAGTCGTGCAACCTGCAATAACGTGGCATAAAATATTAATGTAAAAGTTAGTCTTTGAGATGACAAACAGATAATTTCATTCTAAATATTTCAGAAAATGATGAGAATCAATGTAATAACAAAGAATGTTATACCTCCCTCAGAATTTTCTTATCGCCAACACCGCTCGGCTGGTTTAAGGTCCACAATATCCCACAGAGGAATATCGAGCAGTGTCCTTATGACATCTTCATCCAAAAACGGAAATCTCGCCTGAAAATAAAAATAAATAACATAATTGAATGTGTAATATGATTTTGGTTATAATTAAAACAACTCAAAATCAAAATTGGCATATATTCGGGTTATTTAAAGTACCTCCTTGCCATTGTCGGCCATGCACCTATCGTCTCTTCCTAAGTTCCTCTTCCAAATTCTTTGCATGTCTAATTTCATCTCCTCATGGAGCCCAAGCCAACTGTCAATATGCAGGTTTTTTCAAAATTAAAAAAAAAAAAAAATATATATATATATATATATATATATATATTTTTTTTTTTTTTGAGACTTCCATATTATATAAATTCTGTGCATTAAAAAAACATAATAGGGGACCACCTTGTGTTTCTAAATTTCGTCCTGTGTCGACCGTATCCAGCGCATTGTTCATCAGCACCAGAACCCACTAAGAGAATCCTGGCCATTGATTTGTACTTGACACGTTGGCACTTTGCACCGTCAACAATGCCCCTCTCCTCGTATAGCCAGCCATCTCCTCCGGCAGCTAGCCACAATGCTATGCCTATATTTAGATCCTGAAACAATCCGGGGAAAAAAAGTTAAAATAATAATAATAATAATAATAATAATAATAATAATAATAATAATAATAATAATAAATTCTAGAGTACAGTCAGAAACGCCAAATTAAGAGAGTACAGTGTTTATCCGTTTATATTTTCGTCTTTATCTTGAATGCATTATAAAGAAGTAAAATAAATAAATAATATCGAAAATTATAGTCAACAGAAGAACAATAAATACCATGTAGGTTTTAGCAGGATTTATAAGTGCCATAACATGCTTCGTCTCAGAGGTCAACTTCAGTAAATCAGCATCAATTTCAATAAGGTTCCATCTGTTTCGCAAGGCAAAAAATATATCAAATAATAAATATGCATGCAACTAGAAAATCAGATTAGAACATATACACACAATATCCATTTCATAAATTGGTCATCAGGGTTTTAAAGCAAATATAACCCTACTAAACAGAAATAACATCTTCACCATTATGAATTAATAATGATAATAATAATAATAATAATAATAATAATAATAATAATAATAATAATAACAACTAGCCCACCTCCTTGATGGTACAATTTTCTGAAGTTCCTTCAAACCAGCCCTCCCCGAGATTCTATCAGGCGCTAACTCTCCGTCAAAGCTGACATTAAGCAGATCAACATCGTCTGCAATCAATCACAGTTTTCAAAAACAATAAGGTCATGAGTTCTTCTGATAGAAGATACAAGAGGCACACTCATGTCCAACCGTTAGGCAGGTCCCCTAAAACTAAATTTTTAAATAAAATAATAATAATAATAATTCTTTAAAAAAAATACATAAATATATAACTCTAAAAAAACTAAACTAACTGAAAAATTAAAAGGAACCCAAATAAATAAATAAAAGAGTAAAATCCTAAAAAATAAATTGGAAAACTCTAAGAAAAAGTAAACAAAATCAGTAATAAAAAAAAAAAAAAAAAAAAACCTAAAAAACTAAAATTTGGGCACTGTCTAACAGAATGTACTCCATTAGGCGGGTGTACACAAGTTTTTGTCCCAATACAAATATATATAATTGTTAAATGAAAAATCCTACAACACCGATGCTTCTATTTAAAAAAAAAAAAAAGTACTTACATTCAGAATCAATGCACTGATGCAACAACGCAGCAATAATCATAGAATCTAAACCACCAGAAAACAGCACTGCTATTGGAGCATTATATCTCTCTTGTCCACGACTCCCCAGAAAATCCTGAGTAAGAATTTTGTGTCAATATAATGGTGGCCCATTGTCCAGTGTTTTTTTTTTTGTTTGTTTTGTTTTGTAATTAAAAAAAAGAAATCAAGAATTGAGCCGGTTATTGAAGAATGCACAAACCTGGTAGATTCTATTCAAAGCAGTTTCGTCGCATTACAGATTCTCTCAAAGCCATCAGCACTTTCTGACCTAATTCAGATTCGAGACCTGAATACGCGTTTTCTTGCTTGATCTGAACTTTTCTGAAGTGTACACTTAAATCCTCAAGGCTTAGGTTCAACAAAACCTCTTTCCCATTGTTATCAAACCTTTAAGCTCGGGATCGGTCCACTCGTGTTTTCTTAACTTGGCCGAATAGATGCCCACTGGTTTTATTTTGGAGACATTGAGATGCTATATACACCGCATGATAACTCTTCCCAGAAATTCAGTTCAACTTTCTCTTTCCCATGGTCAATATCTGTTTACACATTTTCAATCCAAAAAGGTTACAAAGGTTTAAAAAAAAGAGTATAGGGATAATTACAAAAACTACCTCTGAGGTCTGTGATATTTACAAAAACACCCAACTACTTTTGAAAAAGTACAAAAACCATCGTTAATGTTTGATTCTGCTTACATTTTGCCTCAGCCGTCAGTTGACAAAATTTGCTGAAGTGATCAAATTATATTACAATTACAACCCTCAACTTTTTCGAAATATTAAAAATAACCTATAAGACGAAAATTTGGGGTTATTCATAATACTTAGAAAATTTGAGGATGTAAATTGTTATAAATATTTGATAACGTCAGCAATTTTCGTTAGCTCCATTAACGATACGTGCAAAATGTAAAATGTATGTAACCGCGTGGGTGGTTTTCGTAATTTGCAAAGTTAGTGGGGGGTGGGGTGGGTGGGTGGGGGGTGGGGGGTTGGATAATTTGGCTAAAACACAATACCGTAATGTTGTTGAGTCGAGGAAGGTGGTGACACAGAAGATAAGAGTAGCCGAGGATCATGTTGTGTTGGCCAGTGAACTAAAAGACTTCGCCTTCCAAATGCATCTCGACCAAACCACAATGTTTTTGAACTATCCTACACGCATCAAACAAATAAAATAAGCCAGAGCAGTCAATTATGGAAAACAGCAAAACCCTTATCATTATTATGTAATTAGTAATAGAAGAAACTTACCGCGCAAAGTTACCTGCCAATAGATCAAAGCCCATGGGCCCCTGATTCTTGATAAAAGTTCAGGAACAGATTTTCGGTTTTCTTCAGAATAGGTTGAAGATATAAACGAGCAGCATTGTCCGAGAGACTGCATAAGAACCTCTGTGTCATTGTTTTCGCGGCCAATATCAATCCCTCCATATATTTCACCTGAGAATCATTAAATTAAACTAATAAATAAATAAATAATATAAATAATTTTCAGCATGTTATTCAAGGACACCGCCTTTATTATCCATGAATATCCAAAAATATTAGTTTTTAAAGAAAACATGAATGAATTTAAATGTGATGATTGAATGAAGTTACATTATCGATTAAAAACATAATGCATTACAAAAACCAACACTGTAAGCAAATTTTAAATACATAAATCACCAAATTAATTCAACTAAAAAAATTATAATTATACCATTGTAAACAAGAACATTGCCAAACGCATCGGTTAACGGTTGAAAAACCGGGTTCACTCCTCTGAGTTGCAATGTTGCACCGATAAATCGCAATTCTCCGTTCAAATCACTCTTACATCCGTTTTCTACAACCCTTTCTGTTTGAACAAAATATTGCACAGTCAAATCTTTAAGTTCATCGTGAGAAATATCTGAACAAAGATTAACAATGTGAGCTCCTAAGCTATTAGGGCCCCTCCTTTGCAGAGCTGCCTTTATATCGTCCTCTGAAAATAACACCTGGGTTTTTACCACAAAAATTAGAAAACAATAGAGGGGAAGAAAACAAAATACTTCATTCAAAAATCAGTTAGCAATTCAAAGTCCCCACACATTTATATTTTTTTTAAAGCGAAAGCAGAAAGGGATTATATATGAAGATTACCGGGTGTGAAAGACACTGAGGAGATGGGCACTTGAAATCGGGAATTAAACAAGATAAATCAACTTCAATTCCAGATATGATCAGTGCTATCCCACACATCTCTCTGCGTCAATTCCAAAAACCCTAGTTCTTCAGGCAATTTGAAACTTATGGAATATTTATATTTGGTTTTTTTGGCTGGTTTGAAATTTTTAACTTATCTTACACCCAGCAAACCTGCCTCCGTAGCATAGTGGTAGTGCGTTCGCTTCGTAAGCGAAAGGTCGCGAGTTCGATCCTCGCCGGGGGCTGAATATGATGTGGGTCCAAAAGTTTCTCGAAATTCCGAAGTTTGTGTTTTTTATTTTTTATTATTATTATTTTTACATGCGACAATTCTCAGTTGCTTTTGGATCAATTTCTTGCGGACGCACATGCATCTAATATGTTCCACCACCAAACTCTTTTTTTTGTTTTTCTTCTATTTTCTTTTCCTAGTATCGAATGAGATTTCACTTTTGGTTGTATATATAATTTATTTATTTTTTCAAATGATAAAGTTTTGTTTGAACTCAACAAATTTTTAAGATGATCATCGTTGGTAATAGGCCTCCGAATACTAATATACAAATTAGTTTAGAAGTAATAGACACAACGCAGTATAATCAGGACCGCTACTAAGTAGCGATAGTACAAACAAACAACCGGAAAATAAAAACTAAACAAATAACAAAATAAGACCACATACAACAACGACAAGATCAAACCAAAGATGCACCACCCCAACTAGCAACCCGACTCGCCACTGAGCGGGGAGTTGGCAAAACCACACTAGTGAAAACAGCCGAAAATTCACACCACACCCCTACCATCTTCAATCCGACCACGAGCAAGCGAAACAAGAAAACAACATATTGGGAACGGGATACTACCATGCACTGTCTGAAAAAGAATAATCTTGTTTGACTTACAGATTTCGCGCCCCTCACCGGAACCAACACAACTAGCAACCCTACTCACCACCGAGCGATGACTTGGCAATACCACACTCATGAAAATAGCCCAAAAACCACATCACACACCTACCATCTTCAATTCGGCCACAAGCAACGAAACTGAAAAACAACACACTGGGCACAAACTACTACCACACGTTAGGGATGGCAATGGAGGCGGGTACGCCTACCCCCGCCCTCGTCCCCGCTTGAAAAAATCATCTTCATCCCCGTCCCGCCCCCGCGGGTATATTAGTTGCTCTGCCCCCATCCGTATACCCGATTCATACCCGCTTGTACCCGCTTAAATTTTATTAGTTAAAAAATTAAAAAAAAATTGGAGTTTGATTTTTAGGTCTACTTAAATATAAAAAAAATTCAAATTCCATGACAAACATTTAATTTATTACATTTATAAATAGTTTGAAATATAAAAAAATATTTAAATAATAATATATGCGGGTTTGAAAAGGGTCTCAAACGAGGACGGGTACCCGGCGGGGGAAAATTATTCTCATCCCCGTACCCGCCCCTGCAAAAACTCACAATTCTATACTTGCCTCTATCCCCATCCCCGCTTAAAGTGGGTAATCCCCATCCCCGTCGGAGAAGGGGCGGGCGGATCCCCATTTTAACCGGGTTATTGCCATCCCTACCACACACTGTTAGACAAAAACAATCTTGTCTGCCCTATAAATTTAGCCTCTCACTGGAACCAACATAACAAGTAGGCACGAGATACTACCATGCACTATCAACCAAAAACAAACTTGTTTGACCTACAAATTTCGCCCCTTACCGGACACACCAAATAACATCAACAACAAGATAACAAGGAAAAAACAAGCTACACGTGTTGTAATGTGGTCCAAGATGATACAATTTAATTGTCCCATTTCCCACTAAGCCCACTCTATTTAACTTAGCCCAAGTCTATCTAGATAGTCCCATGAGGAGAGACCCGCCAACCCATCGGTCGATTTTGTCAGCCCCCGGATCCTTTGTCCATCGGATTGCGTTCGTTTATTTTTCTAGGGTTTGATCCTAGCCATTCGTCCTTACTACTTAAGCATCCCAAACCCGAAACCCTCTAGCACACACCTTTTCCATATCCTATCTAAGTCGTGTTTCTCATATCTCTTAGGAATAACTCCCATTTACCTCTACGTTAAACCATGTGTGTATGTGTGTGAGACAATACCATACCATTGTGATATTATCCCGTGTGTGTATATATATATATATGTGTGTGTGTGTGTGTGTGTGAGAGAGAGAGAGAGAGAACTTGTCTAATTTTATCGCCGATAAGGTTAGAGTTTCGGCATTTGAGACCGTGAGGTTTAGGGCTTATATACAACGGTCAACAGGCCTTTCCAGTGGTAGTTACCGATGGCGAATGGCTCAGCTGACCCAAAGAGTTTGAGGTTGTCGGGTTTGCTGGGATCTTAGGGCCAACGAATGGGATATCTGAGTCGGTGTGATTCATCGATCTCTAGTCCTGATCAGAATGACGAAGCTCGTCATAATTGTTGGGCATTGTTGAGTTCGTCGGATGATGAATCAAGAATGTGCATTGTTTTATGCGATTTTTGGTGAGTTTATTATTCTTCATGAGCTTGGATTGCATAATTTTGCATTATTTTGTGTTATCGGGTGGATGCAATCGTTGTTGAGTTTTTGTGTATATTAGAGTCTTTTTGCGCGTATTTTACAACATGACGACGACTCGAGCTGAGCTAGGAGCCTGCTTTGTCAAAATCTGACTTTTGTTGACAACATGACAATATTTGTGTCACTACTAGTGTTGCTGAGCAAAATTGGGAAAAGAAGCGGAAAAATAGATTCTTAACATGACATGACCATGTTCTTGATGGCGTCTCTCTATAGAAAGAACCACGACATGACCGCTACGCTGGTGTCACTACAAATGTCACTGAGCATACACAGCAACAACAAAATTCACGCAAATAAGTTTTACGGCCCAAGACTCCGCCCATGCGTGTTCAATTAACATAATTAGGACTCTTTAATTGATTTAAGGTTTAAGACACACCTATATATTAGGAGAGAGGGGGGGTCGGCAACTTCTTGGGATTTTCTTTCTCTTCTAATATCTTGTCTCTCCATCCCTTATTTTATTTGTTTTTTTTTTTCTTTTATTTTGGATTATGAAAGCTCTACGTGGCTAATTCCCTTTTTATCTTGGTTGAAGACGATTGGAACCTTGAAGATTAATCCATAAGATCGAATTAATTGATTGATTTTTGATTTATTTTTCCATATATTAATTATTTTGCATGCTTATTTCACGGTTGTTTGTTTAGTTTATAGATTAGACACCTATAACTCTATACATGATATCTACTGTTTGATAAATAATTTAATCAGTTTAGATTGTTTATTTATCATAAGAAGCAACTAAGAAAGATAATTGATTGGATTATGTGTTATCGTTCTTAGGCGGAATGATTTAACAAGTGAGTAATTAATAGTTTTTTATTTACTTCTTAGATTATTGGTCTCTTGTGTTTCTAGTACTATTATTGGGTTCATTATGCATGATTGTGGGGATTTCTTAACAGTAAGGGTTAACGTGAATGGACTATTTTGCATGACTAAGATAGGAGATAGAATCATAAATTTAACTATAATTATATAGAATTGTAAATTCATATTTTGGCATCAAGGATCGGCTAGACACTTCAAGGTAGAAATCAATTCAACCAAGGCAATTTCATCACATATTTATTTTCATCATTTTCATTTATTTTGGTTTTATTTTATAAATTGTTGCTTTTCTTATTTTTTAAAATATTTTTAGTTTTATAGATTTTAAAACCAACCCCCCACCCCCTTTTAAATCACATTGCTAAAGAAATTTAATTAAATTCTCTATGAGGGTTCGATCCCTACTCTAATTACTATTAAATTATTGAGTAATATTTGTCTCGACAGCGGGTTCGAATCCTCCCATACTATTTGGCGGATTTAATTGCCTAGGCGTTGCAGGTTGGGGTCGAGCGGGCCCAAATAATCTTATATATATATATATATATATATATATATATATATATATATATATATATATATATATATATATATATATATATATATATATATATATATATATATATATATATATATATAAGAATATGTAAATAATGAAATTCGTCGATAATTACCAACGAAAATTTATCCGCGGTAATAATGTTACCGTCTGATAAATCTGTCGGTATTCATCAATTTTATTGTAGTGGAAGGCAATACCATTTCAGTTTGTATTGATTTTGTGTATCTTTTTAGTTTCTGCCCTGAGATATTGTCATGTGTGTTTTTAAATATAACGGGGTTAGCAGCAATCGAGCACATGTAGGTTCGGGCTACGGATCAAGGGGACTTCAGTAGCATAATTTGAGTCGAGAGTAGGTTCGGTTGGGAATCGAACATTAAACAACATATACGAGCAGAATGTAATCTCATAAAGATAATTTAAACACAAATTTGTACTTGTTATTGCTTAAATAATGATTAAATGCGGTACGTCGATAGCCATTCACACCTAACAACACGCACCAAACAAACAACAAAAACATCACAATGGAACAAAAAAACAAATGATAACAACAAAACACAACTTGAAGCCTTGCTTCCAGACAGTCCACCAACACTATTTGGCTTCAAAGTAGTCGCCACCCTCTTGAATCCAACACCCAACCCACTGACCCCCAACACCTCAAATTTGTATCAAATCCTCCCGCAGCCAACCATCTCACGAAACAGTTCAAGTAAATAAAATTGTTCACAAAACCTTTGAGGTCTTGGGGGCGGGAGAAGGAAGCGATACCTCATAAAGAAGTTAATCTTCCAGATATGTACGAGATTGATGCCATGATATGATGAGAACCAACGCCCATCGGTGTTGGACTCGGCTCATGGGCTCGAAAATGGCTCGAAACATTTTAATTATTCAATGATGGTGAAAATCTTTTGATAATGCATGTCACCTTTTCATATTTACAATGTATATTACAATCTTATGGCATTGCATTGTGATATTATATTCATTAAGCAAAAGAATCACATGTGATTGATTCTTTTTATCTAGAAGATAGATGAGTTATGCCTAATATTCGTATAAATTTAATCTTCTTATGTTGAAAAAGGTAAAAGAAGTTGTTTTGAGTTGTGAAATGAAAATTTTATTGAATACTACGATTCATCAGTATTTTCTTATATTATCATTATCATTCATGAAGATAAAAGAGGGACTAATTTTTGAATTACGGTCATTATATAACAAGATGAGGATTTTCCATACACTTGTTATGCAATATATAAATTTCTTTTATGCTTTCCTATCCATATGCGAATGCGTCGATTTATGTTTTATCCGAAGACTTCTTCTTTTGGTGAGGATCGAATGAATACATGTTACTGGTATGGTTATAATAATATTTTTATATCACTAAAATCAATATTGTTGGTTGATGCTTGACAGATCCAAACTTCTAGAGTATAAAATAATTGAATCCTTGTTGGGGTTCTTCTTGATTCCTTTGTATAATAACAAGAAATTTTGTTTCATGTAAATAGTCTTATATATAACAATGATAAATGAACTCGGAAAATAACATGGATTAAATTCTATATGTATTCGAGGACGAGGGCATTGTGTTGGATTCTATTTTATCTTATTTTTGAGACTTTCACTTTCGTGAGTTACTCTTCCTTGAAATTTAAGTGTTATTAGGTAATTTAATGAGTTGTGTGATTTTATTGGTCGATCATTATTTTAATATAAGTAATTGATGCATGTACATAAAGTTAGCTACTTTCATATGTGACGATATATTCAGTTTGTGAAGCCCCGTCTATTTACCCTTATAATTTATTTAAATTAACTTTATTATTTTTTTATCACTATTTTTGTTTCATTTCAACCGACATGTTTTATTACAATAACTTCTATTCGAATATATTTTTGATGTTATGAGATTTTATTGTTATTTATTTTATTTTGTAGCAGAAATAAATACACATAGTATATTTTTTTTTTGACTCGATGTGTTAAATCGGACCCAAAATTCTTCAAACCAAATTCAATTGAATAGGCTTAAACCCTTGAGCTCAAGATTGGCCCAAAGATTTGAACCCATAAGTTAAGCCCAAAGTTAAGCCCAATTCATTGCCTTGTATATATTCTCAGATTTCAATCAGATGAGCATGAACAAACACCATTTTTTTCTTCTTTCATATTGGTCTCACGCCTCTTCACCGCCTTAAGACCATTGATTTCGTCAGACTCGTGACGAAAATCCAACCATTAGATCATTAGAAAATTCACACCGTAGATAGCTAGTTTAGTAAGGTTTCCAATGATACCTCTTAATTAAAGATCAGAGCTCTGGATCATTAGAAAAATGCAGACAACATTTATGCATAATGCCACGAATCACGACCGGCATCGTCGAACTTTGACGGTCGATCTCCGGTGAACGGTAGGTCCAAATTTGTTGCTTTATATATCAATTTGTTTGTATTGATGAGTAGTATCCGGTTATATATTTACTTTTGAGAACCAATGTTGGATAAGTAGTGACAGAGCCTCAAACCGCCGGATGCCGGCAACCCCCCATTTTGGCCATTTGGAATATCAGAATTTTATGAACCATACACTATCTGAAAGCTCTCGTCATACGCTACATGTTTTTAAACTCGGAATTTGATTTTTTGATAAGTATTTTTGTAGCTCTGTGAGTTGTGTGTACTATGTGTGTCGTTTGTGCTTGTGAGAGTGTGTGTTGTGTGTTGGTAACGGTGCAACGTATGTTTTGTGTGTTTGTGATGACTGATGGAGCAGTGGTGTCGGACGGGGGTGTTTGGCTGGTGGCGAGGTGTGGAAAGTGGTGGTGGACGGTTGTAGAAAGTTTAGGGGGTCAGACAAAATAGTTTAGAAGTTGAGGGGTGTGCTTTTGAGAATTAGATAGAGTTTTGTACCCAATTGATGATTTTAAAAACTTCAATTTGTCCCTCTTAAGTTTCAATTTAGTCTTCTAAAATCCAGTTTTGGTTTATTTTGAATTGACCCCAACCAGAGTCATGAAAACTTCAGATTGACCCCACGAACTTTTAAAAGTTCTTAAAATTTTATTTTGACCCAATTTCTTTATTATTTTGCAAAAACGTACAAGCTTCTTAATTTTGAGCCGAAATGGGTCAAATGACTTCCGAATGACTTGAACTTTGAACCATAGATTCTTTAAAACATCCTCCTACGTAAGACATATCTAAAACAACAAATTTACCCTTTGAACTCCAGATTTTTATAATTGAGGTCCGAACGTTCTTATTATCATATTCTGCGTTGTAGATTACTAGTTTCACGTCCAAGTGTCTTAAGATCTTAGATATTACTTATTATATGCTATATTTATAATTTTTATAATTATATTATATTTTGGGACTCAACATGGGCTCTTATTTAAAAGTGACGAGGCATTTCATGTACTAATCGGAAACCTCGTAAGGTCGTCGTAGCAATACACTTGATTTTTAAAAGAATTTCAATGAAGGTGGGTAAAACTTTCTTAACTGGAGAGTTTGAAGATTTTCAAGTCATAATGCGTTGTTTGTGCTTATCTGTGACTACAACTTTCTTAACTGGGAAGTTTGAAGATTTTCAAATCATAATGCGTTGTTTGTGCTTATTTGTGAGTAAAACTTATTAACTAGGGAGTTTGAAAATTCTCAAATCATAATGCATAGTTTGTAGTTATCTGTGAGTAAAACTTTCTTAACTGGGAGTTTGAAGATTTTCAAATCAAAATGTGTTGTTTGTGCTTGTCTGTCAGTAAAACTTTCTTAACTCTGGGATTTGAAGATTTTCAAATCATAATGCATTGTTTGTGCTTATCTGTGAGTAAAACTTTCTTAACTGGGGAGTTTGAAGATTCTCATATCATAATGCGTAGTTTGTAGTTATCTGTGAGTAAAACTTTCTTAACTGGGGAGTTTGAAGATTTTCAAATCATAATGCGTTGTTTGTGCGTATCTATGAATAAAATATTTTTAACTACAAAGTTTGAGATTTTACAGATCATGATGCACTTGTTGCTTGAACATATTTATTAGCTTGTATGAACTTTTTGAGAAATAGTATTTTGAGGAAAAATATGCAAGTGCGCATTCACCTTGTGCTTGTGCTTAATCATAAGTCCAGTTATATAATTTTATATCAAAGGTTTGATATCATTTGAACACGACTGTTGTTATCGACCGTCTGTTATCGACCGTCTATTATCGATTGTTACTATCAACTGTTACTGTCTGTCATTATTATTGTCTGTCGGGCACGAGTAGTTTGGGCAATCAATCGAGTAGGTTGCATGTGGTTCTTGCTTGAATACTCGTGGTATCTATTCCCATTTTTTCTGATCAGGTCGGAGACGACGACATGATTTGAGTCATATATTGGGTATAATATGGAATATGGCGTATCCTGGGTTTGAATCTCATAGCTAGAGGGACATCGAGTTTACTGGGAGGGATAAGGTGACTGAGGCTTCGACCTATTAAAATGTCACCTTTCATGGTGAGTGGAAAGGTGTGGGTTGATATTTGATCGATATCAATTCTACATTTATGTGAGTTAATCTGGCTCATAAGATAAGTGCTACGCGTGGGAGCCACCTCTAGAATCCTTCGGTAACTAAGTGTTATGCGCGGGAACCACCTCTAGAGTTCTGTATCCGGACACTCACTAATCGGACTGACTGTTTTAGAACGAGACATATATCCTTACACTGTTAACTGTTTCTATTATTTTTTTGAAAATAAGTTAGTATTACTTGTCTATTCTAAATGCAATATTGGTTAAATTTATGGAAAATTCTACTGTTTATTTTTTTCTAAAATAGTTTAATTTTGATTAAAATACTGAAGTCAATTTGATTGAATTATGTGTTTGTTGTTGACTAAAGTTTTGTTGCACGTAGTTTTGCACACCAAGTGCTTTGATGTCTTATAAAAATTGTTGTTTAAACACTTGTCAATTTTATATTATAAAAGAACATTTGCATTTTCATTTGCTTTCCCTCACTGAGCTCTTTTAGCTCACGCTCTCTTTTGTTTTAAAACCAAACTCTCCAGATATCGATGTTATGAGAATGACCCTGATCTTGATCCTCCCGGTGATGAGTGGCTCGTTGGCTAGGGTCACCTCTTATCAGTTTGGTTTTTATTGGTATAAATTCTAGTTGTATTGAGTCTACTGATGCAGCTAGTTTTAAACGAATTTAAGGTGAGAGTTTTATTTAGTTATTATTGTTATCATTAAGGTAGTATTTTATTATGGGCATTACAGGAGTGGTATCAGAGCTTTAATTAAGGTAGTATATTATTGTTATTATTAAAGTATTATTAAGAGGCCTCATGCCACCACGTCCTGGTATGATCGAGATCTATGTCGCCCCCCGAGGTAAGTAACTTTAATTTATTTTTTATTGCTAATAAATTATTTATTTTAATATATTGCTCTAATAAACTCTATATTTTACTAGGCTACGCTATCACTCGCAGGAGTTACCGATGATTCTTCGGCTGATCCACAAGGCTCATGTACACCCCGATGGGTGGAAGTATGAGCATATTTCCCTGCCTCATCGTCAGTTGTGGTGGCTCGAGTTTTTGGTAATGAACTATTATTGTTTTCGAAAGTTTTTTATATAATGATTGTTATTAATCAAACTGTCTTGTATTGTTTTGCAGATGCGCTGTTATTGAGACCCGAGTGTATAGTTTGAGGAGGTCGTAACGGCAAATTATACATCAATCAAAACATTACAGGAGGAGTATCAGAGAACTCTAGAGGAGGCTCGTGCTTCATCACAGGACCATGCCGACGTTGACGAGAACGCGGTCTATCTAGAGACTGTTAGGGTGGATAAGGGTCGTCAATTTGGCACAGGATGCTTAGGAGGTATTCTGGCTTCGAATATTTTTAGAGGCGGTACCTCCCCTTCTCCAGATAACTTTGTCATGGAGCTCCAGACGCAGATGGATGCTTTGAAAAACCAGGTCGATAGTCAGCTCGAGGCGAGCGAGCGGGCACATCAGGAGCAGCTCCAGGCTATGCGCGTGAGCGGCTCGAGTTGGAGGCGACTACCCATGAGCGGGTGATGCAGGAAGTCGCCACAGCGATGAGAGCGCGACGTCGGCGACCGCCCTCTGATCCTCCAGATGGTTCTCCACCTGATTCTGCAGTGTAATTGTTTTAGGAACAATGAATATTTATGTTTGATATTTTATTTAAAACTTTATACATTATACGATATGATTGTTAATTAATTATATTTTATTTTTAATTTTTTGAAATGCAAATTAGTTTTTGTATTCGATTATTGATTTATGATATAAATACAACTAATAATAATATATAAAATAAAATAAAAATATATTTATTTGAATATGCTGACAGGCTAAACCCGTCAGCATTATTTGAAATTACTGACGGGTTAAACCCATCAGCATTATTTGAATTGCTGACGGGTAACGAATCATGTGCAGGGTATTTCTGACGGGCGCTAAAGCCAAAAATGTTGACGGATAGTATTCGTCAACAAATTGATATTGACGAGTTTGCTGATGGATCAACCCATCAACAATACCCGAGTTTTTTGTAGTGACATATAGTTCTGTGATGCAAGAGATATTGTGTGGTCAGATTAATGCTTAAATGCTAATATAAATTACTTTGTAGTTTTACAATCACTTTGCTTTTGGCCACTTGTGTTTGGCTTTGGTTGTTACTGGGTCACACCCAAATGGGTTTATATTAGAGCCTCTTGTCTATGTAGTCCACTTAGGCTGTGTTTGCAAAAGCGGATGAAAAATGACAGATTTATCCTGTCCCGAATGATAGTACTGTATATATAAAATAATTCGTTGTTTGTTCTTTTGGTTGCATTTGTGGTGGGATTGGGATAGGTTTTCAAATCTAATGTTTATTAATTCTGACTAAAAGGGATTATATGGCAAAATACAAATTTACCCTTATTTAATATAATTTCATCTTGTCCAACTGCATTCTTAACTTTTTTTTTTTTTAAAAGGTAGCATTATGACAATAATTTATCCAAAAAAAAGTATAGATCATCCAAAACAAAAGAAACAAAAGGGATAAAAATTAAATTCATAGCAACATTCTCCACTAATATTCGTAAGTTACAGCTAATATGCAAACAATCAAAACTCTTAGACTTCAACAAATAAGTTTTACAAGAATATGATTTAATTACCAAAACATATCCTATTTGTTCAAGTTTCCTTCAAGCCTCTCAACTGCAGCACCAATACTGCTCTTCGCTTTGGCATCGTCGCTGACTTCAGTAGCAGTAGTAGACGATGTACCTTCATTTGCCATTTCTACGAGCTTCAAATGAACCCATCCCGAAATGGAAAGTAGTTTTATCAGTCATTCTTGATTCGCTTGATCTCATCGTTCGACTCCGAGGCTGTTTGATCCTAATATATATTTGCCTTTTTTTTTCTCACGGATTGACTAAAAGTTTGAAAGAATTCGAATATTAAATAAGAGAAGGACGAGAAAAGAAAAGAGTGTGGTATAAAAATAATTAAATAAATAAATAAGCACAAGCACCACAACAACATTGAAATACTTACGAACTCGCTGAAAAAAGCTCAAGTAAGACTATGACCTTCGCTCGGTGACATGACACTAAAAATACAAGGTAAAAAAAAGTACAATAACTACTTAATAGTATGAATATTTTACCAAGAGGAAAACAGATTGCTGCACCCAAAACTGAACCCAACATTGCATTTCTTGCACGACAAAAAAGCGTACCTGGCACTGTAAGCATCAAACAGAATAAAAGAGATAAAGAAATGTTTTTACTCCTCGAACAAAAAAAAGGGTCTAAAATTACCCCTTAATAAAATTGCATACTTACTGATTAAACTAAACGTGGCAGCAGTAGTGGAACCAACTTCAACCACATTAAACACATCATGTACGCCTCATTTTTTCAGCAAAAGCAAGTCTTGCAAACCATAAAAGGTAGCAGTAGACATCCCAAGGCGGACCTCACCAACTATCGAACCACGAGTGACTAGGATAAACCTTTTATCCTCGCATCTCTCATCAGTCGATGCTGCTCGCACTTATCTGGCGTGCTTCCTAACTTTAACATTACTTCTACATCCTTACTCTATAACACATACATCAAGCAAACTCCCTCAATAAGGTACTCCACAAATATTTGAAATTAAAAAAAAATGTAAAAATTAATATAAAATTTGATATTGACGGTCAAAATTAACAAAAATAATTTGGAATACGACAAAAATACGAATTTCATACATACCTAATACCATAACTTTCAAGTATAAACCCAAGAAAAAAAAATAAAAATAAAAAACCTATAGGAATGCATACTTACAACAGAAGCAGATGCCTTTTTGCTACCTCCATATAACAATCAAATGCGTAATTAGTCAGTTTTTTTGAATTGTAAGATAACAATAATAGAGACGGGAAAAAATCATCTGCTTTAGAGCTAAAACTCAATGTATAGAGAGAACTGGTCAAGTTGTATTTATTTTCCAAATTCCTGTCTTATTGAGCTTCTATCACGGAATCAGGAATTTAAATTTGTTTCATATCATCTCACAGCAACATTGAAAATTAGAATGAATAATCATACTAAATGAATCAAAGATCAAATCCATACAATTTCTTCTATGCTAACATATTTCGGATTATGAGCCGAAAAAGAAAAACATAATATTAGAAAATCAAATTATAAGGAAAAAAAACGATTCATCGAGATAAAACCAACCTGTATCACTTTCACTCATCTTTTTCTTCATTTTAGCAATAATCTTGAAGCAATACTCACTGCATTCATGATATGAGTTTGACGTATTTATGCAAACTGGATGCACCCTCAGACTATAACTTTCTCAAATATAACGATCCCTATGCCAGATGGTAATATACCTAGACAAACTAACCCTAGACAAACCATTAATTCAAAGAAATTGCAGATGAGGCTTGATACGCAATATTACCTGTGAGTCCAACGAGCGAGTTGAGAGAACAAGGTTTAAGGCTAACATGAAGCGAGAAAATGAAGAAAAGCGTCACCTTATCGGTGGAGGCCACCATAGATCTAAACCAACAACGAAACGACACCGGTAGGCTTTCTTCGAACCTCCACCACTCCACTCATGTCACGAACCTCAATGGATTCGGGTTTTGGGTTAGGTGGTTCTTCCTTTTCCCGTCGATTTGTCTGGTTTGTTTAGAAAAGACTAATCTCTCAAACTCTCCTCAGCGGCCCAGCTAGCCTTCCTCCCGATACAAGAGACCGATTCATTTTTAGGGTTTCTCCGCGTTGAGGTATTTTATTGTGTTATAAACGTAATCCAATGATCAACAAAGGGCAAAATGGACATGCTAGATGGCATTTCGGGGGTAGAGGTGTAATTTCCCACAGCTGGTGAAAATGGGATTAATCAATTCGAGGGGTCCGGGCGGGATGGATTAATCTGACATTCAATGGATTGCAATCGGATCAGGACTATCTCCCGGACTCACAACTTTGTTTTCAAACGACTGACTGGATGAAATATCCCACCCAATCAAATCCGATCAGGCTTTTCAAACCCAGTCTAACTTTATTAGGCCATTCTCTCACGAGCTTTATTATTATCTATTGCGAGTGTTTCAATGTCATCGTATGTTCATTTCTTCAATGATGTGCACGTGTTTTTATATTGTATGTACATCCGTACACCGTACATGGGGTTTGTGTTTTGATAATATTGGAAAGTACCTTTTCAAGCATTGAAAAACACTCTCCATGGAGAATTAATTAATAGTAAACGTGGATAGTGTTTGAAATTTAAAACAATTATTACAACAAACTATGATTTAGGCAATGTTTGCAATTCAACTTTTTGATAAGAAGTCGCATAACACTCTCCATGGGACAACCTTATTGACTTCCCTTGATGAAAAGCCTCTGTATTGCTTAAATTCAACTTGTGAAGAGATGCTCTTCCGGTTTCTTAAGCAGCCTCAAAACAACATAAACTATGATTTAGGCAATGTTTGCAATTGCTTTCAACATTTTAAATTAACGTCTGATTTGCTTAAACTCTCATCCGCCATAATTTAGAATCACGAATTTAAAGACCTATGAAATTAAAAATACCTAACAGTAATATATTGTAACATTGAGGTTGTTTTTTTTTTTAATTGTGCCGTCAGTCGAGAATGTTTGATTTTTTAAATTTAGTTTGGTCAAACTATTTTGTACACTTGCACGTTGAATAATTCTCATTTAAATTTAAAAAATAAATGGCAAGTAGCTAATATACATGTGACGCGACTTTATAATCATACACTCTCATATATTAATACAAATTTTTTATAATTTATGTTTATATTTCCCAATACTTTGTTAGTTAATAAAAAATTACGTTATTTCAATTACTTCTGTGTCTAGTATCTTGCCTAATTAATATTGTTCCTTTATTTATTTTGCTTAATTTGATTTTTCAATTACTGTATGTTGCCTAATTTAATATTTTTTATTTTTTTTATCTTTTTACTTATTTTTATTTTATTCGTCTAATATAGAAACATAAACAAAGTCATGTATAATTAGGAAAACCCCCTAAATTAGTTATTTTAATCAAAAGACAAATTACATATGAAATAATATTAATTACAAAAAATAAAATAAAATAAAATAGTTGTATTTATAATAAAAGTTAGTATATTTTTATTTTTACAATTTTAAGTTATCTATTGCGATAATCTAAGTATGTAACTAAATATTAGTAACGAATTCAACTATACATAAAAAGATAAACTTAATAATTTTTAATAAATATTGATAGACACCGTTACAGTACGATTCAGGTTTAGAGTACGACATCTTTTTAAAATTTTATAAATACATAACTAATAATTATTATCGAATTTAATCTAAATATTTACGATAATTTTTTTTCTTTTGAACCTAGTAAATTATAAACGATACCCGACGGTTCGTCGGTCCGTCAGACCGTTTGTTTTTAAGAAGGAAATGGTAAGTGGGTCCCACCTCACTTTGCCAGCTATTTCCCAGGCGTGCCCTTAAAACCACACGCAATTAAGTTCCCTCTCAAATCACGAGTTTTGCAGAAAAGGAAATATATTTTCAGCCTGGATTTTTTGGATTCTGAAAAAATATACTAGTATCCAATATCTCTCTATTTTAGTATTTTTTTCGGCCCATTTATAAATAATTTAAATCACACACACCTAAAATCGAGTTTTTCTCTCTCGACTCTTTCTGGTTGCCTTTCGCTCTTTCGAAAAGGGCGTTTACATAATTTTGTTTTTATTTGATTATTTTTTCTTTAATTTTCAGCTCTCTCTGCCGTTCTGAAGTTGTCGCCTGTTTTCACTGCGTGCAGGTATATCTATTCGTTGAATCTACATGCAAATTTGGAGTTTTCGTTTACCAAAGATTTGATTTTTATTTGTATGTGGTGGCTGGGTTTTGGGTTTTGCATTCAATACCAGAGTAAATAATGTTTCCCCTCCTTTTCATGCGTGTGTGGTGTTCTTTTTTTTTGAACTGTGTTTCCTGAAATCTATTTGCCTAGAGATGTTTTATTATTTTTACTGACTTTTGGTTTGGTGTACTGTACACGATTTTCTTGGAGCAGGATTATGTTGGGCTTTGGTGCGTTTTCTTAATTAAATAATTCATATTTGGACTTGCTTAAGGAATCGGATTATTTATTTATTGTTTTTTTAACATAGGATATGTTTTTTTTTTTTTAATTTTTTGGTTATATTGTTATGCTTGTGTTATTTGTCATATGCATGTTCTTGGCATAAATCTCAAGTTCATCATAGTTATGTATGATTATTTATTCAGAAAACCCAAATCAACTAAGTCGAAAAAATAGCAAAATATTATGTGGTCTGTTTTGAGCTATTTTCCAATTGTTTTTAAACATTTATAGTGTCTAACTAATTGCTATATACATTATTCCAATTCATCGTGATATCGATCAATCCTGTATATGTCCATTGTATATATACACACGCACACACATATATCTACTAGTTTATGCATATTTAACGAAGCTCTAGTGTTTTTTGATTTGTAGTGGAATATCACTTCACGATCTTAAAAAAAAAATCCACGGTTGACTCAATATTAAATGACTTTAACTTATCGTTATGTTTGTTATAAATCTTGTTCCAAGTTGGTCATGCTATTGCTTTGAGATTCCGAATTCCGATTGTAATAGATGGCTTAGTCTAAATGCAGGGGAAAATAGTGGCTAGTTGATTTCCTACATTCGTTTGTCTACATGTATATGTGTTGTTTTCATGTATAAAGCGAACACGTTAGATCCCAAAATCTAAAAATGAATTATTAGATCTCGATCATCTATACTTATAACAACCGTGTCCGGTTAATCTTACAGATATGGTGCCTCCTCGGGACGTGGCAAATGAGTTTGTGAGGCAATATTATATGATCCTCAATAAATGTCCCGAAAATGCCCACATGTTTTACAATGAGTCGAGCTTGCTAGGGTGGCAAGAAAACGATGGTGTCATTACACCTGTAACAACCTTAAGTGTACGTACATAGACAAAATTGGTCCTAACAAGATGTTGTCGTCCGATTACAAGAATTGCTTAAGCGGCCTTTTTCTAATATCGGTGCAGGCAATTAATAACAAGATTTTGTCGTCTGATTACAAGAATTGCTTTGCCGAGGTGAACAGCGTGGATGCCCAAGCATCGCAAGATGGAGGGGTCTTTGTTGCCGTATCCGGATCTTTCATCGAGAAGGATCAAGTTACTTGCATTTTCTTTCAGACCTTCTTTCTGGCTAGGCAAGAGAGGGGCTTTTTCGTCCTGAACGATATACTACGGGTTTTCAATGCAAATGGGCTGGTACCCTTCGGTGCTGACGATGCTTCGACTGTTCAGAGTGATGGTAGTTTTTTATATGCTAACATTTACATTTATAAGTAGTTTTTATCGTTTCACAATTTAATGGGCAAATTACAAAACCACCCGAGGATTAGTTAAATTACAAAAAAAATCTACAGTTTTTTGAAAATTACCCAAAAAAAAAATAAAAAAAAATACGATTTCCCCTTGCATTTACATAGGATTGAGGGGTAGTTTTTGTAATTTTGATATTTCTATGGGTATTTTGCAATTACCCTAAACTTCAGGGGTAGTTTTTGTAAAACACCTTTATTCAATTTTTAGCTTTTATTTACAAACACAAAAACTACCAACTTCCGATTTTCGACTTATACTTAATTTTTCTGGAAAATCCGTTTTTGGTTGCAGGCAATATTTCGGATAGCTCAACATCCTCGCTGACCGATGAAATCGGAGAACTCGATGAATCATCTTACGTCTTGGTCCCCAAGGACACGGTTACAAAAGGTTCTTCGTCTGCATCGCCTGTTGCTTCGCCCGGAAAAATGTCCCCAGCTGTCGAGCAGGCTTCAAATGCCAACGTTGTTGCTCCAGTGAAAACGTACCTTCAGTTGTTGCAAGTGAAAGGGCGCGAGTTCGATCCTCGCCGGTTGCTGGATTATTTTTGTAATATATATATATATATATATATATATATATATATATATATATGATTTTTCTGAAGTTTTTTTTTTTTTTTTTTTAAAATATAATAATTCTCAGGTTGCTTTTTGGTCAATTTCTTGCAGACATTGTAAGGTGTTCCAACTCAGCTTCAACACATGCATTTAAGATGTTCAACCCACCAACTATTTATTTTCTTTTTTTTTTCCCTTTTCTTTTGCTGTTGAAAGTTGAAAATATTCTATTAGAAGATGCAGAATTATGAGGATCAATTATTGTTATTAAATACAGTAGCATGTGTCGTTAAGAGGCACGAGTTTTTATCCAAATTAAAAATTCGGTGATTAAAATATTTTAATCAAATCATATAGTGTGCATGTTTTTTCTCGAATATTTAAGTATATACTCTCTCCGTCCCAAAATGATGGTCCTGTGGTTGGTTTCACACGGATTAAGAAATGAGTAGTTTATATAGTTAAGTCATTAATTTAGTTAGTATTTTTCAATTATACCCTTATTAAATTTATTAATATCAATTAATAATTATAAAAATCAGTGTTGGAATTAATATATTTGTTATTGGAATAGTAAGATTTTGCATTGTAATCATTAATTCTCAACTTACGATGTATAAAATTAGTATTTCAAGAATATTAATTAAGAGTAGGACGAAAATGGAATACTGGACTATCTTTGTGGGATGGAGGGAGTATAATAATTTTAGTATGTAAAATCTCCAATTGTCCTTGTGAAATAATAAAGATTTACAGAGTTTTTTCCTTTTTTCGCATAATTATAACCATGATAGAATATATAGACTTTAATAAGTTTAACATTACCAACCCTAGTCTCATATGCAAATTCAATTTAATATATAATATTGAAAGATACTTACCCTTATGATTTATTATGGATCAAATTAAGTAAAATATCAAGTTTGCTTCATAATGAGTTTCTTTATTTAATTTAAATAAATACAGTATGATTTTTGAAGCTGTTACTTACCCTAAAATTTTGTGCAAATCGAATTCTTCAAATCAACAAAATCATAATAAACTCACCTAAAGTAACACTAGAATCAAATCCAGAGAACGATTTTTTAAATATGATATGTTAATGATTTGACCAAAGAATCCGTGTGCATATAATGATAATATTATTATATATATTTATTAATTATTATTTTACGATTTCAATATAAAATTGTGCTAATGTTTATTATTTTATTCCTATTCCTAAGGTAGTATATAGAGAAAAAGAAATAGATTTTTTTTAAAACTAGAACTACTTTTTAATAAGGGTAACACAGTCATTTTATTTATTGTTAATATGTGTACAAAACCTAAAACTAGGTCAATTGGACCGTATATTACTAAAAACAGAAAATATTAAATATTATTATTATAATAATTTGTTTTATAATTTGTTTGTTTGCAGCCGCTTCCAAAATCCCATGCAAGAAACCTCAAAAAGAACGAAATCCTAAGTGGGCCCCACATCCCTTTGCCAGCTATTTCCCAAACGTGCCCTTAAACCTCACACAAGTTCCCTCCCAAACCATGAGTTTTGCAGAAAAGGAAATATATTTTCAACCTGGATTCGGATTGTGAAAAATATATATGGCCTGGCTGGAACCGCCTTCCAATTTTTCTCTCTCCTTTTTTTATTTTTTTTAAGACCTTCAAAATTAGGTGGAGTAATTTTCTGTATTCACAAATCCTCCTATAAAATCACCCCCTTTTTCCTCTTTTTTTCCTCCCGAGAGTTTTTTCTCTCTTGACTCTTGTGGAAAAAGATTTTTATTTTTTTGTTGCCCTTTTTTTCGCTCTTTCGAAAAGGGCGATTTTTTTTTCCTCTCTCCGCCGCTTTTGAAGTTGTGAGCAGCCAAAAACCCTGTTTTTGGTTGTCGGCTGTTTGCACTGCGTATAGGTATATATCTATTCGTCGAATGTACATGCAAATTTTAAGCTTTTTGTTTACCAATGATTTGAATTTTTACTTGTATGTGTTGGCTGGGTTTTGGGTTTTGCTTTCAATTCCAGAGTAGATAATGTTTCACCCCTTTTTTTCTTTTAATGTGTATGTGGCGTTCGTTTATTTTTTATTTACTTTTTTGTTTAAATATCTTGTTTCCTGAATCCTAGTTGTTACAAGAGATTTTTAATTTTTTTATATTACTTTTGGTTTGTTGTACATGATTTTCTTGTAGCAGAACTATGTTGGAGTTGGTGCGTTTTCTGGATTAAATAATTATATTTTAGACTTGCCTAAAGATTGGGATTTTTTTTATTTATAAATTTATTGTTTTTGTTTTTCATAGGGTTTGTTAGATCTCGTTGAACTTGTTTAGAACAGGCTAGCCTTGGTCACCAATGGCTTATTTATTAGCAAAATCGTGTGCCGCCTTTATTTTTTATGTTTAGGGTTATTTGGTTATGCTTGTGTTCTGTCATATGCATGTGCTTGATATAATCTCAAGTTCATAGTTATGTATGCTTATTTATTCAAAAGACCCGAATAATTAATGTCGAATTAGATATAACTTAAAAGATTCTGTGGTCTGTTTCAAAATCCCTTTTCTTTTGTTTGAT
The DNA here is from genome assembly GCA_014905375.1 of Phtheirospermum japonicum. Taxonomy (NCBI): domain Eukaryota; kingdom Viridiplantae; phylum Streptophyta; class Magnoliopsida; order Lamiales; family Orobanchaceae; genus Phtheirospermum; species Phtheirospermum japonicum. The sequence continues at coordinate 167,097 of BMAC01001041.1, read as the reverse complement.
TTGAAACAATCTTTTAGTACCTTTGGTAACTTGTTCTTAATGTGTCTCTTTTTGGATGCAAGAATTTGAATTTCAGATTTCAATTCATTGTTCAATCTTGCACATGGCAATTCTATATCTACTTGTTTACGTTCTATTGGTTTCTAGAGGCATCTCACTTCACGAATTCGTTATTAACGGCCGTTGCTTTTAGATTCCAACTGTACATTGCTATATTCGATGTCCATTGTCTAATGTGTCTGTGTATACGTGCATGTGGTTAGAAAATGCATTAATCGTATTATCTATTTATTGTGACAACACGTGTCCCTGATGTAAAAATGAATTATTCGTTCATTCTAAAAACTACTTGTCCTGTTAATTTTACAGATATGGCTGTTTTGTTTCCTCCTCGTGACGTGGCAGATGCTTTTGTGAAGCAATATTATACGATTCTAAGTAATTCTCCTGAAAACGCCCACAAGTTTTACGCTGAGTCGAGCCTTCTAGGCTGGCCTGAAAGTGATGGTGTCATCACACCTGTCACAACCTTAAGTGTACGTAAATACACAAAATCGTCCCTAATTACTTTTTTTTGCAGATAATCCGATTTCTATATTTGTTTTGGTAAGAATTTAAGTAAACTTAAAGAGTGCCTTTTTCTAATATTGGTGCAGGGAATTAATGACAAGATTTTGTCGTCCAATTACAAGAATTGCTTTGCTGAGGTCAACACCGTGGATGCCCAAGCGTCACACGATGGAGGTGTCTTTGTTGCCGTGACGGGCTCTTTCCTTGAGAAGGACGAGGTGACGACCATTTTCTTCCAGACCTTCTTTTTGGCTAGGCAGGCGAAGGGCTTTTTCATCCTGAACGATATTCTTCGGGTTTTTGATGCGTGTGGGTCCGGTGTTGATGATGCTCCGACTGTGCTGAGTGATGGTATATTTCTCTACACTCTTAACCTTACTTTTATGACTAGTTTTTTGTGTGCATAGTTACAAAGGTTTTAGCCTAATACAAAAAGATAATACATCTCCTTTAAATTTGTAAAACTACCCCAGGGGTAGGTTTTGCAATTTGAAACTTACGTTACCTGGGTATTTACCCTAAATATCACGGCTAGTTTTGTATTTTATCCAACTCTTAGCTTATGCAATTCATTTTCTGAAAATTACGTTTTTGGTTGCAGCATCTGACATTTCTGTCCTCGAGGACACTGTTGCAAAAGTTTCTTCGTCTGCATTCTCGGTTGCTTCAGCCAAAAAAGAGACTCCAGTTGTCGAGCTGGCTTCAAATGCCGATGTGGCTCCAGTTGCACCGGCTGCAAATGCAAATGTACCTTCAGTTGTCGAGCCTGCTTCAAATGCCGACGTGGCTCCAGCTGTTGCACCGGCTGCAAATGTAAATGTGTCCCCAGCTGTTGCACCGTCTGCAAATGTAAATGTGTCACCAGCTGTTGCACCGGCTGCAAAAGAAAGTGTACCTTCGGTTGTTGCACCGGCTGCAAAAGAAATTGTACCTTCGGCTGTTGCACCGCCTGCAAAAGAAAGTGCAACTTCGTCTGTTGCACCGGCTGCGAAGGAAAGTGCAACTTCGGCTGTTGCACCGGCTGCGAAGGAAAGTGTAAATTCGTCTGTTGCACCGGCTGCAAATGTAAATGTCAAACCAGTTGTTGCACCAGCTTCAAATGTTGCTCGGAAAATCACCTATGCGACTGTGGTATGTTACTGTGATGTTACTATTATATAATTCAATTACATGAACCACTCCTGAATTTTTGTTTTGGTTTATTTTTTAATTACAAAATATGCCCTTTATCTTCGGAAATTACAAATAACCCCTTCTTGAGAGTGCGATTGTATAGGAGAAACAAAATGTCAGCGGGCTATTTGTAATTTTGAAAGATGGCCAGGCTTTTTCATGATTGAACTAAACTTCAGGTGTGATTTTGCAATTAAAAGAATATTGTGTGCTGAGATAATTGTTGTGTTTCTATAAAGGTGGCAAAAACGACTCCTGTATCCTCTCCAAGAGCTGCTCCCGTTATAGCATCCGTTGCTCCAAAAGCTGCTCCCGTTATAGCACCCGTTGCTCCAAAAGCTGCACCCGTTGCTACAAAAGCTGCACCAGTTACTCCAAAAGCAGCACCAGTTACTCCAAAAGCAGCACCTGTTCCTCTTGCCAACGGTGCACCAAAACCCTCGGCTCCTCTGGCTAACGGTGCGCCAAAACTGTTAGTTTCGGAAACCAAGGTCGCAGCCAAGTCATCGACAGGTGGCTTTAGTGCACCCGTTCCAGAAGGTAATTTAATTTTTCGCTGGAGCTAATAATTTTAGGCTACTACTGATTTTTAACACTATTTATTGATTTATTTGCTTATCGATTACTGCAGCTCGGGGAGTATATCTAGGCAATTTGCCTTATGATGTAACGAAACAAAGGGTCGCCGAGGTTTTGAGAAAATTTGGGCCTGTTAGGAGGTTTGCCGATGCTGTCCAGTTAAGGAAACACGAGGTTCGACTTTTTTGTTTGATTTAATTTAATATTTTGTCGGGTTTTTTTCCTCTCTCTGACTTGTTTCGGGCCTTTTTTTTAGGATGGCTACTGTTGTGCTTTTGTCGAATTCGAATCTCACGACTCTGCTCGTCGTGCAGTTGAGGTACCTATCTTTTCAACGACAAACTTAGCCTGATTAAATTTTTAGGGTTAATTGCGAAAACACCCTCTGGGGTTTAGCCTTGCACTAGCAAGATGTTTTTTTGGTAGATATGCTAATAAGCTTCAGGGGTATAATTTAACAGAAGTTCCTTTCTAGTGTTTTATTTATTTATTGTGGACAATTTTTAGCTCCTAGTCCAATTATTTGCCTATCCTTTCACAGATGCTTCTAGCCCCATAACGAATTTTAATGATTTGCAGGCTCGTAATGTTAAATTTGGTGAGAAGTTAGCTTATATCGCGTTCAAGAAATCGTCTTACAATCGTGGTAATTTTTAATTTCATATGAGTTTTGGTAATAATCATTTAGTCCTAAGGTTGCGTTTGGACCGGGACTTTAGTTCTGTCTAATACGAGTATTCCAACATATATTTTCTGATTTATTTAAAATTGGTTTGTGCAGGATCAAGGTCTCCTACAAGAGGCGGGTATGGCAATGAAAACCAATCGGACCGAGCTAGGCGAACTCAACGGAGCCCATCCTCGGGTCAGGGGGCAAGATAAACGAGTCGAGTTTTGATTAGAATCGATCGGGAAATTGATAGCTAGTCCTGAAATATCTTTTGCCTACTAGAGAGTAGTAGTATATTTTGCCTGTGGAACTACATTTCATTGAAATGACATTTTGTGCCTTTGGATGGCTTTATGAAATGGAAACCTTTAAAAATAGGGCTTTATGTGTGCATTTGGCTTTAAATTTCCCTTATGGGCCTATTTGAGCTGATGTGGGCTGAGTGGTGAGCCCATCACTTTCCTTTTTTTTATACATAATGATTTATCATCCTTCTCAAAAGTGCATTTTTCATTTGTTTGTTCTGTATATATGATGTTTTTATCAATTATTTGGCATCCCTATGATATTTTAGGTAACAGGCTCAAACTAATTCGAGCCCATGAAAATGTTGTTGGGCCCAGAGCTGTATGCAGGCTGGTTGGGCCCAAGTAAGTGTTTTTATTTGGTAGAATAGAAGTGAAAATTGACCTACAAGCTGACTCAACTCAATTTATAATATATATTTAATTTTTATTTCTTTTAGTAGCTCAAATTAAACTAATTCTACTCTTTTCACAGTCAAAGCTCTTCAAACGGTGTGCATTTGGATATTTGCCACCAAACCCTAAAAATTAGCCTATTTTAGACACACAACAAAATAAACTTGGTCCCCAAAGTCTTTGTACAATTGTACATAATTAGCTTTGGTACACGTTAATACCAGTGACGTGTCCCCTCAGTTTCATCACAGGAAAAAAAAAAAGCTTTTTCATTTTCACTTTACATACAGATTAATACTTGATCTTTAGCTGAGAGGACATATAATTGCAACTTAAAAAAAAAATACTTAATCTAGAAGAACAACTATAATTAACCTTTGATACGGACCAAAATAATTGTACGTGAAACTATGTGGTGAACGTGGCTATTCGTGGAAAGCGACCTCATTTCCTAGGGAGGGTACCCCTGGGAGGTGAGCGAGCTGTGATAATTCGAGTGTATGGTTTTGTGAAGAGTATGATAATTGGAGTGTATGGTTTTGTGAAGAGTAGCGACCTTTAGTATGGGGATGGCTTTTCATACAGGGTCGCGACCTCTTGTAATTTGGGCTGGGTACTTGAACCCGATTTGTGGATCTAATATATGTGAATCATTATGGGCCTGGTGGGCTGTGTGCCCCGGCTTAATTGGGATATCTATGGAGAAGTTTGTTGTTTATGGGAACTTGCCATAAATAAGGAGTCCACATTGAGAGACGATTGTGAGAATCCCGGTATAAAAGAAATTCTTATCATGAAAGGTAACCCTATATGTTCGAATTCTTCTCCTGCCCCTATAAAAGTCTTTGGCTTCTTTCTTGAGGGTTAATGCTTGTTTACGCATTTATTATCTGAGTGCACTAATATTATTCGCTTATTAACTTAAGCGTCAGAGGGCCTTAACGGGCTCGAAATTCGGCCCGTTCTAGGCGCTGTTTTGCAGGAAAACGAGATCGCTGTGAAGATTACGGATTTTTTGGAGGTCGCTGTATCGCATTTGGAGGCTTTTTAGGTCACTGATCTCTACTTTTGAGGTTAGTACCCCCTTTATTTGGTAGTTCAACTTTTTGGACTCATCAACCTTTTTTCACATAAAGTACCTACCTTGTTAATATTTAATTTACCTCACTTTTGACGGGGGCTTGTTCCTAACTCACAATAAATAATTATTTCCCCACCTTTTTTTGTGTATAGTTTAAGAGGAATTAGATGGAAGAGAATATTTTGTAAATAAGTGAAAAGGATATAGAGTACAAAAGCATAATTTTGTATCTTCTTAAGTTATAAAATAAATAATTTTTGAACCTCAATCAAATGGCACTATCTATGAATTATATGAACACTTTTGTACTGTTTAGTTTATAGTTGTAACCCGTCAATGTCTGTTCTGAACACATATTACGTGTTGCTACTATAGAGTTCAAAAATATATATTAGGCATTGTTACATCAATTGATAACAAAAGGGTGGATCCTAATTTATAGTATGAGAATTAATTTTATCAAACTTATCTTCTAAAAGTAACAAAATTGTCTTTATTATTATTATTATTATTATTATTATTATTATTATTATTATTATTCATGAAATATCTTTGAGTTGAGGCTACATACTCTGTAAATAATTATGCAATTATTTTGTGTTCACCTTTTAATTTCTGTTATGTGTGTGAATTTATTCAAAGTATAAATATTAGAATACCATGACCCATATCACTTGTCTTACCAGCTGCAACGTGACAGCTCGACTATAAATAAATTATTACAAAAAAGAAGATGGGTAACCCTTCGCATAACTTTATTATTAATAATAATAATAATAATAATAATAATAATAATAATAATAATAATAATATAGCTATCCTCATTTTGGGCAATTTTTCTTCAATTGAGTTTCCCAATTTTGTTTGGCTTACTTAAAAAAACACACAATATTTTAGTGAAGAAAAAAATTTGCACAACACCCACTGCCCTAAAGGAGCTTCGCACCAACAAAAGATTAATAAATAGTAGCATTGTGTATCATCTTGCTACGTGTCCCATATTCAAGCAACATACCCAGACCATTGATTTATCAATTACATCAAATCATAATTAACCATTATCTTATTGTCAACCTTAATGAATCAAGATTATTAGGTAGCATCAATTAAACTTGACGTGTCACCCGATGAGTAAACATTCCTTTAAAAAGGATAGTTCATTTTGATTCGCCTTACGATTTTATTCTAAAATATGGTGACTTTTGAGGGGCAACAATTAATATAACTTGGGAATGGAGTTTTTTTTTTTGTTTTTTTTTTAATTCAGTTTATAAAAGAATTGCATATGTAAATAGAAATAATATAATAATCGTGAATATAATGTGATATAAACTAGTGAATAAAGAGACATTTTTAAAAAATTTAGGGGGCACGGTTTTTAGATTTTAATATATTTATATAATATATATATAATTTTAATAATTATATGAAATAATCAGTTCACTCATCCATACGAAAATAACCCAATATACAATTTTTGTGTAGCCCAAAATAATAGCCCACTTTTCATTAATATAGTTTGATATTAATCAGTTATATATGCATAGCAATTAACAATTTGCAAGAGTGTATAAATGATACTCCCTCCGTCTCAAAATAATGGTCATGCGGTTGATTTCACACATATTAAGAAATGAGTAGTTTATATAGTTAAGTCATTAATCTAATTAGTGTTTTCCAATTATACCCGTCTTGAATTTATTAATATCAGTTAATGCTTATAGAAATCAGTGTTGGAATTAGTATATTTGTTATTGGAATAGTACGATTTTATATTGTAATCATCAATTTTCAATTTACCATGTAGAAAATTAGTATTTCAATAATATTAATTAAAGGTATGTGTGGAAATAAAAATTTAATGATATGTTAAATTTAGTAATTAGACTATTTGTGTGGAACAAAAATGGAATACTGTACGATTTTTGTGGGACGGAGGGAGTATTAACTAGAATTATGTATATGGAACGGATAGAGCACATATTTGTTTGATTTGGTTTTAATGTTTTTTAAACTTCTATATCAAGCTCCAATTAAGGAGCGTTGGTCAATTTTTTTATTTTTATTTTTATTTTTATTTTACATGTTTCCAATGTTTGTCTAATTAAGGAGCGCTGATAGTCTGATCAAGCTAGTTTATTGGAACATTACGATTGTTTTAGTTCCAAAATCATGTAAGAATTTATTTATTTTTTCAATTATGTGGATGGCAAATTGCACGATGATTAATTAATAGAGAAAGGTTTGAAATTCATGTCAATATACACAAATGGGCTACCTAGGACTAATGTATTAATGACCAAGAACCAAGGCCATCCCCACCTATTCTTCTATTTAATTCTATAAAATAATAATTAAAATAATATAAAAACAACTTGTCTCCTTTAACATTTTTATTAATTATTCTATAGACACGTGGTCAAATGATATTATTCGCACTTTTATAAAAATGCTGATTATACCAGAAGTTGAATTTTGGGGTTTATAAAGCTTTGAATTTGAATTTGATTATTTCTTTAGTAGTAAAATCTTTATTTGATTTGTGTTTTATTATAAGATTTTTATAGTGTAACATGTGAAATTGTATTTTTCTTATTACTCAAAATGTATTTTTCATTTCTTATCTATTTGAGTTTAATAAAAATAAGTAACAACGTGCTAAATTATTTATACTCATGTTAAAAACAATTCCAAAATTCCAAAACATTATTATATAAATTCTTACCGAATTATAATCATATTACTAAATGCATTAATTTCTTACATATTATCTTCCAAACTCATGTAAAATAGTTTAATAAGAGAAATTTTTATTAAAATGGTAACATAGAATCCACAATTTCGTGATATATTATATGTATTAAGTATTAAATAATATCAATGATAATATTATTTGACAAACATTTATATGAGACCGTTTTGTTTGTGATACATCGATATTATAAAAAGTATGTGAAAATGATTTGTTTGTGGTACATTCATAATATAATAAGTTGTTTTTTTTTTTTTAATTAAAGCAAGCCCAAGCCCGAAAGGCTAAATAAAAGGATGGGCTGGCCCAAGTTTTAAAACAAAACAAGTCCAAGTCTTTATTCTAAATTGGTTTTTGGGTTGGCCCAATATAAAAATAAAAACAAAACTTTTAATTTAATAAAAGACAACGGCCCAATAACTTTAAATGGTTTATTGGGTCGACCCAATTTTAAATTAAAAACCCCATTGGAATTAAATTATTTCTCACAAACGATAA
>BMAC01001041.1:141148-159048 GCA_014905375.1 Phtheirospermum japonicum | reverse complement strand
TTACTCAAAATGTATTTTTCATTTCTTATCTATTTGAGTTTAATAAAAATAAGTAACAACGTGCTAAATTATTTATACTCATGTTAAAAACAATTCCAAAATTCCAAAACATTATTATATTAAATTCTTACCGAATTATAATCATATTACTAAATGCATTAATTTCTTACATATTATCTTCCAAACTCATGTAAAATAGTTTAATAAGAGAAATTTTTATTAAAATGGTAACATAGAATCCACAATTTCGTGATATATTATATGTATTAAGTATTAAATAATATCAATGATAATATTATTTGACAAACATTTATATGAGACCGTTTTGTTTGTGATACATCGATATTATAAAAAGTATGTGAAAATGATTTGTTTGTGGTACATTCATAATATAATAAGTTGTTTTTTTTTTTTTGATATTTTAACACATTTTATGATTGTCATATATCAACTATATTTAATTTAATTCGTAATATTTTAAATATATTTTATGATACTTATTAGACAAAATAATATCAGCCTCGGCATGATATTCAGCTGCATTAGTAAACATTTTGCGGTAAAATCAAACTCCTTACTGGCATAATATACATGATATTAGTGTTTTTTTTTTTTTTTTTTTTCAATTTGAGACACATGAGATTGTCCATTCATTTACTAAATAGCAAGATGATAATATAGTTGGACAAAATGATAGAAGGATATATACTTTTGAACTATAAGCAAAATCCCTATGACTTGTATAAGTAACATTTTAGATATTCTAGAAAACTTTGTTAAATGTAAGAACTCTATTACAGTATCTCTGACCATATCAGCAAAGCAATCTGTGTTATCCATGCCAAGATGAAAATTGTATAGATATGTTAGACCTTACTTTGGAAAGAAGAAATTTGAATGATTGAATACTCGATTGATTAGATTGAGATATAATATAAAACTAATTTTTAATAAAAAATTGCATTGGGAATTGTTATTTCGAAACGGATTACTTTTTAAAAGAAAAAGAAAAAGAAAAAATCTAACAGATAATTGATGAAAACTGTGTAACAAACTTGACAAAGATGAGATGATCCGTGGCCTCTCCTGCGCCATAACTTCTTCGTACACGTGTTGTCTCATAAATACTCGAGACACGTGTTTGTGTCTTGATCCGATACATGGTACACACGCGTCCCTCTCATTCCGCTGTCTCTCCTATTAGTAAGAAGATAGTATGTATCAGAGTGATCAATTTAACCTTGTATTAGCACACAATCGCGTATCATACGGTTTTTTAATATTACAATATATATATATATCTAAAATTTTATACCTAATATAATTTTTTAAATATACATCCCAATATAATTTCAACACTTTCACTATTATTATTGTCGATTATAATTTATTATTTAGTAAAGTCAAAATTTATACCATTAAATTTCACTATATACTTTAGAAAAATGCATAGACAGTAACAAACAAATTACTTCGAGAAAAAAAACAACACTCAAATATATAATCGTCAAGAGAAATAAGAATATTATCAGACATTCTCAATAATGCATCGATAAAAATTATATCAACAAGCATATTTTGAGTTACAAGTATAACTAAAGTTCATCCAACATATGAATTATAATCGTCGTAATCAACTAAAGTTCATCCAACATATGAATTGTAGTCGCCTTCAATAGAAAATTTATTTAGTTGTGTTTGCGTGTCCAAAATTAACTGAATATCCGAATTTAAAATTATTATGAAGAATTTATTATTGTAACATAATTGACCGAACCCAAATTAAATTTGTGAAAAATTAATAATGTACTATTATGTAAAATGATAATTTATTAATGGTGAACATTTTATTATATTAAACTTTTATCAATTATTTACCTATTTATTGGGAGTGTTTTATTCAAATAGATTTTAGATACGTTGTAGCGATGTTTTTATATTGGAATATGGATGAATTGAAAATTGTGGAGATGGATATGTGTTAATTTTGTTTTAGGCAACACTCTTACGAACGGATTATCCGTTAGGCCAAAATTTATACCAATATATTATATATTATATTATAAAAACCAATACATTATAATAAAAAACCAATTCATTATACTATAAAAACCAATACATCTTTGCCTTTTGTTTTTATGTTGGAACAAGGGAGGGGAAGGAAATTGTTTTAATCAAATAAATCTTTTATATCCTTGTGTTTATGTTGCAATAAGAGAGAGGATGAAAAATTATAGGTTTATTTATTGTTTATTTTAAATCAGGTAATGTTTTTATTTAAAATGAACATTTTTATTCTATTAATGGAAGTAAAAAATGGAAACATTTTTATTCTTAATATAATTTTGATCTTAATATATTCAATAAATAATTTTTCCTAGAATTTTCATTGAAATATAAATACTAAATAATCTTTTCTAAGATTTTCATTAATGTCCATCTAATATTTGGAAAAAAATTGTAAAAGTTTCTAATCAACATTTTATAAATTTCAGATTTAAATTATTAACTTTATTCAATACCTTGTAATTTTTTTTTCCTCATCCCTCCTATGAAGCTAATGATTAATTTATTTGGTTATTGATGATTTTTTTTCTCAAATAATTGTTTAGATAGATTCACAAAAATTCATTAATAAACAAGGGAAAATGAGAGAAAGAAAAGAAATTGCAAAAAAAACGAAAAATATACGTGTACACTTAATTAGTAATATAGGGTGGATTTTCTGATGTATTTTATTTTGGGAGAATTGATCTTATGTTTGTCTCTTATTTATTATACGTTAAAACAACCTCATCAGAGCTTTCACATTCGAATATCATGTTATGCAATTCTTATATCAAGCATAAAATATTAAATCTTAATTTTAAATAAAATTATAAGGCTGTATGGATAAAACAACATGAACTATTATGAAAGTTTGGTAATAACAATTTTGTTATTAAAATGATGCAACAATAAGAATTTCTTTCGGAACACACAAAACTCGCATACTTTTTTTTTTTTATAAAATAATAAAATATGTTTTTGTCGAACAATATCAACTAGCAGTAAAAGCAGAAAAAGTGTTGGATTTTTGTTTGAACAAAGCAGATTTCTTTGTCGCACATTCATGCCATAGTGAGATGTATGACATAAAATCTATTGTTTTTAGAAATAAGTTGGATCTTCTACATTTTTAAAGCGGCACACTTTTGTTAAATTATATAACCATAAGACAAGTCCCCTTAAACTATATTTAAAAACAATGTAAATACAAAAGAAACCCCAAAATAAACTAAAACTAGAATTCTGAAATATTAAAAAAAATAAAAAATCATCATAGTCAACTGAAAAACTCTAAGAAAAACCAAGTTAAATAAAAAAGGAACCGTAAGAACTACTAATAAAAAGAATTGAAAAATCGAATGCACTCCGCTATGGGACTAATTAATTTCTGTCTTAAAAAAAAAAAAAGGGAAAATTGTCAAATAGTACTCCCGGTGGAGGTCCATTTGTCAATTAATTCTCCATCCAATTTTAAGTCAAATAGTACTTACTTTTACCAAATAGTCCAAAATTGTATTAAAATAAATAATAATAATAATAATAATAATAATAATAATAATAATAATAATAAAATGGGGTCACCTGCTGCCGCCGAAGCCGGAAAATTTTCAGGCGAGATTTTTTTTAACCCAACAAATATAAAGTTAGCCACCAGCCGGCTGGAAAATTTTCCGGCCACCGAAATTTTTTTTCGGTCACATTTTTATTTCCTAATCATTTGAAAATATTTTTCGGCTGCCGGAATTTATTTTCGGCGTTTTTTTTTTGCCCATAATTTCTTACTGTATGTCTGACTTTCTTACTACATGTTCATAGAGTCAGTGCAGTCAATTTTTTTTTCAACCCAAATATTTTTCTTACTGTATGTCTGCATTTTTTACTATATGTATTTATTTCTTACTATATGTCCAAACATTTTTTATTTAATGTCCAAAAAATAATTCCGATCACCGTAAATATTTCTTACTATATATCCGAATTTCTTACTATATGTAACAATTTTTTTATTTAATGTTCAAAAATTCATATTGGATGACAAAAAATATTTTATTTGATTGCAAAAGTTTCTTACTTTGATGTGCAAATGTTGTTATGTATTTTTTACTTATTACACACTTTTTTTTTTTACTTATTACACACATTTCTTTTGCCAAAAAAAATAGAAAAAGAAATTCTTGCTTAATAGCAAATTATTATTATGTAATTTCTTATTTAATACAAATTATATATTATTTTATAGTAAAATTTCATACTTTATGTTCAAAAAATTAATAAAGTTTCTTACTTTATATCCTTTAAAGTAGAAAGTTTGTTATTTTATATTCGAAAAGGTAGGAAAAGTTCTTATTTTATAGATTCTTACTTTATTTTCTAAAATAAAAAGAAAAAAATCTTACTTCAGTGAAAATCTCATATTTTATGTATGAAAAAGTAAGAAAATTTCTTATTAAAAATTTCTTGCTTTACAGTTAGATTATAACTTTATATTTGTTGGGCAAAAAAAAAAAAAATTCTCGCCGGAAATTTTTTCGGCGGCAGGCGGCGACGGTGGGGGTGGCCGACGGGAGATGGTGGTGTATTATTTATTGATATTATTATTATTAGGGGTAACCTTGTAATTATATATTTGTGGTTGGATTATTAGACATTTTGTATAATTAGTCTTAGTATTTGACAAAAATATTTTTTCCTATGTAGTATTTGGCAATTGCCCCTATATTTTAAGTGTTTGCAAGGATACATATTTGAATGTTATTTCGTGTTATAATATTTGATTTAGGATTTAGAATTATTTTTAGTAAATTTATTATTATTTTTATTATGTATATATATGTATTTATTTTATTAATTAAAAAATATCCAAATAGCTCACGCATGTGCAATGATATTTACGCTATGCAATGCTGGACCAAAACATGACGCATTGTGCTATGAGCATTTGAAAACACCGGGATTAAGTTTAAATTCTTCTTATGAAAATAGTTTAATTCACACACACACACACACACACACACACACACACACACACACACACATATATATATATATATATATATATATATATATATATATATATATATATNGGTGGGGGTGGCCGACGGGAGATGGTGGTGTATTATTTATTGATATTATTATTATTAGGGGTAACCTTGTAATTGTATATTTATGGTTGGACTATTTGATATTTTGTATAATTAGTTATAATATTTGACAAAAATATTTTTTTCTATGTAGTATTTATGAGCTATACATTGTATTCAGAGAGCTCATAATATTCTCCATCTATTTTCTTTTAAAGTTTATCACACACTTTTAAATAAACTAAAAATGCCAGACATCTTACAAGATGTTGATGAGTTTATACATTCTTAAGATTGGGTAACCATTGCCAAATTATTCAATTATGAAGTTTATTATTTATTTATTCAGTTATGTAAAATGATATTAATTTAAATTGATTTATATGCATTAAAAGTTAAGTGAAAAATAATCAATTAAAAATTTACACTCAGGAAACTCTATTTTTTTTAATTCTCTTTCTGGAAGAAAAAAAAGAAAGGAAATAACCTCTTCTTTGTCTTAGACAAACAAATAAATGTATCATTAATATTAAATGGAAACATTACAATAAACTATTGTTTGACAAATATCATATCAACGAATCAGCTGCTAATTTTAATAAAAGCACATAAAAATATAAAAATAAATTAATTTGAACAATGAAAAACACAGACATATATTACTGAAAACACATTCCAAACGACACCAACACACTATTTATTAAGTTAAACTCCATTATTAAAGTAACACACACATGTAAATAAAGTACACTTGTAATTGTTAATTTGTAGGTGTATGGTTTTGAAAATAAATATCAGTAAAATGATGTTGCTTTCGCTGTTACAATCACCGACACTAATATCAACCAATTTCAGAGTAATAAACAGCAATTCTAGAAAACAGATGTTAAGAACGACGTTAACAGCATCAAAACTAACATCAGACAAAGTTAAAAACGTGCAGCGGGATAAATATAAAAAAAATAGTTTGAACACATCAATTTAAATTCCGTTCACAAGTAAAAGTACTTGTGAACTTGGGTGTACAAACCCAAAAACTATATTACTTTTATTTGTTTAAGATCAATACAAAACGATAAGAAGTAATATATGAAAACTAGCGTACCAAACATGATACTACATACTTGTCGCCTAGATGAAAGATCTCCTCCGTTGGTCACGCAATTTCGAAAACCTTCTTGATCTCGGACAGTGGCTCCAAGTAGTTATCTTGCTTGTGTTCTTCCTTGTATTGCGTCGCCTGCTGCTTCTCTTTCTTGCGTCTAAAAATCGTGTTAAAGTCTTCGTCTCTTGTCTTAAATAGACAATTCTAGAATTTTATACTTGGTAAACAAGTAAAACAAATTCTAAATATAATCTTGGAAACTAAATAAAATCCTAGACACAGATTAGAGTCCTAATTTATTTTGTGCCCAAAAAAGACAAACAACTAAAATAAGAATTATTATCAAGAATAAATTCCCAACAATAATAATACTGAAAAAGATGGTTTCCCAAGTTGAAAAAAAAAAGAACTATTTGGGACCTCTTAGTTTTCCAATGTTTTTATATTTAAATGACTAAACATAAATATACCCAAATAGGATCGACGAATCATTAAATCTCAGTTGAATCAATGAATCCGAGCTCGAGACTAATCTAAAAAAAAATAAAAAATCTAATTTTCGTATTCAATTACTGATATAATATTGTAAAGCTTTTAACGTAGATGAAGTTTTTATACTGAGCGTGGATATTTCTACCTGAAAATTTTACGAATTCAACCATTATTTTAAACTTAGAGTATTCGAATGAAAATTTTAATTTGTGTAAAAAACATTAAACGACTTTTATTTTGGATGAGGAGTAATTATTAGATCATTATTCCTTAACCAATTTTTTTTTATTTGTTTGCATGTAATTATAAACATTCACGCATATATTCAATTTAAATAAGTCTATTGAATATAGATTTATTATCACCTCTTATTCTTCCACTTCTAAAAAAAAAAATAAATAAATAAAAAAGAATGACAACTTGAGATACGAGTGTGAACAGTGAATTAAAAGAGGACCTGAATTGTGACCTCTAATTGTTGACCTAGTTAGTGTACTCTTAACTCTTGTGTATCATGATGATCAGCAAGAGAAGAGAAGAAGGTGTACCAAATGATCCGGTGTGTCCAACCGTAGAGTAGCCTACCCCAATCTTTTACTCTTGCTGTCAAAACACCTTTCGTTAGAGACACCACCAAAAAGGGGCCAATCCAGACAGACCCACGTGTCGCCCTATCTCTCCCTCTCTCACTCACTGCCACCTGTCCTTCCCCAATCCTTGCTCTACTCTCTACTCCTACCAATCCCCTCCAAATAGTAACTTGTGTAGCCCGTCCAAGAAAGTTTTATATATTATGACCAAAATATTCTCAATTCCTAATTTATACTATTATATCCAAATACTATTTCATCCCAAATGATGTGATTAATATGTTGTATAATTTTATTTTTTCATGTACACATTTCTAAACACCAATGTTAGGGTAGCATCAAATGAAACATAAAAAATTAAAATTTATATTTGATTTTATTTTTTATGGTAACTCTTATACAACAATCTTTTGTGTGTTTTTTAAACCGCGGAATAAGAAATAGAATGTTATTTTATTACAAAACAAAGGTCATTTTAGGCATTCTCTGTTTTTCTCCTCTTCAAAGAGAGCGCTCTCGTTTTTTTCTTCTTTTCCTCCTCAGTTGCTGTTGGTTTCGTTTGCCTCTTTCTTTCTCTCTCTCTCTCCCACTTAACATACACTCTCTGTAATGTCTCTCTTTCCCCTTCCTTTTGCTATTTTTATTGACTTCTATTGAAGTCTTTGCCGTTTATAACAGAACCCAGCTTTCTCTTTTTTCATTTCTCACTCTGGATTTATTTATTTCAAGTCTCAATCTTAATTATATAGTTTTTTAATTTTTTTCCCTCTGCAGCGGGTTACTGTTTCAATCTTGCTCAAAAAATAAAATAAAAATCCAATCTTGCACCTTTAATTTCTAAATATGCAGCTAAAGAACAGTTTTTCGCATCTGGGCTCGTGCAAATCAGATCATGAACTGCTTAAACATGCAGATAAATTCCCATGTTCTTAATTTAAACACCTCTATAGTATTTCTATTCGCATTTTTTTTTTCTTGTTTTTTGTTTTTAATTTTATCTTTCTCTTATCCTATGGGGGATGGTGAAGATATAAACAAAACCTCAAAAACATACGAAATGGAGAACCTTTCTTTGAACATCTCATCCAGCTCCTCTTCCAGAGACCTCCTGCAGCGATTCATGGTCTCCCCGAGCGATCTCGGCCCGAAAGAAGACGAAAACGAGGAGGTCGAGTTGAATCTCGGGCTCTCATTAGGGGGCCGATTCGGTGTGGACAGGACCACCAACAAACTGATGAGGTCCTCCTCCGTTGCCACCTACCTTCCCGTGCCGAGAGACGACAGCACCGACGCGGGGGGCTCCCAGGCGCCCCCGCCGCCGGCTCCGCCGGCGCCGGCGCACCCCGGGTTGGCGAGGACGTCGTCTCTGCCGGTGGAGAGCGAGGAGGAGTGGAGGAAGAGGAAGGAGATGCAGAGCTTGAGGAGAATGGAGGCGAAGAGGAGGAGGAGTGAGAAACAGAGGAATATGAAGAGTGAGAAAGCGGCGGGCGGCGGCGGCGGGGGGAGCTCGAGCGTGGAGGATAGGAGGGAGGTTGAGGTGGGTCCGAGGGGAGGCTGGAGAGGGAGAAGTCTTTGCCGGCGGGGATGAGGCGGCCGCCGGGGGGTTTGATGAGGGTGGGGTCGCAGTCGAGTCTGGCGATATGGGCGGCGATGGCGAAGGGGAAAGAGAGCTGTTTGGGGAGACAAGGGTCTTTCGACTCTATTGATTTGGAGAGTAAAGCTCTACAAGGTTATTTTATTTTATTTTATTTTATTTATTATTATTTTGATTGGGTTGATTTTGGATTTTGATTGTGGGACTTGGTGAAATATATGTTTGGATTTTTTTGGTCAGTTTTTTTTTTTTGTCTGTGTTTCTTGGGTTTTTACTTTTTACCACTTTTTTGTGACTTCTTGTTTGTTTTCATGATCATAATTTAAAAACAAAAAACAAAAAACATATTTTGTTGGGATTTTGTGAAGTTTAAGATCATTAGTCAATATGTTTGGCGAATTTGATGAGCTTTTCTGTTGCTATTAGTCTTGTAGGGTGATTGATTGATTAATTTGGAACAGTTTCGAACCTTGCTATCTCCAATTGTTCTTCATGAGATGTGCTTTTTTTTTTTTTTTTTTAGTATGAAAATCACGATTCATTTTTATTATTTGGTTTTTTCTTAATTCTGTTTGTTAATACTCCTTCCACATGTTTAAGAACTGTTTAAGGTATCAATTGATTGATATTTTGTTTCGCTTTTGCTTTCGTAGAGTTATGTTTTTAATTTCTGCGAATATGCGTTTGATGTTAGCCAAGTTTAGTAGAGATAATAAGGCTTAAGCCGATGCAAAATATGAATTGTTCCGATATCCTGTTACACCAAGATTCAAAATGGGAACAAGTGTTTTAGCTTCTTCTTTAGAACTCATATGTTTTCACAATAATCTTTGCTGTTACCAGGTAATTTTTGGTTAATTACAAAAACTACTCCCAAGTTTTAGTCTAATTGCAGAAAAACCCCAACATCTTTCAAAATTACAAATCTTGTACTTAAACCAAACCTCAAGGGCACTTTATGTTATTTTTAAACTCTTACTAATTATTATATATCTGTCATCAGGACCAAGTGGTGAACTCAGCCCAGGCAGCATCCAATCCTTACCAGAAGGAAGCAACCAAGAAACCGGCTCCCCGGCAGCGAGACCGGCCCGACCCGACATGGAGGGCCCGTCTAAGACCCCAAAAAACCGAGGAGGACCGGAAATCGGGATAAGCGCGTTGGAGGACATGCCTTGCGTTTTCACGAGCCCCAACGGGCGTAGGGTCGACGGGATACTTTACAGGTACGGGAAAGGCGAAGAGGTTAGAATCATGTGTGTGTGCCACGGAACCTTTCACTCGCCGGGCGGGTTCGTCAAGCACGCGGGTGGGCCCGACGTGGATAACCCGCTCAAGCATATCGTGGTGAACCCTAATGGGCCCCCTATGATGTGATGATGATCGTGGTGAAAAGTATATGTCGATCTGTCGACATAAAAACGGAGAGTAATAGCGCTTTTTTTAAATAACTCATGTTTGTTTTACATGAGAAGTAGTCATGCAAATGGGAACAATTTTGGATGATGTTTTTGGAGAATGTGTTGAGGATAAACAATTTAGAGGCATAGTTTGTGTATATATTTTGGCATAAGTTGCATTACTTTTATTTGATGAGATGTTTTTTTGTTTTGTTGAAAATTGATCATATGCTGTGTTTGATTAGTAGATAACTTGATTTAGGTTACAGGGGCTGGAAAAGGATTTTGCAGTGAATGGTTACTTATTATTTCATTGGGATCTCGTATCAACCATGGGGTTAATTTGCATGCATATTTTCGTTTCTGGTTCAATTTGCTAGGTAAATGTTGTGTACATGTACATATAAGATCATGATATTATTATTGTTTAGGTAAATATAACGCGTATATAAAATAATATGTTATTGTTAATGAAGGAGTTAGGACAGAAACATGGGCAAGGCTGAATGATTTTTCTAAAATGAAATTTAACAAGTCTATTATTATTATTTTTCTTATTTTCTAAAATTATTTGAATTAATGCGGGATTGATTGAGCTAGATGATTTTTAGTATATATCATATAAATTTACTATTTTTTCAAACACTGTTTGTCTAGTGGATTTAAAAAAAAAAGGAATCTTGTACGAGTTCATTAAGTTTATATTATTTATATTTTAAACAGTTCTCGGACGAAAACGGGTCTATGTAAGACCCTGTTTGGCCCTCATTGTCTCCGCTGGTTTGGGGGAAATTGGAAAAATTGTCATGTAACTACGAGGTTTAGCAAAAATAAGGCCATGCAAAAATCACAAAGGGTATAGTAAAAGTTACGGGTTGTTTGGGGCGAAATTGCAATATTAAGTGCTGTAACAATTAGATTTTGCGAAAAAACTAAAGGGCTATATAAATCACGTTTCGCCAAAAGGGAAAAGAAAAACATTTCTAGATAACAAGACATTCTATTTTTCTTTTTCTTTTTTTTTTTTTTGAGGGAAAGAATTGCCGGGAAATTGAGGGCTTAATAGTTAAAAAGATACATATTTCCTTATTCGCCTACGTAGGCGCCTTGCGGTTATTGAATCAAATTTACAGATTTACAGTTTTAGTATTCATTCATTTCAAGGACGTTTGCCATGCAGTGCAGACAAAAAGCTGACTAGCTAGTATCTAGAATTGTTTTTGTAAAATTCTTATCAGTTTATTATGAATAATTTAAAATTGAAAAGTGCAGTACAAATGACGAAAAGTAACCAAGTATGTAGATAATTTTAAAGGATTTGAGCTAGTTTACAGATAAATCCAGCTGAAAAAAAATTTAAAAAAAAAAAAAAAAGACGACTCTGCTGGGGATCGAACCCAGAATCTCTGGTTTCGTAGACCAGCGCCTTATCCATTGGGCCACAGAGTCGGTATGTACATGATTCTAAAGAATAATTATAAATCAATACTTGAGCTAATTACAGATAAATCCAGCTTAAAAGAAAAGACGACTAAGTAGATTAAATTTGTTACCAGGGCCCTACCGGGTTCGAACCGGTGACCTCTTGATCTGCAGTCAAATGCTCTACCACTGAGCTAAGGACCCTTTTGTTGAAAAATGTAACATGTAATTAAATATTTCTTTGCTTATTTATTCTATGAATACACCTCGTTTCGAGCTTAGTAGCTGTAAGCTATAGCTGTTAATTATAATAACCATGATCATTCTTTCAACGTTTTTACACTTTGAAAATTAAAATATTTTTTTTCTTCAACTATCAATCGAAAATGTGCATGCTTTTTAATTTGTAATATTCGCAAGCTGGATGGAATTTTCGAAGGTTCCAAAGCCGCAAAGTTTAAGTTGATAGCTTGGATGTGATTTTTTTTTTTTAATTCAACTTCAAAAAACAAAAAAAGAAAAGAAAATTCGAAAATTTAGTACCAAATCAAAATTTCTAGGTACCGTTACTTTAAAATATTTTATCCCGTTAAGGTCAAGTTAATTTTATTAATTAATAAATTATAAATAGGAATTGACCGTACTGCCCCTAAATAAAATTTTTGTGCCGTTTTGTGTGGAAAACAAGTATTAACTTAAACAAATCCAAAAAATTAACATGAAACTTTTCCAACAAATTCTAAAAAAAATGAACCTGGGAAATTGTGTGAATTATAATAACGAGTGGAACTAATCAAGTAGTATGAAACGAATGAATGTCACTATTATCACTAAATATTAAGTATGGAATTTTAAAATTGTGCAGGATAAAATTCTATGAAATTTTAAAAATTCATAGAATATGGAACTCAATCATGCGTTAACTAAAAAACAGGTATGAAATTCTTCCGAATATGGTATATATACGAAGAGGGAAATTTCATGAAAGAAACTCAATCATACTCCATTCACATACTAAATGGAATGAGATTCAATCAAATCCCGTAACTAAAACAAATCCCAAGTTAGTATGAAATTTTAAAAAGAAAATATGAAATTCGAACTATTTGCGTATGATTTGGAGTGTTGAGAAGTATAAGGGCGAGATTTGGGAGATTATTTGAAAAAGAGAATTTGTTTTTCGTGAAATTAGGGATTCATAGAAGATGGTATGTATTAGTTTAGTTCAGGGTAAATTTGTAATATATGTGTAGGAGATAAATATAGAAAATATATGAAAATCGTTTGGTTTA
The DNA here is from genome assembly GCA_014905375.1 of Phtheirospermum japonicum. NCBI lineage: Eukaryota > Viridiplantae > Streptophyta > Magnoliopsida > Lamiales > Orobanchaceae > Phtheirospermum > Phtheirospermum japonicum. The sequence continues at coordinate 146,024 of BMAC01001041.1, read as the reverse complement.
AATGGAATATGATTCTTTTCTTTTGGCCTAATTGGTCAAAGCCCCAAATTTATATTTGTTTATAAAATAAAAATACACAAGTCAACTATTTCCAATTTTTTTCTCTATTATATTTATACAATTTTTAGAAAAAACAAATTACCAACAGGCTTCACCCTACAAATTTCACTATTCATGTAACTTTAATTACATTTTCATTTTTTATATCACTATTCATATCACGAGCATATTTTGTGGAAGTTTTGACACGAGTGAGCAAAAATTGAACAAAATTAAGTCTATTGCTAAAATTATTATAGTTTTAGTGGTCAATTATGAGCCTAAGCAAATTTTAAAAATTAATAAGCTGATGATTAGATATTATTTCATTTCCTTTTGTTTTTATTTAGATAATGATAAAAAAAAAATAGGGAGTCAATTTTTTTTTATGAAATATTAGTGATTAAATATAACTTGTATATTTCTTGGTAAGTTATTGAATATAAAATTATTTGGTAAACACTTCTTTAGATAGACCACCAATAATGGTCCCTGAGTGTGGCTGGTTTTTAGTTATAAGATCGAGTTACGCTCATTCTCCTTATGGACCAAGCTATCCACCTGTCGTGTCTTGGGATTTAGACTATCGCAAAGATAAGTTGCCCTACCCTAGGTGCCTTGTAGGCGGGAAATAGGGGTTTGTGTGTATCCAAACTTTTCTTGTCCCATCCCAAAAGATCGTGTCAGCTTAAATCCAGCTTTTCGTGTCGTATTGTATCTCATCAATACTTGATTTCCTTCACACTTTGCTTTGATTTTCCCTTTTCTTTTCTCTTAAGTATTTCTAAAATCCTTCTTGCAAAAAACCTTCAATCATGTCAGCATCCTCCAACAATTTTAATTGTACTACGATCAGCACAAAGACTCACTCGGGAGTGAGTTGATCGTTTTTGAGAATACTTTCACTGATATCAACGACATGGACTGGGATTCTTTTACCGGTGATGCTACCGCCGATGCAATGCCCCCGATAGAGACTATTACTCCGCTTCCAGCCGTAAAGGTAAGGGAAAAGTGGAGGGTTCCTCGAAGCCTCCTCCTATTTCCCAGCACGCCAACCCAGTTCATGGGTTTATAGATGAGGCGTTGAGCCAGCGGTGGCGCTCAGGGGTCTCTGGATTGCGACCCTAATTCTGCTTCCTAAAAAAGAAGGGCTTCTTCGGGCTCCCCCGCAGGTGATCGGGCGCGGTTCCCTTTGTGTGAAGTGCTTAAGTCAATTTTCCAGACGATCGAGTATCCCAGTAATTTCTAACAAAAGGGGTTCACGGAGTTGATGGAGACTTACTAAATCCCAAATACATTTATTTTTTTGCTCCTTATCCAAGCGATCGGGATTATGGTGCCCCGGATAGTTGTGCAGCTCTTTACGAAGAGTGCTTGAAGTTCGGTTATTGTTGCTACTTCCATGATTCCTCTCTGGTGGTTGGCCCTATGGGGTTTGGAACCTTGGGCAAGTTCATCCTTTTTTCTGGGCCAGGATCCTTAACATGTATGTGATTTTCTGCCTCATGGGGTGCGAAACACCAACGTTTGAGGAGATCGATTGGCTTTTCAATGGAAAACGTCTCTGCTAGATGGTGGGGTTTAGTTTTACACCGACATTTACTTTGCCATTTCAATAATCTGGTCCAGGGCATTGGAGGACAGCTGGAAACCCTGTTGGTGTTTCATTGGAGGATATTGACTACAACCGAACGCGGATGGTTTGGTTCACCATATTCCTCCAACGACCTCCGTTCCTTCTATGAGTGTGGTTTCCGCCCTTCCTCTCTTGTTCCTTTGTTCGCTTATCGCTATTCTCGTCAATCTTTTTGTTTTGTTCTCACATTTTTTCCCCTTTTATTTATTATTTCATCTTCAACTACTTGCGAGCCCTTTGAACCGAGCTAACAGTTCATCAACTACCTAAAACTAATCAAGCAGATCCTGACCTATGAGAGGCAACCTTCTTTCCTGTTTAGTCTAAAACATAGGACTTTGGCGGGCATCCACGTGGGCCATTTCCGTCCTTTGTGGGATGTGCCATCGCTAGTAATTCACACCTCCCCTATTGGCTATTTATTGTGCTTCGTGTTGATAAAAAGATTTTGTTTTAACCCTCCTCTCCCCATATTAGTCCCTCGTTTGCAGCCTAAAGAAATGGAGGGCGATAATTTGGATGACGTTGCGTGCCTGATTGAGGATTTGGTTGGGTCGGTTCCTTCTCCTTCTCCTAGGAAGTGTTGGATAATGTGGGCTCAATATATAAATCGCAGCGAAAAATAAATATGTGGGGAATAATATATAAACACTCTTGTTTATTTCTCTTAAACACACAATTATTAATGAACTCTCTCGTACAAAACTCATACAAAACTCATGCATAGAAATAAAAAATTACATGACTATTTATAGGATTAGACTACATAAAATGAAAGGACACGACTAATCATGTAAAGGCACAATATGAAAGGACACACATGTACATGAATGGACACCATATCAAAAGTCACATCCATTTATTTAATCATGAATCTAGCTTCAACTTTCAACATCCCCCCTTAATCTTGATTCTCTCGCATTCCAAGTTTGTGCCTCAATTTCTCAAAAGTTTCGAATTTGAGGGGCTTCGTGAAAATATCCTCCACTTGATCTTTGGATTTCATGAACTTAATTTGAACATCTTTCTTAGCAATGCATTCTCTAATGTAGTGAAACATTTGTGTCGATGTGTTTGCTACGATCATGGAAAACAGGATTCTTCGCTAGTGCAATCGCAAATTTGTTATCAACAAACACTTCCATTGATTCCACCTCATTAAGGTGAAGTTCTTTAAGTAAACTTTTTAACCACAAATCATGACAAACACTTGAAGTTGCAGCAACATACTCAGCTTCATACGTCGAAATAGTAACTATTCGTTGCTTCTTTGATGACCATGTGAATGCTGATCCACTAAAATAAAATACAAAACCACTCGTACTCATCTGGATCTCTGGCCCAATCGTTGTCTCTATACCCTAACAACTTCATGTCTCCTATATCTGGATAAAAAAACCCCCAAATTAATCGTACCTTTGACATACTGAAGTATTGTTTAGACCGACTGCATATAGAATATCGGGCCTCGTACAAGTCAAATATCGCAAACTTCCAACCAAACTTTTAAACAAAGTTGGGTCGACGTGATCTCCATTTATATCCTTCGAAAGTTTGGTCCCAACATTAATCAGAGTATTGGTCGGCACGCATTTCTCCATCTCGGACTTCTTTAAAATTCCCTTTGCATATCCTTCTTGGGAAATGAATATCCCATATTTCTTTTGATGCACCTCAATTCCAAGATAGTATGCCATTAGGCCAATGTCTGTCATCTCGTATTCTTTAGTCATCTCTTGTTTGAATTCGTCAAACCACTCCTCATTATTTCCTGTAAAAATAAGGTCATCGACGTACAAACACACAATCAACATGTTACCTTTATCATCAACTTTCACGTAAAGGGCATGTTCGTGAGGGCATTTCTTAAATCCTTTCTCCATAAGAGTTTGGTCGATACGGCTATACCAAGCTCTTGGCGCTTGCTTCAAACCATACAATACTTTCTTTAACTTCAACACTTTTCCCTCATGGCCTGGTAACTAGTAACCTTCTGATTGATCTATGTAAACTTCTTCTTCAAGTACTCTATTCAAGAATGCTGATTTCACGTCCATTTGATGAATTTTCCACTTCTTTTGGGCTGCTAACGAGATCAAAAAATGGATGGTTTCCAAATGAGCTACAGGGTCAAAAACGTCATCATAGTCAATTCCATTCTTTTGTTTGTATCCTTTGACTACGAGCCTTGCCTTGTATTGTTCTACCTCTCCTTTTGAATTTTTCTTCTCCTTGTAAACCCATTTGACTCCAATGGATTGTTGCCCTTTTGGAAGAGAATAAAGTTACCAAGTTTCATTTTTCTTAATCGCACTAATCTCATCATCCATGGCTTTCTTCCACTTTTGACTCTTTGACACCTCTTCAAAGTTTATGGGCTCAGTATCAGCAAACAAGAAGAACAAGTTTGGATTTTGCTTGAGCTCATAAATTTCTCTCAACGATCTTGTCTTTTGAGGTCTTCCACTATTTGAACTCTCGCTTTCCGATGAAGGTTGATCATATGGGGGTGGTGATGGATGACTCAAGGGCTTCATCGGCACTTCTTTGACTTCTTTCAAAATAGGCTCAAAAGGGTAAAATGTATATTGCTCCTTATCTTGAGTACTCCAGTCCCAAGAACTCTTTTAGTCAAACACGACATCACGATTAAGCTTCCTTTTGTTCTCAATTGGATCATACAATTTATAGCCTTTCGATGCTTGATCATAACCAACAAAAATATATTTTTGGCTCTTCGCACCAAGCTTGTTCCTGTTTTGATCTGGTATGGGGGCATGTGCAATGCTACCAAATACTCGCAAATATGAAATGCTTGGTTTGAAACCACTCCACTTCTCTTGTGGTGTTTGATCACGAACACTTCTTGTCGAACTCCTGTTGGACAAATAAATAGCACATTCCACAGCTTCTGCCCAAAATTCTTTTGGCAAATCTTTGCTCTTCAACATGCATCGAACCATATTCATAATTGATCGGTTCTTCCTTTCCGTGACACCATTTTGTTGTGGAGAACAAGCAACGGTAAGAGATTTCCGAATACCATTCTCTTCACAAAATTTCTGGAACTCCGTTGAAGTTAACTCGCCTCCATTATCCGACTTCATTACCTTGATTTGATAATCACTTTGCTTTTTAACTAGAGACTTGAACCTTTTGAAGGTTTATAAATGCCTCTGACTTGTTCTTAAAAAAAAA
>BMAC01001041.1:125117-140606 GCA_014905375.1 Phtheirospermum japonicum | reverse complement strand
AATTTAGAACCAAGATATTGTCCCACTATCAAAAACACATACACTAAGTTGGCAAAATCATTCAAAAGAAAGGTATTAAATTATCCAAATTCGGGCTTTGATGGCTGACGTGGCAGGAATCCAATATTTACTTTATTCAATTTTCATTTAATGTAAATTAGAAGATCAAAAATTATACCTAAATTATCGAATATATACCCCCGAGACTCTTGATTAGTAATTTCTATCTATTTTCGTGTCTGCCTCGACGGAATCATTCGCCATCCCCTGATGCCACATTTTCTTTTCCGATCGATTCCTAGGGCCCGAACGCCGGCATACTCCTGGCCAGCCTGCTCCTGGGCCAGCCCCGAGTCACTGGACAAACCGACTATGGCCGTACCACCCCCAAACATCTAGCACCCAAACCCAAACCGCCATCAGTCCGAAACCCAACCACCCACGAGAACCAGCCAGAGTTTTTGCTGTTGCCGCCGTTCCCCAATCGGACCCCTGTCCAATCCAACCAAATTCAGAGCCATCCACGAGAACCATCCGGATCACCACTGCTGGCACATACGGTCCTAAAGTCAGGGCTTCGACTCCGAGCCATCACGAACTCCAACCCGAACCATCTCCACCACAGACCACCGACAATTTCAAATCATCATCGCCGCCTACCGAGTTTCCTGAGACCCCATCGCCTCCGCTGACAAACGCAACCCCCCACAGCCGCTGTCGAGCACCGCCACGCCACCACCATGACCACCGCCCTTCTCAGCCGTGCCCGACCATAGATTTTGGGAAAAAACCGCTGAACGTCATCACCACCGAGGCCGTACTTTAGCGCCGCTGCTTCCAGACCCACGAGCCGTCACTTTCATTCTGTCCCAGCTATGGTCGAGCGTCGCCGTCGAATCGAACTGCTGTCGAGCCCCATCGCCGCTGTCAGCATCCCCGTCGCGGAGCCATAGAATTCATCGCCTCAGCCGCCCTTCACCAGTCCGCAGCCGCCGTTGATTGAAGGCGAAGAGGTCGCATGTCGCTTTAAGTCGGATCCACCTCCACCGTTGTTGGTCGCCGCTGTCACTGTCAAGCCATGTCGCCTCCACCAACGAGCCACCATCTTCGCTTTTCCATTGCCACCGTTCACCGTTGCCGCTGATGCCGTTTGCCGGTTTCCGCCACCGGATTGCCCAGTCAAAGATCGAAGTAGACGAAGAGGATTTGTCCGGCCGATTTCTAAAAACTGGGGAGATCCGCCTTGCCCGTTGAAGAAGGTGGAGAGGAGCGTCGCCTACATACAACCGCCTGATTGCGTCACCCCGCCATCGAGTTGCCGGCTGATTCGCCATCGCCGAGTCGCCGATTTCTGTTTTAGGGAAGGAAGAAAGGATAAGAAACGTGAGGGCTGAGATTAAGGGTGATTTTGGTAGTTTAGGCATGATTTTTGATTTTTTACATTTAAATTAAATAAAAATTGATAAGTAAATATTGGATCCTGCCATGTCAGCCATCAAGCCCGAATTGGATAATTTTGTACATTTTTTGATGATTTTGTCAACTTCGTTTATGTGTTTTGATAGTGGACAATATCTTGGCCCTAAATTGAAAAACGGACAACAATGGACCAAAAAAGAAATTTTCCCTCCTTAGGTACAAGTTTTAGCCCTTCATGTGCACGTCGTACCCTTTTTTGAGCAATTTCCCAATGCTCAAAATATTTGCTTTCATCCCAGGTACATAATAAACATTTTTGATAAATTGGTGTCCGCCACTCTTCAATCGAATGAGAATCCTTCCTTTTCATTGGATGGTGATTTTCGATATATCACCAAATAGATAATGTGGGCTCAATATATAAATCACAGCTAAAAATAAATATGTAGATAATAATATATAAACACTCTTGTTTATTTCTCTTAAACACACAATTATTAATGAACTCTCTTGTACAAAACTCATGCATAGAAATGAAAAACTACATGGCTATTTATAGGATTAGACTACATAAAATGAAAGGACACAACTAATCATGTAAAGGCACATCCATTTATTTAATCATGAATCTAGCTTCAACTTTCAACAGGAAGGATAAGAAGAGGTCAATTTTTCTTTCACCACCACTCCCCTCCCCCGTCGGAGGTAACGCCTTTTATCCCAAATTATAGATGTTGAGGGCTCAGATGGTTCCCAATCGTCCCCATCTTCCCCGATTAAGCGTGGAGGATCGACCAAAAGAGGTAACTCTTCTGCAGACCCTTATAAGGCATTCATCTCCCGATCAGCTCGCGTTAGCGAACTTGGCCCGAGGCTTTGGTGGTTTTTGGAGGTGCCTTGGTTGGGTCGAGGGGGTGGTGATAGAGTTTGAGATGCTTCGAGAGAAGTTGAGCAAGAGCGAGAAGGAGCACGAGTTGGCCAAGGGGGTCATTGCCTCCCTCAGGCGGAGAACAACAAACCGAGACAATGATTCTTGGAGGAGAAGAAGCATCGAGCCACCAAAGTGAGCAAGCGAAGGTCTTACAGGATGATGCATTTGATGGTAGTTGAGAGGAAGTTCTGATTGAGGGCTACAAGTTAGAGGTGACGAAGTTTCGATAGGACCAAATGCCCTTATTTACTCTCGCCATTGGTGCCTTTGTTCCTGGAGAATGTCGTGAAGGTCTCAACGACCGACGGTTCTATTGAAGACCTCAAGGCCTTAGTATTCTGAATGCACACGCTTGTCTAGGAGGCTAAGGGAGGACGGAGCGAGAATCTCCATTTGCTCGTGGCTGTTCGCTTTGGGGAGATGGGGAGATACTGGCCTCCTTCACCTTGATCGAAAGGGTCGACTGATCGTGATCTATACGTTGCTCAAGAATTTGAATCGACTATCACGACCCTCCTTGGGAAAAATCTCGTTGTTACACCTGCTCCTAGCGACCTTGCTACCAATGCACCTTCCCTCCCCTGATTTTACTTCTTGGATGCTTTATGAACACTTTTTATTTAACTAGTGTCTGTACATGATATGGATTTGTCTGGAACTTGGTTTATGGGGTCGGCACGGCATGTGAAAGATATTTTGACTTTATTTTCCTTCCTTTGAGTTTTTTGTTTGTCATAGGTTGTGCAATTTTGTTTGCTCATTCATTATTTTTTGTCTGCTTACTGAGATCCCATTTTGATTGTGATAAGCTATTTAGCTCTTTACCCATTTTAACCATCTTCTGAGGTGTACAAGGGGTGTCTTATTGGGCTTTTTTGACGTAGATTCTCTTTTTTGGGTTTCATGGAGTGTCGCCTGTCCTCCCTTCTTTCCTATAAATGATAGGGTGGGAGGAACAAACGTTTACCATTCTCTTTTGTATTTACCATCTTTGGTTCAAATATCTTTTGCCCTCTCCAGAGTCCTGCCGAATGGGCTCATGCTTGGATCACCTTGATATCGAGGATTTTGGATTGTTCCAATGCCCTGAATGCCGAGTTGTAGGGAGGGATCGCTCATTTAAAACCCACATTGAATGAGCTGAAGACGGATCATGAGGCTGTATCTTACCTCGAACAGGAGAGGTTGGCACACCAGCGCGAGTTACAATCCATGAGGAATCATACCACATTTCTTGGACGCGCTGCTTTTTTATCTCGAACAGTAGGGACGCTAATGAGACGATCCTAGGGCTTTCGCCCAACTTTTAGGGTTTCAGTGGGAGACTGCTAAACTCGCAGCAAAGTTGGGTCGCATTCAAGAACGTAAGAGGTTTTAAAAGAACCATTACCTTGTCCAGGATGAGATGTTTTAGGGTTTTCCTTTTTGTTGTTTCTTTATGTTGAACATCGACTTCTCAAGATATATCGTTCTAATTTTTGTACCGGGGACCTTCTTCCTTTTTTTTAAGGTCGTGATTTATGCTTTGTTTTGAGATTTTCATTTGTTACTTTTCTTTTCTATATATTAATTATATAGTCGTTAAGATTTATAAAGTAAGCCAAAAAATATAGAAAAATAAATATTTAATCATGAATAAGTATTTAATAGATTTCAATTCATATTTCATGGCATCCAGCCATTTCATATAATTATCACTTTTTGGTGGCATGTGAAAATGAAGCTGGATCATCATCAACTCCTAAGTCACATTCCGACTCTCGATAAACCATATATTTATCATAAATAGCATACCTCATTTGTCTCAGAGATCTACATAATTATGTTTTATGTGGTTCATTTATTGCAGGTGTATTAACATTATTGACAGTTACTTGGTCATTAATTCGTTGTTCTTGCCTAATATTAGGTTGTTCAATAATGAGAGGAACAAAAACTTTACAAGGAATTATGGGAAAGGATTTTTTCATACTTCTTGAATATCCACTCTTCGTGGTTCTTGTCTCCCACTAATTTCACAATTCTCAATGGACCTAGCATTTCTAATTTTAATTATTCTTGTACTATTATTAGGACAGTAAACTCATACCCTTTAAACTTTTCATGATAACTAATGAAATAACCACTGATTGTCTTTGGATCTAGTTTCTTTTTTTTTTTTCATGTGGATTACAAGCTTTTACTTCCTACCCAGTACCCACAGTTTAAAAGGAATCTTAGGAACTGCCTTACTAAGAATCTTGTTTAGCAAATACATGACAGTTTTAAGAGCGTGCATCCACAATGATGTGGGTAATGGAAAATTACTTAGCATACTCTTAAACATATCCAAAAGAGCACGATTACGTCTTTCCGCTATACCATTATGTTGCGGTGCACATGACATAATGTATTGAGCACATATGCTACGCCTTTCAAGTAATTTGGCAAACAAGCATGGTGATTGCCCAGATTCAATATATTTTCATCATATTCACCACCTCTATCATATGTGATATTTTTAACTTTTCTATTTAGTTGTCTTTCAACCTCAGTAATAAACACCTCAAGGGCGTTTACCGATTGAGACTTTTTATTTAATAGATAGACATAAACATAACGTGAAAAATCATCGATAAAAGTGATAAAATATATTTCTTTTCCATAAGAGGAGATATCATGTCACGACCACACCTCACTCTCTCTCTCTCTCTCTCTCTCTCTCTCTCTCACACACACACACACCACACACACCACACACACACACACATATATATATATATATATATATATATATATATAATATACGAATTTGGAAACTCATAAAATATGTTTACGGGAAAAAATAACATATATACGATAGGAGAAAATTACATTCCCTAATAAAAAGCTCACTTATATATATATATATATATATATATATATATATATATATATATATATATATATATATATATACACACACACATAGACTCTCAAATATATTTACAGGTTTCAAATAACATTTAGGAAAATTTATATACATCAAAGTTACTCAAACCAATTTACAAACTTCAAAAGTAAAGTAAACCCAAAGTTTGGTCCAACATGTCGTCATCCATGTACAATGATTCTCAGAACTCGTAGGAACTCCAACAATCCAGCCAAATAGAAATCATTCATCAATGTTTACCTACAATGCATAAACTAATTGAGCTAAAGCTCAATAAGTAGAAATTACGCATGATGGATTAGCGTTATAAGTCATTACAATGCAATTATGCAATGCCATGTCAATGAAAATCATTTCTTTTGAATCTCTTTTCTTTAATTGGGCCGTTGACCTATCTAATATGCACCAGAAAGAGCTCATCTTATAATCATCATCATTCATCATAATATCCTAATCTGAGTGTTTCACATGGCACTGAACTACCATTTTCAAGTAGCCCAGTCCGAATGTCTCACACGGCCCTGAAAATTGATAATCATGGAGTTTGTCTGTGTACTTCACAAGGCACTGAGCTACATCTTGAAGTAGCCTCGTCCACTTATCTCACATGGCACTGACTCAAATATCATATAAGCATGTTCCACATGCCTTAGTGCACTAGTAGTGATCCATAAAACATCATTTTTTTTTGAAAACTTATGTCATGCGTGCTCATATAACATTAATCATCAATTATGTTTACATATGCTAATGCTCGTGAATGATATGCATTATGGAACACATATTCATATCACATCATCTATATTTCATAGTCACTGAAGACAATTAAAGTGACACATAATCATCATCATATAAGTACAAGTAATACTTTGTTTATGCATTGTAGTTGTAAATGAATTTCTATTTACCTCAGGTCCAAAGCTTATGAAACCTCAAGTCTAGATCTGCTTCTACTCTCTCTTTTAAAAGATCCAACCAGGATAAGATATAGGATATACTTTGTTTTATGACATCAAAGTACCAGATTATAACTATATCCCTGACTATATTAATATACTTGTGTACGTGGAAACTTAATAAATAGTAACTCCGTATATAAATTAATCAATAAGAAAGACATGGGCCTCGTACATAGAAACTCTATAATTACATTTCTAAAACTTAGAGATTTCATTACATTCTAAGTTCCATGTATTTTATTAGTTAAGAAATATAATACAATAACTCTAAATAATTAATATAATTATCGTTATTATTAAAATAAGAGTTGAAATATAATACCTCACGTGGAAATAAAACTAACATGCTAGCATAATACCTAAATATAATACATAAAATTAAATGCTAATAAAACACCAAATTAACTACTAAATAACACTGCAAAAAAACCCAAGATTGCCGACGGCTTAATCCGTCGGTAAGTGATTTACTGACATATATACGGTGTCGGCGAATCCTTTGTCATTAATTGCAATTACCGACGGCATTTTCGACGGGTACAGTCGCCGGTAAGATGCCGTCGGGAATATTATATTTTTTTGAATTTACCGACGGACACCATGTCCGTCGGTAATTAATTAAATAAAATAATAATAATTTAATTTTACAAATGGATTTCATGTCCACCGGTAATTATAAATAATTTTATTAGTACAGCCAATTCCTCGATCGTCTTAACAACATCCGATTTTTTTGTGATTCAAATCCTCGATCTCTAAACTCATTTTCACAATCATAGTGCCCTATTTTTGCGCTTGATTAGTTACCTGAGCATCGAACGGATAGTTAACTTTATTAATTAGAGATTCATAAACATGAAAAATTAAATTAAATAATAAATCTAGCATTTGGCACACGATTGAAGATTTTGATCATAATAATTTCATGAATTTCATCCTGGAATTGTATTTGGTGTTGAAAAGCTGGGGTGATATGGAAACATGGATATATTGGTTCTTTAGTTGGACTTGTTATGATTAGTACTGGCTGGTATTGCTAAAGTATGTTGGTTTCTTTTATATAATCATTTATAATTTCATTTCAACTAATTCTTCGGCCTCAACTCATCGATGTTTTATTAGGCTCAGTCAATAATTCTTTGATCGTCTTTTTGAAATACTTTTGTTTTAAAAACAATTAGAAAAATAGAAATATAAACATATTAATGTGAGTCCTGCGGGACGGGCAAAAAAGTAAATATCATGAAAAGGAAGCACACCAAGTGTTTTTCATGGTATTTATTTCTTTGCCCGTGCCCCAGGACTCGCACTATCATGCTTAGATTTACATTTTTCAGTTTAAAAAAAAGGTTTTTAAAAAACAATCGAGAAATTATTGACTGAGGCTAATAAAACCATCGATGAGTTGAGACCAAAGAATTAGTTAAAATGTAATTATAAATGATTATGTAAAAGAAACCTACATGCTTTAGGAATACCAGCCCCTACTAATCATAACAAGTCCAACTAAAGAACCAATATACCACTGTTTCCATTTCACTCAACTTCTCAACACCAAAAAAATTTCAGGATAAAATTCATGAAATTGTTATGATCAGATTTTTCAATCGTGTGCCAAATGCTAGATTTGTTATTAAATTTAATTTTTCATGTTTATGAATCTCTAATTAATAATGAGATTAACTATCCGTTCGATGCTCGGGGTAACTAATCAAGTGCAAAAAATAGGGCATCATGATTGTCAAAATGAGCTTAGAGATCGAGGATTTGAATCAAAAAAAAATCGGATGTTGTTAAGACGATCGAGGAATTGGCTATGTCTAATAAAATTATAGGGTAAATATCGTTATTATTAATTTGGTTATATTATATTATTAATAATAATCTTATTTTTGGTTATATCGTTATTATTAATTTTATTTTTTTGGTATGTGAAAAAAAAGAATTTAGGAGAATTGTTATGAATTATTGGAGATTTGATTATGTTTTACTTAAGTATGTTAAATTGTTGTTTTTGGTATTATTATCATTATTATTATTATTTAAGTATGTTAATTATTTTTTTTGTTTTATTATTATTATTATTATTAATTTGGTTATATTATTATTATTAATTTTATTTTTGATTATACCGTTATTATTAATTTTATTTTTTTGGTATGTGAAATTAAAAAATTTAGGAGACTTATTATAAATTATTGGAGGTTTGATTATATTCTTAAGTATGTTAAATTATTATTTTTATTATATTAATATTATTAAAATTAATTTGGTTATATTATTATCATTATTATTATTACTATTACTAGTATTATTGTTGTTGTTATTATTATTATTATTATTATTATTATTATTATTATTATTATTATTATTATAAGGTCTAAGGTACGTATTGTAAAAGGAAACATTTCATACTTAATACTTACAACAAAATTTAATCAAACTCCTTATCACGACATTAAAAATGACAATATTGATTGACAATATCAACCAATCAATCACATGTATACAATATTAAAATAATATATTACACACAACATTTATATACCGATCACGATATTTCATTTCAAAAACCCCACCCCACAATTTCAAACTTTTGAAAACCACCATAATTTTTTATAAAATTTTAAAATCGTTATTGGAGGGACGAAACCTCTCGGTCGGCGCCGTACACCACGTCATCACCGACGCGTACCCAACCAATCACAACATCAATCAATCATAATATATATAACAAAAAATAATATCATACATGAAACACAATATATTAGCCCTAAAATAAAACTTAATTGCATAAATGTACCCTAAACCTAAAATCATTCACAAATCCATAAATCAAGCATAAATTCGTAAATTGAACCCCAATTCAATTTCTCAAAACATGATTTTTAAATTCAAATCAAATTAAATTGAAACCATAATTAAAAAAAAATATTAAATCTAAATTTAAAAACTAACATACCTTAATAGATGGTGTTGACGGTAATTCGACAGCACTCCGATGGCGGCGGCGGCAGCGGCGACTCTCCGAGCCCTAACCCTATTTCGGTTGTATGATGGTGGAATAAATCTGTCTGCTGGTGGAGGTATTTATACTAATTTTACAATCCGTCGGTAACTCCACAGGTAAAATGTCCGGTGATACCAATGAACAGTATTCTGTCGGTAAATGAAAATCGGAGTTACCGACGAGCATATTTCTATCGGCAAATAATATCCAATTTATTATATATTTTTTTAAAATATTGCCGACGGGCAATTCCCGTCGGCATATTGAGCGGTCTTTTTGCCGTCAAATACCTGAGGACTTGCCGACAGCCACGTACACCGACGGTAGTGTTCCGTCGGTAGTCCGTCAGCACTTTATGTCATCAGAGAAGCTATCGGTAATGCCGAACTTTAACCGACAGACAGACATCTCCCATCGGTAATTCGCGTCGGCTTTTCAAGTTTTTTTTTGTAGTGTAACATATTAAAAGGTAAAAAAAAAATTAATAGAAAAATGTACCTTAAAATATCACCACGTGATATACCCATGATAACCCTATGATAACTCCCTGACTCCTCTAAAAACACTAACACAAGATTTTCTAGTTAAAGGAATCCTTATTACAAATATTATATATAATATAAAATATATTTGTTTGCATACTAATAATGAAAGGGCCTAGGCCTTTTATAAAAGGAAAAACCCTTCACCTTTTTAAATTAGGTCGATGTGGGATACTTGATATGTATATATAAGTGTAAAAGCGAGTATAAATGACTTAATATTCAATGTGGGGCGCAAGAGAATTTGAAGAAACAAACCAAACGAAAAAAGCAAGATGTGAACCACCAAACCTACACGTAATTACACACATGTATATTTATATTCTTGGTTGTGTGTGTGTGTGTGTGTACATACATATATACACAAACACACATACACACAGTAATTCAAGCCGAATTATATTAACTCTCATCGCATAGAGTCATTCAAATAATATAATATGCATGAATTTTATTGGCCATTGAATAACGTGAATATTGGGGTATCACATATCAAGGCCAGCAAATATCAATGTGTATTATTTTAAGAAGTTGTGTGCTTCTAGTGACTCCCTTTCTTGTGTGTTTTGATTATTTTCCTTTAAACGATCCACATAAATATCAAGATAGGTAAATCAAATTTGGAAGAATTTCATTCTTTATCAATATTTTCATTATTTCTTTGGAAACATGCCCCAAACGTTTATGCCACAGAATGTAAGATTTTCATTTACTAAACCATGTTTAGTTCCAACATTATGATGCAGGGTTTAAAAAGTCTAAGCAAAATTATTATCGAACTTAAATTTATAAAGACCATCATTAAGAACACCAAAACCAATAAAAATATTTTGTTTAAACAAACTAAAACATTCATTCTCAAATTTAAAGGAATATCCAACAGAATCGGAATCCAAATTACGAGAAACAACAGGTACATAAAGAGTTTGAAATCAATCTAAATGGTGTTTGAAATCTAAAATAAGACGAGAAGTTCCAATAGTTTCAACTAGAGCTTTGATTCGATTTCTATGTACACATACTTTTATTTGGATTTGTGATTCGGATAGTAAGGAATCTCTGCATTATATTTGAAACATGAGTGGTGCAGTTGGAATCAAACCTCCAAGTGTTATGAGGAACTTCAACTAAATCTGATTCAAAACATACAAAAGCTTTAAACACATTTCTATTCGAATCATGCCTTGCGTTTTAGAGTAAACTGTGACCAAGTTTAAGATGTTGTTAAATCTCACGCGCGCGCACACACACATTTTTTTATTCCTATAAATTTTTTACATTTGTGATTCTCATTTATTTCTTGCAGGGCGGTTCATTTTATAACATTTACGCACCTGTGGGGTGCAATTCTATTCAACGACATCACCTATTTTCAAGTGATACGCATGTTAAACAATGCCACTCGTGTATGTAATCCTCTGTTACTCTTTTTATCCCCATGCATTATTTCCCACAATTCAGAAATAACGCAAAACCTTTTTTTTTTTTTTTTTTTTTTTTTTTTTTTTTTTTTTTTTTTTTTTCAGATGGCAGTGGGAGTGTCAGATAGGGCTTACCAATCAACTACCCGACCATATATGAAGGTAACTTTTCTTCTCCGTCCATAATGAATGTCCGAGACATAGAAATTGTCAACATATTGAAGATTTTCATTTAATTTTATTTATTTCATTTGTATTTCCTGGTCAGGCCCTGAATCGATGGGGTTACTAAGCACTTATTCTGATCGGGTCATGTTTTTGGCACAATCCTTAGGGGGTAGTTTTCAAAATAAATCCTAACTTGGGTGAACCAGTTGAAGATCAAGATACACTTTGCTTCTGCTTGTCTTATACCCCCCCACTGCCAAGATAAATGCTATGGTTGGATCTTAGTACACTAGAATTAATAAGCACAAGAAAACAATTCTTTTTCTTTTTTTTAAAATATAATTTTGTATTTGAGATTGTTTGATGAAATGAAGCATTCAGCACATGAATGAGACCACGTACATATTTTCATTAACTTAATTTTTATTTAAATTTTCTAACTTTTTTGCATCCAATAAACAGTGAAAGCAGCTGCAAATTTTTTCCGGGTTCATCTTTAAGCACAGATTAATAGCCATAGACCTCTCTGATATTTGGTCACAAGATCTCAACTCACGTTTTCTTGATTAAATCACATAGCAGTTGGCACTTGGAAATATTTTTTTAAATTAAGATATCACTTTTTTCTTTTTACTTTTTTAGGGATTGGAATCACTTCATATAGCTTGGATCTTTATAAAAGCTGTACTTCAAAATCTGATCTTATTATCAAATGCATGAGACATTTAGATATTGTTTTAGCACATTATCTATCGTAAAATGTAATTGAATTGACACAATAATCTTGAAACCAAATGGAACATTACTTTATTTCAATATATACTACACATAACGATTGCCCAAGATTCAATAACTGTTGAGAAAATGTTGAAAGACTCTTTABCTTCTTTGGATACATGAAGTTGGGGAGACAAGTGTTTCTTTGACTTCCGGTGAATATGAAGGGCCAAGAGATTATAGATGTGTTCAATGAACATGCCATGAATTGGCAACTATAAAAGGGTGATCAAAGTGTTGATCATAAAATCATTCCAACACAATAGAGTTTATTACTAAAGCGTGAGTTAGAACAAAGTCGAGCTTGTTCGGGTTTCAAGTGTGTGTAACTTGTAATCATTTCTCCAAGTWATAAAAAGAGTGTGTTGTTGAGCCCGAGGACGTAGACATTAGTTGTCGAACCTCGTAATATCGTGTGTCCTGTTATTTTTTTTTTTGCTACAAACAAGTGTATGCGCGATTCATATTATTCGAGCATTTCCGCAAGTCTAGCTTGAATATCTAGATGTGGTAAATTGTATTGGAGTACAATTAATCGCAACAATAACAAATCAAAACACTCACAATATTTATTTATTATCAAGAATCCAGAGCAGGGTAAAACAACTCTTCAGACCGAACCAAAACAGCGCTTGGTGAGTCCAAGCTCCTCAGAAGCAACTGTTTGACAAAACAGAAATCAATTCCTCAGTGGGATTCTTTGGCGGGCTTAATAAAGCCCGGAACTTTTTGTAGAAGCTCATGTGCTGATACAAAGCCTCCTCATCCAGTGGCCCGAATAACGATCGCGAACTCGCTTTATGTACGCCTTGTAAGATATATGTGGCCAACGTGCCATATATATAAATTAGATATTAATAAATTATTTTTAATATCTAATTAATAGTTTAAATAATTAATGAATTTGATAGATAAGTTTTACTGAGCAGTTAAGAGTTGGAAATGAATTTGATAGATAAGTTTTATAAATTTGATTTCGACGTTGATAACAATTGTGTGGTTTTCTCAATAATGTCTCTGCCGTATAAATAAGTTTGTTGGAACTAAAGTTTAACTGTGCCCATTTATTTAGTTTATGAATTCATGTTGTCAGTTTAATTTCAATGGATTCATTAACCGATTATCTCCATAGACATATTTCAATATTGTATTGATATTTTATGCTGATAATTGTATAACGTGTATTTTATATACAAACCAAAAACTTAGCTTACATAATCAAATATGCATGTTGATTAAGGTTAAAGTTTATGTGATAGATAAATTAGTTAGCCATTGAAGTGGTTTAACTTAAAGCCTATCTAATTACATAATATTTATTATTTAATCTAATTTATATATAATGAATAATTTATTACCACAGTGATCAGATTAGAAAGTTTATTATAAATATCAAACTAGATAAAAATTTAATAAAGCCTGATTACGTGATACAATAATCGAAATAACATTATGATATGATACTAGGTATATTGAAGCTCATTGATTTTAAAATATTTAAGGATTTACCCAAAGGCATATCAATTATTTTATAATCAAAAACATGATTGTAGTTCATTGATATATTGTGTTAGCATATCCATGAATAGCTTCAGTGAAAATATATCTAATTACCTATTATGAGTTTAGCCTGTATCATCAATTACGTTTAATGTGTATATTGTTGGATCACCCAAAGAAATGTACATTTGTTGTTTCTATTCTTGAATTTGAATTATGTAATCTCAAAGCATTAATGCACCAATCAACTCTTTTAATTGTAGTACATATTCCTGCTTCTCTACTTTTGCATGCTTCGTCTGTTCCAATGTTTAACGTGCTAAACTATTCTCAATGGTGTGAGCAAATCCAATTTCACCTTGTATTTTGGATCTTGACTTGACACTTCAATGGAAAAGCTTGTTGCTATTACTGATACTGCTAGTGACACTGAAATATTTGTCCATAATACTTGGGAAAAATTGAACAGACTAATCCTCATGCTTATGCGAATGAGTATAGCAAACAATATCAAGTCTACTCTTCTCAAACTGAAAATGCTAAGAAAATAATGAAATCGGTGAGAGAACGCTCCCAAACTACTGATAAGTCTCTCACTGCAGAAAGGCTTTTTAACGGCGAATTTTTTTCATTTTTAACGGCGGTTTTTGAACCGCCTTTGTATCGACCGCCGTTAAATTTTACGGCGGTTTTTCAAAACCACCGTAAAAAAGTGGGATTTAACGGCGGTTCTGGAAGACATTTAACGGCGGTTTTTGAACCGCCGTAAAATTCAGCATTTTTACGGCGGTTTTGGAACCGCCGTAGATTTTAGCGTTTCACGGCGGTTTTTAAAAATACCTTCTAGAAAGTCTGTTTTCCAGAACAGGCCAATTCACAACGGTTTTTTAAAAATACCTTTTAGAAAGTAGTAAAAAAATTTTAAAAAAAAAGAAATGAAAGATTTGCACCAAAATATACATATTAATAAAGAAAAAATCTGAAGCTAATTAGCTATTCCATCTACAAATATGTCAACCATCTCAATTGATTAATATTATCAAAGACTATAACATTAACCAAAGTCTGAAACTTCACCAAAGACTAAAGTTACATAATAATGTACACAAAGCTTACTATCTATAGCTCTAGCTTAACCAAGACCCCATAAATATAATTTTGAAGCTCCCTCATATCTTTACAAACCGAACGTCGTTTTGCCCAAATGCAACCATCTTCATCTTGTGGAAAGCAACACGCATTTGAGTGCAAATGACAACTCGTTGATATTTTCCGATCAGCAGGTTTTCCATTTTATACGTGCATTAAAAGAAAACAAAACCCAAAAAAAAAACCAAAAAAACTCAATTAGTATTTAAACATACGTTTCCATTTCTTAAATACCAAAAATATTCAAATATGCATATGAAAGTTACATGACTAAAATTGCTATTCCGACTAAGGGCAAAATCGTCAAGGACCGAAATTGCAAGAAAAGGCTTACCAAGGGCGATATTTTTCAAAGCACGCCTTGCCTTATTTGGATGGTCGAATTCATATTGCTCAGAGCTCGTGTTATTTTTTACCTACGAAAAAAAGAGAGATAATTACTTAGTAATACCAGAATAAAAGGGTTATTTATATATATATGAATATTTGGAAGATGTTAAATGACACCCGTACCGTGTTTAGAAACTCTTCTTTCAATTCAGAGCGAGCTGTTTTCTGACGAAAGTTCTAACTGCATAAACGGCATCAGGGTCAGCAACTTTCATCATGTCCATGATTTCACCTTCTTCAGGCAGAGTTAATGCTTTTGCCATGAATTGCTGAGATAACACAGGGTGTTTAAAGAATATAAGTTGAGAATAA